>CM060909.1:154258782-154831282 GCA_030737875.1 Allium sativum | reverse complement strand
CATTCCAACCACAAAACATGTATGCAAGATGATTCTAAATTGGGCCCTCTATATGTATGCAACAAAATTTTAAAACACTTTTGAAAATATGACGCAAAAATCCTAAATATATTGGCAGTTCTACATGAATGCAAAATTTGAAAATCTTTGTTCATCCATGACCCTTACACGATTATGTATAAAAGTGTGAAGCAATCAATTATTGCATCCAAATCCTACCATCCAAAACATCATGCATCTAATCGCTTTCTATTTTATTTCTCCTAAAACGGAATATAGATATCAAAGCGAAGAATTTTAATGCTCTCTTTACTTATAAATATTCCATTTCCTGCCCTACAGTGGAAATTTGACCTCAATTACACAAATACTCCAAAAATTTCGATTTATATACTGTAAAGGAGGCTTAAACAAGCTCTAAAACGTAAAACAGGATAACTAGTAACTCGCGCGCATCGTTGATAAGGTATGGAAACAATGTTTCTAAGGCGAAAACAGCATTTTCCTTGTTATCGTTAATGTTTATATCGCATGGTCGTCCTACTGCACTACTAAAATGCGCACACAAACCAACAAAAGATCTTCCTTACGCTGTTCATGTGACCAAAAATCAAATTTTTCACAAAAATAAATTTCTGCCTTAAAACTTATTGCTTTTATTTTGAAAATTTCTTTTCAATACCGTTTCAATTTTCATATGGGATTCGCATAAAAACTAAAAATTTGGTAGCATACTCTTTGCGTCATTCAAATCATCTACTTTAATGTAAAATAAACGTTTAAGCACGTGCAAATTACCATAACCAAATTCTACGTTTCCGCGCAACCCAAATAAAAGAAAGAAAATTAGTAAAAATTTAAATTTTAAAATGATAATTTTTTTTCAAACAACGTTTTCCAAAAATTTCAAAAAAACATTTTTTGGAAATTTAAACATACAAGTCACATGTTGGCAAAAAAGGAAGTCAGCCATGCAAAGATGCGAAAACTGAAATCACACACAAAAAATTGCAATAAATTTTAGCTTAACAAGAAACGTTGGTTTATTTATATCTGTGATGAAAAACAACGCAAAACCGGTCCTTCGCTAAAATTTATTCAACATATAATTCTATTCTTTCCAGCTCTAGGACAACTGTTAGTAGATATATAAGGAAAACAAGATTTCATTCAAGCAGGCATGCGTGAATGACATAAACATTTCCAAATATAGAAATCTCATTGAAAAGTCGTGCGATTTCTCTCAACTATTCTAAGCTGATGAAACCTGATCGCCAACTACGAACTTTGATTTTTTTTTATATATATACAAAATACGGCCAAGCAAAAGAAATCAAGAAAAAGGGAAGATAGGTTTAGAAAAGGATTAAATCTTTAAAAAAAAAATCACAATTCAAACCAAATGATTATAAAATCCATTCCATGTATAAAATTACATACATTTTTACGTATGTTGACCAAGTATGAATTTCCAAAAAGCCAAGATCTAAATGCTGGAAATGGAAAACAATAAGGAAGACAACAAAACAACAATACCGAAACTCCCAAAATAATGCCTCCAAGCACCGAGATGTCTTGCCCCACGACTGGAACTCAAACCATTTCTATGACCATTGCATAATCATAAAATGATAGCGAAATGCTCAATCTCGTGTTAAGTACACTACTGGTGTTGTTGGAGGTTTCCACATCACCATCCCTTCTAAGAAAGAATTTGCGATGAGAAAAGTAACCTACCACAAAATTGTTTCTCATGGAAACCCAACTAACATTGTCTAAAGTTAAAAATGGGTAGGTGAAATTATAAAAAGTAACTCTACGAGACAACACACAAGAACAGCAAGTTGAATCAAATATGATGCGGTAAAAAATGATGGTTATGCCATCGATCAATCAAAAGGTTCATTTCCATGTCATGAGACAAATCTAGTCATAACTTCCCATCATTGGAACGATGTGTAAAATGAGTCACACATCAACATGGATAGTTTCGACATAGATCTCCGAACACAAAATCTGACATTAAGAAAAAGAGTTATGCTGCAAGATCTTTAAAGTCGGTCAAACCAAAGACCATTCAAGTCAACATACAACACGAATGCCTCTAAAATTTCAACGAGATTCTCTTCAGAAAAACCATTCAAAGAATGTTTAATCTTCATCTCTGAAACGACGGAAGCCTTCATCGGAATCTATCCCAACAAGATATAGAAAAGGCAGACGCAACACAACCAACAATTATATCCTAAGATCTCGAAGAAACTAGTCGGTGTAAGTCCAATTGCCTCGACAAACTTTCTTATCCCTAAAGAGGTGAGATCTTTTTGCTCATCCCAACCCAATCAAATGATCTCTCTGTAAGGATGAGACTTAAATGGTACTATAAAGATCAGGTAGTGCAAATAGGTATTATGGACTAAGAAATGGTCGGAGAAAAGAAATTGGATTAGATCTTGGAGTATTAATAGGGTGATATCTAGCATACAAACAAGCAAGGAAAAAGGAGATGAGGCAACAACAAAGAAAGAGAAGATGAATAAGAATATGATTTGGCTAGATTAGAAAAGAATGGCGAAAAGAAAGGAGTTAAAGGGGTTATTTGGGCACAACTTTTACGGTTGAGTCCTAGGTCCAAGTTGCACCGAAACTCATTAACTAACTGGCCGTCCTAGTGTAACAATAAATGGTCAACTATTAAATTGGCTTTGGACAAAGGTTGAACCTTGACCCTTATTAATGTCAGATTAAATTATTAATCTTCCCACGACATTTTTTAAATTTTGATGTGATCTAAAAAACATTTATACTCATCATGGCGGTATCATAAACTGTAGTCAAACACCGAACCATCTCCAAAGATTCTAAGTAGTCTCAACAAAAGGCTAGGAACACAACGAATGAATTCCCGAAATAATCCAGCTAGAACTCCGTAATTAAACTAAAAAGGATTTTCCCCTTACCTAGTTGACAACAAAATAAACGATTCAAAATCCAATACCCCGAAATCAAAACGAAATTCACTACACCAGAAAAGCAATTTTGCCACGGCTTTGAGCCGTGGCTAATTAGTTTTGCAACGGCTTAAAGCCATGGCAAAACCGTGTATGGCAGTTTTTTTGGCAAGGCTCTGTCATGGCTCATATCCATGGCAAACTGGAATTTTACCACGGTCCAAAGCCATGGAAGATTTCAGTTTTGCCATGGCTTTGGGCCGTGGCAATATTTGATATTGCCATGGCTTTGAGCCATGGAAAATTTTAGTTGTAAACTTTTTAAACAATTTAGCCATGGCTTTCAATCATGGCTAAATTCAAGTGAAAAAACTGTATTTTATTCGGGTCCCTCTACCTGAAACATAAAGCCCAAATTTAAATAAAATATGAGCAGATTATACCTACCAACATAAATTTATGAACATATCCACCAATACAAATTGTAATCTTCAAAGTTCAAATAAACAGCTCATACTTAATTAGCACGAATTTAACATACCCAAACTAAAAACTACATAGTTTAACTTCAATTCACAATGTCGGTAGGAATTAACAACTCAAATTACAAACTCTTACTTCAAAGTTCAATTATGTCTATTTTCAAATTACAAACCCTTACTTCAAAGTTCAAATTACAGACTCTTACTTCAAAGTTCAAATTACGGACCTTTACTTCACGTGGTAAAGCCGTCCAAAGCTCCACTAAAAACATCAATTTCAAACAACCGAAACCTCCATTATTGCATTGCATGTTCATTCTGCAAAACATTCAACATTTAGCGTACTTCTCATTTTATTCACTCTAACATATGCAGCTAACTACAAAGACATAGATTATTTGAATGCGATATGAGCACAATACAATCCCTACATACAGAACAAACATTCATTCATCATCTTTTTCACATCCGAAAAGTAAATAACTAATGGTTGCCACATTCTAAGAAGCTGGAACTTGTGATAAGTGTTCTGATTATAAAACTTGCGATATAAAACTTCTTAAGAAACTTACAATGAAACTGTTTTATCAAACGGGATAATATCATGTAAAATTTCAGTTTTTCTTGTAATGTTACAAGTTATTTGAGCTTGTTGTTCACTGCATTTCAGTTTTTCTAATAATGTTACAAGTTACATACAAGAAGAATAATGCAGAAGAATGAACTTTACTGGTCTCTGATAATCATAGACGAATTAATCATAGAGGACTAATTCAACGTGATGTAAAATTTTAATAAATCTTCTAATAATCATAGACGACTAATCCCTACTCCAGACTTAATGTTTAGTATTGCTATAATTGTTTTTACAACCTATTCCTGTGCTACATGTATCTCATTAATTACATATGGATAACAGCATGTCCGTTTAATTTGAAATCTCAATATAATGACCAGATGAGTTAATCTTTGAGTGTACATGGACCTAGCTACTTTCAACATATCGTATTTAATCATTTCATATTCATGAAACCGAGCTGTGGATAACCCAGCTCTAGATTGAGGCACGCGTTTGAAAATCATTAAAGGAATAACAAAATGTTGATGTTAGTGGTATCAAGGGATTAAGAATAAGGTGGTTTGTTTCTTTTAACAGTAAATATAGGCAGAAAGTGTTGGAAATGAATGAGTTATTAATGGAAATGAATGAGTAGGTTTGGCAAAATTCATTTAGTCTCACATTGGGGAAAACTACCACCTTTGCCACTACTTATACTAAGACTTGATATGTTATTACAAAAGAAAGAGGAGATGGAAGAGAGAGGCAATGGCATGAACAATGGCATGATAAACACTCATATTTAATGGTCAAAAGATAGGACCTTGGGCCCGGGGGCTCTTGGGGTCTGTTGATCAAAATTGGGCCTCCGGATGCCGTTGGGCTCGCTGTGCTGCGGAACCGCTATTTTTGAATTTGGCCACGAAGTTGCCAACGGAAATATCTGTTGGTAAAGAGTCGCAACCTGTCCAACGGTCGTAGCCGTTGCAATTCAAACAGAAACGTCTGCTCATGTAAAGGTGCATCTTCCAGCCTATATAATTAAGGCCTGCGAAAATCGAAACAAACATACACTTTAATTCTTATTTTCGCTCCTCTTTATCTTCTTCCCCAATTCTCTGTTCTAAAAAGAAAACAACGAACAACTTCATTGCGTTCGTCGTCGACCTGCGATTGTAGCGCGACATCGCAGGCAGGAACCGTTTCATCCTTGGGAAACGATTGCTCAACCAAGCCTTACAGCGCCATTGAGGGAGCAATTTCGTTTCAAGGTAACAGCCTTTGCTGGACTCGGTTATATTACTCTTCTTCTCTGTATTCTTACTTAATCAGTACTGCTTCTTTGGTTCTCTTGCAAAACTGTGATTGATAATTGGTCTTGCAAATTGCAATATCATTGAATCAGTCTTACTAACGCTTAAAGGCGTTGTTGTTCATAGAAACGGTTTCAGACATTTCTACTGATTGGTTGATAACAGAAAGCTCATATCAGTAAGTAAATAAAGTTTCTACTCTATCGATTCTTTCTCCACCCTCATATGTAAAGCGCAATGTTCTATTTGTTATTTAGAACATCAAACTAATAAATTGTTTCATCGTTAAATCATGTATTTTAAAACCTTTCAAATAATATATGCATTATGTATATAAAGTAGTCAGAAAAAATTGAAACTCTAAATTTGATTTCTTTTTTTCTAAATTATGACCTGTCTAAATAATGTCTTCTTTATAATTTAAAGGGCACTGTCTTGCCGTAGTCATCGTGGCAGTTTGGGCCTTTGGATGCAAGACTGAGAAGAAAAAAAAGCCATTTTTTAAATGATTTTAGCAAATGGGAAAAATCATACGATATATCCTGAGCTAACCAGGATTCCAAGTAAACTGAACGGGTAAAATATATGCTTTTTAAATGAAGCTTATATGATACAAGCTTAAATGATTGTAATGCTGCTGTCTTTGTTAATCAAGTTGCACTGAGAATAAATATAGAAACGGACGCTGGCATCATGACCGCTAATCAGTACGGTAGTCTTATGCGCGAGAACTTGCATGAATGTTGAAAAGGAAATGCACTACGTACTAATCATGTATGGAAGCCACACAACAAAATAAAAATACATGATTTGCTATTTACAGCCCCTTTTTACGTTCCTTAAAAATGAATCTATATATATATATATATATATATATATATATATATATATATATATATATATATATATATATATATATATATATATATATATATATATATATATACATGTTTCTACTCATTCTATTACTTGGGTAAAATTTTCGTATGATATGCTTGAAAAAACAGATGTGTTACCACTGAAATCTAAAGATCACGGGTGTGCAACAAATTTAAAACATAGAACGAAAGCATCCATCAAATAATATATTTCTGCAAATACGAAATGATTCTACTCATTCTATTTGTCTAAAGTCGGAGAGCTTAAATAAAACACACGTTTTAAATCATCAGACAGTAAAAATAATTTTCTAAAAACCTCATATGATTCAAAAAACTGCCTACACAACTTTAAAAGGAAGGTCTATGTCCTCCTCTTTAACCCATGGAAGCATAGAAAAACAATATTTTTTCATTCTGCTCATTCTATTACTCTAAAAGCTATTATACTGGTAAAGCTGCTTGGAATTCCAAGGCGAGAGTGCAAAAGAAAATAAAGACATAGAATGACTATCAACCGATAGGCAGATCTTTTTTCAAATTTTCTTTTTAAACATAGCATATATTTTACCCGTTCAGTTTACTCGGAATCCTGTTTATACATGCAGTGCAGATATTAGGGAAGAAAAGGGCCACGTTCATAATTTGCCATAAAGTGCATGTTATCTTATGTAAATCAAGCTGTATGCTTCATTCATGTCAAAAAAGACTGAACCAACGCAAGTTATGGTATTTATTTATGGGTTTTGGTTTTGATTCTGCAACAGTTGTTGACAGTCGCATTCACATTAGTTCAGATTTGAAAATTGTGGAGAAGATAGCTTAAATATGTTGGGTACAGATTTGGTTAGTTAGTTTGCAGTAGGGCTGTATCGGCTGCAAATCCCACCGTCTAACCGAAGAAATTACACCGTTTTCCTACCGTCGAATTCCAGTTAAACGGTAGCCCTTGACCTTGTGGACGGTGTGGTTCTTCTTACCGCAGCAAACGGCAACGGACTTGGCTTCAAAAATTCAGCCGGCGGCAAACCGTGGTTTTTTAGGTATTTGTCAGCAATGAAATTTAGGGTTTTCTGTTGAGCGTTGGATATTGTCCTGAAGCAATCTTAACCATTCAGTGTCCCTATATATTTAATGTTTGAGATGTTGGCTGTCTCATTTCTTATCTCACAATTCTCTCTCGTGAATCCATGATGACCGATTATATTTTCTCTCTTAACATCTCACTCCAACACATACAAGTTTCTTGGATCCAGTCACAATCCAAACAGATGGTATGTTTTCATCTTTAATTGTTGCGTCATACTTTAATTTCTTACTAGTTTTACACATCATTACCAAATTTGTGACATAAATTATTGTTCATACCTGAAGCAAGCAATTTGTGGCATCAGTGGTGAAGTTTTATTTGGCAGAAGGTTATATTTGTGACTGAGCTTGAATTCAAGTTTCCATGGCTGTTATTGTTAAATAATTGAATGAAGGTTATGTTTGTGGCATCAATGGGGAGTCCATGGTTTGCTTAGGAAGTTTGGTTAGTTGAAGCTCTGCAAAAAATGAGCTACGCCCCAAATCTGTAGATAAAGGAGAAGTATTGCTATGCTCTATGTTGAGTAATGAATAATGAAGAGTTGTAACATCTTAAAATCTATTTAGCGTTCACTTGTTTTGTTGAGCTTTGAAAATCATGAATTGATGTAATTATGCTTTGTTGTTAACTGCATTACTTTGGGCCTTCGAGCTTAGCATTTATTTTATCATTCATGTTTTTTGATTTGTAGTGCGCCTTGTTCAATGTTTACTGGACATTTACTTTTAATTGTTGCACTGAAAAACTATTTTCTGTGTTAGACAACGGTTGAATTTCAACCGTACCAATTTTAGTGGTAAGGCAACTGCACCGTTTAACGGTAAACCGTAACCAACGGTTGGCGGTGATGGTTGACAAAATGATTTAACATTTGGGACGCGGTATGGTAACGGTTTCCTTAGATTGTAGCGGTTGCCGCACCGTATACACCCCTAGTTTGCAGTATTGAAAATGACAGGAATTTTTAAAACACGATCTATAAAATTAAATTACAACAAAATGACAGTATTGAAGATGGTTTAAATATGTTGGGTATAGATTTGGTTGGTTAGTTGGTTAGCTTGCAGTTCAGTTCAGCAGAAAGGGAAAAAATTGCCAATTTAAATTGCACCAAATTCATACAATACGACACTCTATAACTTGGAGCATTCCAACGTATAAAATTACCTTTTAAATTGAATTCATTTGCACAATGTTATTATTATTTAAAAATGTAAGGAAAAAAAAAAAAAAAAAACTGTGAATAAAATTAATAAATTATTTATAATCACGACACATCCAACACATCAAACTATGGGTCGATTTCCTCCACCAGGATGAATGGAGTATGCGGTGAATCATCCCGGTTGGAACTTTCGGCACCAAGTATGATAGTTCAAAAATTGGACATAGATGTTAGCTTAATCTACAACTTTGCTACGTTTTTAAAACGAAGTACAAGGATTCATGAAACGAACTGAAACAGCTAAAGTTGGACTTATAACAGAGGTTATAATTGTATGTTCTGATTTCATGCCGCGTTTTTAATTGTATGTTCTAATTTAAAATGAGGTTATAAACGAACTGAAACAGAACTTAAAATGAATTTCAATTTTTTTTTCTATTCCTGAGTGTTAGACAACTGCTAATCTAACCTTTACTCGTGCAAAATAAAGATCTAGGCCTTGATAGCTTTTCTACAATTGGAAACATAGAAAATAGGAGGATGCCACATTATAAGAACCTCATTACCTTAAGATGCACAATCCTGATGCAACACACTAAACTTCTATTAGCTTTAGGTGCAACACAAACTTACATATGAAAGGTGTTCACTTTTTGACATTTCACTTGAATTGGACGCTCTTATAATGTTATTTTCATCTATATTAACTACGATTTGTCCTTTTCCATGAATATCGTTTGGCTTGATAGTTATGGTGATGGAGAAATATAATATATCCCTGATTGAGCACAATGCTAGTTCTTCTCAATGATAACTTTCTACGGAAATACGTTTCAATTATATGCCAATTAAAACTTGTAGGTCGTGGTTACCTACTACCGCTTGTATAACAGTTGCAGTCACGAATATATTGAAAAGCCAGGGTACACAAGTGATACTGAAAAAAAAAATGTTTTTTTTTAAAGTGAATTCTTAAAAAATATTTTCTTTCATCCTTAATCCCCATCAATATATTATCTTCAGTTGTAGACAAGAATATATATCTTATATCTGAACAACGTTTTCTTACCTTTGCCATAAAAAAAAACAGTTTTTAATATTCAAAAATGCAAATCTGCACTGATTTGTTGTGCAAGCAAATCAGTTATTCTTTTCAAAGGTTGTTTTATCCTAGAGGTAGCGGCAAAAGTACAAACTGGTTTGCACTACCGGTCAGATCGGCGAATCATCTTCAAGAAAACGAACAAGTACGTGACTCAGCCATTGTAAAGACAATTATTTATCAAACAATGGCTTTGTCTGTTGTCCCATTGAGTCTCAGCGACCAAATTCTTCAACTTCATGATACAGTAAAAGTTCTCATCGAACTGTAATCCTAATATCTCTATTAAAACGAACCATCAAAACAAAGAACGTAAATATCACGATGGCCTCAATTTTTCCGGAAAGTGTGGCGCCGAGCGAAGTAGATCCACCACCTTCGCTGGCAGCTGAGAAGGTAGCAGAAGTTTCTACCTTGGTGATTTTAGTGAAAGAGGAGGTCCCGGCTAGGGCTGATGCAGCGAAAGGTAGGAAAATGAGGGACGAGTTGTTAGAGGAGGTGCCAGATAGAAGTTTGAATTTGGAACATGAAGAGAAAGATATTGTGTTGAGACTTGGTTCCGGTTGAAAGGGAAGAGTGTAAAATCAAAAGGGTCGATTGGTTGCCAGGCTTCTATGCAATCCCTCCTCATATCCAAATTGCTAGCTCAAAGCTTGCAGATCTGACAAAGTGTTGAAGCATGGTCTCTCGATTTTGAATGATTCCAAAGCCGAATCTAAACTCGGTGCTGAAGAATGGACTCTTTATGAACAGGTGGTCATTGCTGCTATGGATCGTCAGCGAGTCGATATTGCCAACAGTATGGATTGCCTCAGCTTGGGTCCGGCAGTATTAAAGAAGTGATGTGTGAGGTTATTTATTTGTTCACACTAAAAATTTATTATAATTCTACCCATAGAAGTCATTGCAGATTATGAACCTAACTTGCATGGTGACTTTGACATCAACGAACGCCATGCATTTAGTAAAACTCATAATCTGTATTTACTACGGTTAGAACTTCATGACATCAAAGGACTAGGTTCACTGCATTTATTTAATACGCGCAAACATATGTTTATAGTATTTAAACATATCATTTATAGTGATATTTGAAGACTAGCTGTTTAGGGCAGCATAGAGTCCTAGATGTCGAGAACGAGGATAATTTATGCATGGTGTATGGTAATTTGAAAGCAGCTAGATTTGCTTTGTAACTACAGTTATTGTTACATGGACTATTGTTTAGATTAGGGAGGTAATGGCTCATAACATCAGAGTATAATCCATTACCAAAATCGATTTTTGGTTGGATAATTTTTCAAACATATCAACATCTTTAACAATAGTAAGCATCCATAACCGGTCAGCAAAGAACAGAATGGAATCCGCAAGGAAACCTTAAATGACAGCAGCGATCAACCCAAAAGAATGATTCTGCAAAGTTGTCTCTATGTTACAACTGTGGAAAAGCAGGTCATATGGCACGAAAGTGTCGGAACAGACTAGGCCCTGCACTGCAAGCTAACCTGACTAAGGAGTCTCTTACGGCTATGATTACTGAGATTTGTCTTATTTGTGAATCAGAGGGTTGGTGGGTGGACACTGGTGTTTCTCACCATGTCTGCTATGATCGTGATATATTCACAACATACACGGCTGCTGACGATCAGAAAGTGTGTCGGGAGATCCTCGCACCATTAAAGCTATAGGGATTGGTAATGTGGAAATAAAGCTTACAATTGGAAAGATAGTTATTCTTGAAGATGTGATGCATTTGACATGTTTGAAACATTCAAAACAAAAATTGAAAATTAAGAAAATTAACAGACTTCGTAGTGATAGAGGAACAAAATATGAATGTAGTTCTATTCTGTATTTTTGTAGATTACATGGTATGGTACATGAGAAAACTGCACCCTATTCATTTGAAATGAACGGTAGAGCTGAAAAAAGTTGGACCTTCACCGAATTAGTAGTTGCCATCTTATTAAATTTTGGTGCAACAAAACATTGGTGGGGGATATTTTATTGACTGTATGCTATGTTCTGAATAGAATCCCCAAAATTAAGAATAAAATTTCACCTTATGAAATTTTAAAGAATTATAAACCCAATGTCTCATACTTTAGAACTTGGGGTTGTTTAGCATATGTTCGTATTTCAGACCCTAAGAGAATAAAATTGGCAAGTAGAGCATATGAATGTGTATTTATAGGTTATGCTATCAATAGCAAAACATACTGATTTTATGACCTAAACACACATAATATAATTGAATCAAATGATGCCAATTTTTATGAAGCAAAATTTCCTTTTAAATTAAGGAATAATAGAGGCACTTCAAGTATGCCTATTAGAACAGAACCTAATAAAAGTTTTGAAGCTGAACCTAGAAGAAGTAGAAGAGCAAGAACCGTAAAAGATTTTGGTTTGGATTTTTGTGCTTTTGCTATAGAGGAGGATCCCTTAAACCTCCAAGGGGCCTTATCCTCTTTAGATGCCGGTTTTTGGCAAGAGGCCGTAAATGATGAGATAGATTCTTTGGAATCCAGTAAGACTTGGCATTTGGTAGATTTACCCCCTAGTTGTAAATCTGTAGGCTGTAAATGGGTGCTTAAAAAGAAATTAAAACCTAATGGCATTATTGATAAATATAAAGCACGACTAGTAGCTAAAAGTTTTAGATAAAAAGAAAATATATATTTCTTCTTCACTTTTTCACCCGTAACTAGAATAACATCCATTCGGGTATTAATCTCACTTGCTTCCATACATAATTTACTAATACACCAAACGGATGTTAAAACCACTTTTTTTTTAAATGGTGAATTAGACGAAGAAATTTATATGGACCAAACTGAAGGATTTGTAGTACATGGTCAAGAACATAAAGTATGCAAATTAGATAAATCATTATATGGTTTAAAACAAGCACCTAAACATTGGCATGAAAAATTTGATAACTTAATCATTTCAAATGATTTTAAAGTTAATGAAAGTGACAAATGCATTTATTACAAATCTGAGAATGACATTTGCACTATTATATGCCTTTATGTTGATAACCTTTTCATCTTTGGGTCAAACATTCATGTCATAAACTCAGTCAAATCCTTATTAAGTGCCAATTTTGATATGAAAGATCTAGGTGAGGCGAGTGTAATTCTTGGTATTAAAATTATTAGATCAGAAAAGGGAATTTCTTTGGAGTTTGGATCAATCTCATTGCCTATGTCATAGGATTATTGTGCAGATTTACCAGTAGACCTAGTATAGAGCATTGGCATGCTATTGAAAGGGTCATGAGATACCTTAAACGAATTATGAACCTTGGATTACACTATGAAAGGTTTCCAGCTGTATTTGAAAGATATTCTGATGTAGACTGGAATACCTTATCTGATGATTCTAAAGCAACTAGTGGTTATATATTTAGCATCGCTGGAGGAGTTGTTTCTTGGAAATCCAAGAAACAGACTATTTTGGCTCAATCCACTATGGAGTCTGAGATGATAGCACCAGCCACAGCTAGTGAAGAAGTAGAGTATTTGAGAAATCTGCTAGCTGAGATTCCCTTATGGGAAAAACCGATACCAGCTGTGTTGTACATTGCGATAGTACCGCGATTATTGCAAAAGTCCAGAACCGTTATTATAATGGTAAGAGATGATAAATACGTCGTAAACACAACACTGTTAGAGAACTACTTTCTATAGGTACTGTTAGAGTGGATTACGTACGTAGTGATGAAAATTTGGCAGATCCTTTGACGAAAGGACTGTCCAGAGAGAAAGTCATTAATTCCTCTAAAAGAATGGGACTATTGCCCTTATATTGTTGAGTCACGCACAATGGCAACCCGACCTAAATGACTGGAGATCCCAAGAACTAGGTTCAATGGGTAAAAACAAGTTGTGTAGTGATAGGAGTTGAACATGCTATTTAATAAACTAAGAAGCATGTATTCCTGAAGTGATTAGAGGATGAGTTGATAGAAACTCTTAATGAGATCTATACTCTATTTGGAGTGCAGTACCTACCTTCAAGAGTACTCTTAATAGATTCACCTATCTGAATGTGGAAATGTGGTCATTTCCTATGGAGTTTTGGGCAAAACTTCTAGAGCATTCACTAAACTGGGATAGACGTGCATGGCCATAAATGCACGGGCTTATTTGATTACACTATAGAAAAGGTTATGTGTAGTTTGATGTTAGGAATAGAGTTCAAGATTACGTGTCACACTAGTAAAAAAATGAATCTTATTCACTATGCAAAGGTTCAAGTCGGATGACACCTTTGTTTATGCATAATCTTATGTGTTTTTAAGAAAATGCTCGAAAATATTTTTAAAAATTCAAGCGGGGGATTGTTGAATTTTTTTTTTAAAGTAAATTATTAAAAACGTTGGAATAAGTGTATGAATGACTCCTATATGTGAATTGTCCCACATCATGGGACTATATGGAAGAAGCAAGTATTTATACTTGTTTCTAAGAAGTAGTGTTGGGTCTTAGGGCTCCCAATACATGCTTTGTTGTGAGGAGGGAGATCATGCATCATGACCACCACACGCGCGCGCTACCGACCAACTTGACTCGACCCGGTCCGGCCCAGTTCGGTTCGGTTCAGGTTCGGGTTTGGGCTTGGGCCTTGGCTTTGTGGTGTAAACACTTATATTTTTGGACCAGAAAAAATTGCATTTTTTTCGAACTGTGTTTTAAATACGGAAAATATTTCTGAGCTGACTTTTACATGAAGCGGTAAACTCTTGACCCGTTATTTCAGTAGATCCGATTTTCTCTCACTGCCCAGTATTTTTGTTCAGCCCTAATCCCCGTCTATATATTATCTTCAGTTGTAGACGAGAATATATATCCCATATTTGAACAATGTTTTCATACCTCTGCCATTAAAAAAAAGAGCAGTTTTTAATGATCCAAAGTGCAAATATGCACTGATATGTTGTGCAAGCAAATCAGTTATTCTTTTCAGAGACTGTTTTATCCTAGAGGCAGCAGCGAAAGTATGAACTGGCTTGCACCACCGACCAGATCGTCGAATCGTCTTCAAGAAAGCGATCAAATACGTGACTCAACCATTGTTTCCCAACAAGCGATAACAAATACGTCATTAATTTAGATATGTTCGATCAAGTACACTGCAGATGTACATAACCAAATGCACTTAGACTTATTAGCTAATAATATATTGAAAAAAATGAAGGAAAAGAATAGTACCTCTCTAACAGTATTACATATCAACAGGGGAATGGTGGAAAGAAAACCCAATCCATGTAGTTAATCAAGCAACCAGAACTGGAGCAGCTCCCAAGACATCAGATGCTTCAACCATCAGTGGGCAGCCTGGTGATCTCTTCAACTGCTCAAGTAAAGGAATGCCTTTTTTCTTTTAAAACCAATATTCCACTACAAATTAGTTACTCATAGTAACACAAAAATAAATATATACTATAGGGATTAAGTAGTAACTTACATTTATCTTTGAAATGTATAACAACCTAGTTTCTGAATCTTGAACAAATACAACTGTAACCCCAGTTGCTCCAGGCGAAACTGGACTCCTTAGGTTCATTAACGCTACACTAAACACTGTGTTGGATCTAAATTAACCATAGAGGGGGGGTGAATAGGGTTTATTGGAAAATATTCAGAATAATAAAATTACAGAATATCAGAGATGATCACAGTGGAAAAACAGTAATAAATGCAGAGCATAAAATAACAGAGTAAATAAAAAACAGTAATAAAAATGACACAGAGATTTACCCAGCTTCGGAAAACCCGCCTACTGCTGCATTCACAAGATTTCTACTAGGTATTAGTCCCAACTATTACAACGCTTACAATCCCGTAAACTCGCGACAATTTCTAGCCTTATTGTCCTAACCCTACGCTCAAAACTATCCCCAGTTTCTACTAGGAGTTACACAAAAGGACCTCAAAATTTCGCTCTGGCTGCACTAATCCTACGCTCAAAATCCTGTACTGATTTCAGCCATGAAACCAGATTTTTCCTAAATCCTAATTTTTAAAGGAAAAACTAGCAAACCCTCAATTGAAAAATACAAGAAGAAAAATACAAGAGAAAAATAAAGGAGAAATAAAAGTGCCCTAAATTACAAATTGAATACACTCCCCTTTCAGTCTTTCATTCACGTGCTCCTTATTACAGAAATGGCGACCGACTTGGAGAAAAGGAAATTAGGGCTTTTCTGACTGCTCCTCAAATTCGCGACTTCGATTTTGAAATCGATTCCTCTGGAACTTTAATTCTCTGATGTAGCTTCAATCGCCTACTCCCTCTCGAGCTTGGATTGAAAAGATAAGAACTTTTTTATTTTCTTCGATTTATGTTATCTCGACTTGAATTGTGGGATTGAGGGATGATAGCCAGTGATGAAATCGGGTAAATTTTTAGGTGTTAAAAACCGTAATCAAGTCTAATTCTAGATTGTGTAGAATCTTCCAGAAAGTCGGCTTGATTGTGATGATTTGTTGAGATAATTTTCGACCTTATTGGTTTCCTTGATTTTGAATTTTTCTCTTAGTTGTTGAATCGGCTCCTTTTGATTGCTTGCCTGATATGTTTCTAGAATTATGGTTGATTCGACCTTGATAATTTTATTTGATTGTGTTGAATTCGGCCTGATTGATCTTGAGAATTTTGTGGCTCTTAAATGGATTGCATACTGATTTAAAACTTGCCAAGTTTTGCACTGTTAATTGATGATTTCGACCCTTATTTGAGAATTGATTTCATGCCCTATCTGCTGCATTATTATCATTGATTGATTGCCATCACCAGTGGAAAACTTGCCATAAAAACTGCTAAGAACTTTCCCTGATTGTGTCTTGATTTTGAATTGATACGTTGCCAATTATGAATTGGATAATTTTCCTTTTGCAGTGTTGATTTTGGTCCGATAAAACTTTCTGCAATTTTAAAATAAACTTGCCATGTTTTGATTCCAAACATTCTCTGAGTCACCATGCATCCATGTAGCTTTGCATTTTTGACTTTGTTCATTACATGAACATGCTTGTTCCCTCATATTTACCATGTGACCATGTTTATGCTGCCTTGAACACTTGCATTGATTTCTGAGCTTGAGATAATTGAACTGATGACAATGTGCATTTGAAAATGAGGACCTACACTTGATCATGTGACATTGCTCTATGTTGGTTGACTTGAAAATTGGTGTTGCATTGTTCACTTGCATTCTTGGATTCATGAACCTGCCCTTGCACATGACCCAAGACATTTAGCTTGTACATGTTCTATCAAGTGAAACCTGGCCTGTGAACATGTATATTTCTCTCGATCACTTCTTGCATTTGAATGTTGCATTGCTGCCCTGCTTTGTTATTTGACTTAACACTTGGAAACTGAAATACCATTTTATCTAAAACCTTTGTGCTCCCTTGATACTGCACTGTATACTTTGGCATGCCCACTTCATGTTGGCTTGGTTGAACTGACTAGCTGACAATCTGGTTCATTTAATTGCATGCATGTCCTTGCTGTTTTGCTGTTGCACTTTGACTTTTGGAAATTTTAAACCGATGAGAACAGAAATAATGGCTTGATCGTGACACTGAGTTGAGTCGGTATTTACGGCTGCTTCTCAGTTGCTACACCGTCCTATATATGATTTTGGGATGCTGAGGCAGTGTACACGTGTACATGTATGCGTGTATACTGCATGTTCCTGTGAATTCGTTCGTCCCTGAAAAAGAACTGATACTACAGATACTACACACAATCAGAAAATGATGACGAACAACCCGAATACCTGAGGCAACTAATAAATAACAAATAAATTTTATTTTTGCAAATAAAAATTTATTTGTATAAAGTTACTGCTCTAGATGTGTATAATGCAGGTAAACAGGTAACTGGATGCAACTGAAATTAGAACAGAAAAAGCAGAAGATGAAGATCAAGACTCAGTGTGTATATGTCGATGTCAGTCTGAATGTAAATGAAACTGTGTATGTAATGAGTGACTGAGTGATGTAGTGAGGATGGATGTATATGTGAAATCAGTGTAAAATATCGTTGAGTTGTAAATAGTTGGAGTCAGAAAATTTGTACTATTTTGATTGTTGAAATAAAATATTTATTTAAATAAAATACTGTGTGATTGTTCAAATTTCTGTACAGTTTGTTGTGTAGTAAATCAGTGCATTTACAAACACATTCAATAATAAAATATATTTGGTTGTTATCATCAAACAAAAATCATATAATTGTGTATACAACACTGTTATATACAACAATCTCCCCCTTCTGATGATGACAAACAAATAAAAGTTTTTGAATGTGTGAATGTGTTTGAAACGTGAAGTATGTTACTTTACTCCCCCTATTTGTATGCTCCCCCTACAACTAAGCTTCCCTTATTGATGCATAGATTTGAAAATTTTGAAATGAATTAATCAAACCCAAATTTCAAAATATTCTATAAATGTTTACTCATCCATCAAAATCTTGACCATTCTCCCCCTTTTGTTATCATCAAAAAAATAACAGAAGTTAAAACAGTGATGAATATAAACTAGAAATATAAGTTCAGATCAAGAGGATAATATATCGTAAATCTCATTGAATCAAACAAAAATCATAATATTCTTGGAATCAGAGACAAATTTCACTTTCAGAATGAATGGATCTACTATGGATTTTATAGAATTAGGAGAGTTCAATAAAAATTGAATATTTGGATATAAAATTTAAAGATTTTAAATATGCTTAAAAATGTGTTAAGCACTTCCTAACCACGCATAGCCCAAAGGTCTTTTAAATGGGTTTAGTAGTAACTTAACTTTATCCTCTCTAATGAGTTCCATCCATGCACAGCCCAAAGGTCTTTTAAGTGAGAATGGAAGCACATAGAGATTAAGGTAATTCACCCACGCATGACCGCGAGGACTTTTAAATGGGAGTGAGTACCAAGGATAAATTATTATTATTATTTTTAATTTCAAGAATAATTAGAACTCCCCAAATTAAATAAAACCATGATGAATGACAGAAGTATGGTAGATATAGAAGATGGTCGTAAAATAAGCTCTAATTCAAAAATATTATAAAATCTGTCCAATCATCATGAGATTTAAAAATATTTCCTCATGGTAAAAAAATATTATAGTCAATACTCATCACAATTCCAAGATCTGACATAATTTCAACGAGTTCCAAAATAGTTCAAATGATCAATCATTTAACTTTTGAATAATCATTTAAGAATTTTTTTTTTTTAAAAAAATGGATAATGATCATTCAATTTCTATAATTCCCAAATCTAAGCGTAATCGTGAAAATCTGTCTTCGGGAAGAGGTTTTGTAAAAATATCAGCAAGTTGACAGTCAGTTGAAATAAATTCAATACAAATATCTTCTCGTGAAATGTGGTTTCTAATAAAATGGTGTCTGACATCTGTGTGTTTAGTGCGTGAATGGTGAACAGGATTATTAGACAAGTCTATAGCACTTTTACTGTCACATTTTAGTGGAACTTTTTTATAATTTAGACCAAAGTCTGAAAGAGTTTGCATCATCCATAGTATTTGTGCACAACAACTTCCTAAAGCAATGTATTCAGCCTCAGTTGTGGATAAAGCAACACAATTTTGTTTTCGACTTGACCATGAGACTAGCGAATGTCCTAGCATAAAACAAGTCCCACTAGTGCTTTTTCTATCAACAAGGGATCCAGCATAATCAGCATCAGAATATCCAATTAATTTAAAATTATTACATGCGGGGTACCATAAACCAAATTTGTGTGTGTGCAAGAGATATCTTAATATTCTTTTTGTGGCTTTTAAGTCAGATTCTTTTGGATTAGATTGAAAGCGTGCACATAAACAAACAGCAAACATAATATCAGGCCTAGATGCAGTGAGATAAAGAAGTGAACCAATTATTCCACGATATTTTTTCTGATCAACTGCAACTCCTTTCTCGTCTTTGTCAAGCTTGGTTGAAGGACTCATCGGCATTCTGAGTGGTTTTGCATTTTCTAGTCCAAATCTTTTCAGCAATTCAGTAATGTATTTTGTTTGTGATATGAAAATACCTTGATGCTTTGTTTGATTTGAAATCCGAGGAAGTACTTTAATTCACCTACTAAGCTCATTTCGAATTTATCCTGCATGACTTTTTCAAATTTCTCACACAAACAATCATTAGTAGCACCATATATAATATCATCAACATAAATTTGGACTATTAAAAAATCATCACCTTCATGTAATAGAAACAATGTAGTGTCAGCACTGCCCTTTTTAAAACCGTTTTCCAAAAGATATGCACTTAAACAATCGTACCAAGCTCTAGGAGCTTGTTTAAGACCATATAATGCTTTTTCAAGTTTAAATACATGATTTGGAAATTCAAGATTTTCAAAACCGGGGGGTTGTTCCACAAAAACTTCTTCTTTTAATTCTCCATTTAAAAACGCACTTTTTACGTCCATTTGTTTGAGTTTGAAACCTTTATAACATGCAAAACTGAGCAAAATTCTAATGGCTTCTAACCTAGCTACTGGTGCAAATGTCTCATCAAAATCAATGCCTTCAATTTGATTATATCCTTTTGCAACCAACCTAGCTTTGTTTCTAATTACATTTCCGGATTCATCAAGTTTATTTTTGAACACCCATTTAGTTCCTACTACTGGATAGTCATTTGGTCTAGGAACTAATTTCCAAACTTTATTTCGTTCAAATTGATTAAGTTCTTCTTGCATCGCTAAAATCCAACTTTCATCACTAAGTGCAACTTCAACATTTTTAGGTTATGTTTCAGAGATAAAACAGCTATGAATACAAAAAGCACAGATATCTTTATTAAATGATGAACGAGTTCGAATACCTGCCGTTGGATTTCCTATTACCAATTCTGGAGGATGGTTGGCTTTGAATTTCAACTTTTCAACTTCAAATGTTTGTTTTGTTGAATCATCACTCCCAGTCTTCTCTTTGCTATTTTCTTTTTCACCCTCATATGTAATTCCCACATCGTTTTTCTCTTTGTCAACTGTATCCAGATCTGATTCGTCAAATTTCACATTTATGGTTTCAACAATAGTTTTCGATCGCTTGTTGAAGATTCGGTATGCCTTGCTTCTTGAAGAGTAACCCATGAAAATTCCCTCATTGGCCTTTGATTCAAACTTACCAAGATGATCACCTGTATTAAGAAGATAACAAGGGCATCAAAAAACTCTAAAATATGAAATGTTAGGCTTTCTGTCAAACCACAATTCATAGGATGTTTTGTTAAGTATTGGTCTAATCATTACTCTGTTCATTACATGGAAGGATGTATTAACTGCCTCTGCCCAAAAAGTCAAAGGCAAATTATATTCACTTAACATAGATCTAGCCAATTCCTGTAATGTACGATTTTTCCTTTCGACTACCCCATTTTGTTGGGGTGTTCGAGGAGCAGAAAATTCGTGTTTAAAACCATTTTCTTCACAAAAATTTTCAAAATCCAAATTTTCAAATTCACCACCATGATCACTTCTTAAAGTTTTTATTGAAACACCTTTTTCATTTTGAACGAGTTTTGCAAACTTTGAAAAGTAATCAAAAGTTTCGGATTTTTTAGCTAGAAAATAAACCCATGTAAATCTAGAATAATCATCAACCAGCACATAACAATACCTTTTTCCATTCAAGCTAGCGATTTCATTTGGTCCAAATAAATCCATGTGAATCAATTCAAGTATCCTATTAGTACTAACAACATTTTTGGGACGAAATGATGAACGACTGAATTTTCCCATAGCACATGATTTACACACTTTATTATTTTTATATTTCTGATGTGGTAGTCCTTTTACCAATTCTTTTGATTCAAGTTGTTCCAAGAGACTCATACTAGCGTGACCCAATCTCCTATGCCATAAGAAAACTTCTTCATCCGTAGCTACTAAACATCGTGAGAGAGTCAAATCATCAAATGAAATCGTATAAACATTTCCTTTTCTTTTTCCCGTGAACACAATATTGTTTGTGGATTTTTCAATAATTTTGCAAGATTCATCATCAAATATCACACTCATTCCTTTGTCACATAGTTGGCTTATGGAAATGAGATTATGATGCAAGTTTTCAACATATAAAACATCAGTTAAGGAGAAAGTACTATTACCTACTTTACCTTTACCGATAATTTTACATTTTCTGTTATCGCCCATTATCACACTTCCTCCTTTATATTTTTCAAGGCTAAGGAACTTTGATTTATCTCCTGTCATATGTTTGGAACAACCTGAATCCAAGTACCATTCTTGTTGCTCCTTAGCTCGCCAACATACCTACACACGAGAAAAAGAGATTGACCTAGGGAGACTCATAGGTCTAACAAAATTAGTAACTGAAAATTTTTGATTCTGAACAACAGATCCTTTTGGAATCCAAATTTGTTTGTTCTTACCAAATCCAAATCTATAACAATTGCTTGTCGACCCTTTTGGAACCCAAATTTGTATGAATTTTTTATTGTTGTTCCTACTTTCACATTTTTCATAGCTATGTCCAATTTTTCCACATTTTGTACATTTAGGAAAAACACTTCCACCCTTCGCATTATCATTCATGTTAATGTGTGTTTTCCCAAATCCTAATCCTTTTCTATTATTAGCATATAATTGGTTTCCAAGCAGCATTCTAAATGATTTTTCCCCTTTTGAAAACTTACTCAATGTTATTTCAAGATTTTTTACTTTGGTTTTAAGTGCTTCATTTTCATTTACAAGAGAAGTGCATATGTTAATGAAGTTCTTTCTTTTTGTGTCATCACTTTCTTTTAAAGCCAAGTGTTCTTGTTTCAATTTTTCAAAATTTGCCTTAAATTCTGTTTGCTCTTGTTTTAATAACTTGCAGTTTTCACAATCAAGGTTTGTCACTTTTTCAAGCTCAGTTTCTAACCTATTGTTTTCGTGGACCAATTTTAACCTATCAGATTTTAATTTCTTGATTTTTAGTTCAAGAGAATCAACGGTTTTGGTAAGATCATGACACATTAAAATTAAATCTTTATAAGAGTAATTTGGTACCTCAGTGGAATCATCTTCGCTACTTTCTGAATCTGACTGTGCCATAAGACACAAATTGGCTTCCTCTTTATCACTGTCAGAGTCTTCTTCTTCTCCTTCTTCATCGTCCCATGTAGCTGCAAAAGCTTTCTTTTTCTTCTTCTTCTTTCTGTCTTTCTGAAGTAATGGACAATTTGGTTTGATATGGCCTGGTTTATTGCAGTAGTAGCATATGACTTCATCGTCTGAATTGTCTGAATTCTTGGATTTGTTGGTTTTTGAACTCTTCTTTCGTGACTTGTATTTTTTGTTAGACCACTTTTTAAGAACCATGGACAATTCTTCAATAGGATTCTCGGCTTCATCGTTACTTTCAACAGTGTTGCTTAGAGCAATTGTCTTTTTCTTTGATTATGAATCACCGCGTCCTTCTTTGGCTTTTAACTCCATTTCCTAAGCAATCAAGTTTCCAATCAATTCTTCTATTTTCAACTTATTTAGATCTTTTGATTCTTGAATGGCAGTTACTTTGGCTTCGAAATTCATTGGCAGTACTCTCAGTATCTTGCGTATTAATTCTACTTCAGTGTAGACTTTACCAAGAGCCCTTGCATTATAAATCAGTGTGGAAAATCGACCATACATCTCTTTTATATCTTCGTCTTTCCGCATCGTGAAATTTTCATATTCGTTGCAGAGTAGTGCGAGACGAGATTCCTTGACTTGAGATGTTCCTTCATGTGTGACTTCCAAAGTATGCCAAATTTCCTGCGCAGTTGAACAGTGAGATATACGGTTAAACTCAGTTTTATTAAGAGCACAAATTAAAGCGTTCATTGCTTTGGAATCAGTTGAGAATAATTTTTTATCATTAGCATCCCACTTATCTTCTGGCTTAGGAATTTCAATATCATTAATAATCGTAACGGGAGGTTTGTAGCCTGTCTCAACAATATCCCATACATCATAATCGACAGAACTTAAGTAAATTTTCATCCTAGCTTTCCAATAGGCATAATCGGTTCCATTAAACATTGGTGGCCTAGCAATGGACTAACCCTCAGAAAAAGCGTTGTTTGACAAATTCATGACTCTAGAGTTAAAAACCTGGCTCTGATACCACTTGTTGGATCTAAATTAACCCTAGAGGGGGGGGTGAATAGGGTTTATTGGAAAATATTTAGAATAATAAAATTACAGAATATCAGAGATGATCACAGTGGAAAAACAGTAATAAATGCAGAGCATAAAATAACAGAGTAAATAAAAAACAGTAATAAAAATGAAACAGAGATTTACCCAGCTTCGGCAAACCCGCCTACTGCTGCATTCACAAGATTTCTACTAGATATTAGTCCCAACTATTACAACGCTTACAATCCTGTAAACTCGCGACAATTTCTAGCCTTATTGTCCTAACCCTACGCTCAAAACTATCCCCAGTTTCTACTAGGAGTTACACAAAAGGACCTCAAAATTTCGCTCTAGCTGCACTAATCCTACGCTCAAAATCCTGTACTGATTTCAGCCATGAAACCAGATTTTTCCTAAATCCTAATTTTTAAAGGAAAAACTAGTAAACCCTCAATTGAAAAATACAAGAAGAAAAATACAAGAGAAAAATAAAGGAGAAATAAAAGTGCCCTAAATTACAAATTGAATACACTCCCCTTTCAGTCTTTCATTCATGTGCTCCTTATTACAGAAATGGCGACCGACTCGGAGAAAAGGAAATTAGGGCTTTTCTGACTACTCCTCAAATTCGCGACTTCGATTTTGAAATCGATTCCTCTGGAACTTTAATTCTCTGATGTAGCTTCAATCGCCTACTCCCTCTCGAGCTTGGATTGAAAAGATAAGAACTTTTTTATTTTCTTCGATTTATGTTATCTCGACTTGAATTGTGGGATTGAGGGATGATAGCAAATGATGAAATCGGGTAAATTTATAGGTGTTAAAAATCGTAATCAAGTCTGATTCTAGATTGTGTAGAATCTTCCAGAAAGTCGGCTTGATTGTGATGATTTGTTGAGATAATTTTCGACCTTATTGGTTTCCTTGATTTTGAATTTTTCTCTTAGTTGTTGAATCGGCTCCTTTTGATTGCTTGCCTGATATGTTTCTAGAATTATGGTTGATTCGACCTTGATAATTTTATTTGATTGTGTTGAATTCGGCCTGATTGATCTTGAGAATTTTGTGGCTCTTAAATGGATTGCATACTGATTTAAAACTTGCCAAGTTTTGCACTGTTAATTGATGATTTCGACCCTTATTTGAGAATTGATTTCATGCCTTGTCTGCTGCATTAATATCATTGATTGATTGCCATCACCAGTAGAAAACTTGCCATAAAAACTGCTAAGAACTTTCCCTGATTGTGTCTTGATTTTGAATTGATACGTTGCCAATTATGAATTGGATAATTTTCCTTTTGCAGTGTTGATTTTGGTCCGATAAAACTTTCTACAATTTTAAAATAAACTTGCCATGTTTTGATTCCAAACATTCTCTGAGTCACCATGCATCCATGTAGCTTTGCATTTTTGACTTTGTTCATTACATGAACATGCTTGTTCCCTCATATTTACCATGTGACCATGTTTATGCTGCCTTGAACACTTGCATTGATTTCTGAGCTTGAGATAATTGAACTGATGACAATGTGCATTTGAAAATGAGGACCTACACTTGATCATGTGACATTGCTCTATGTTGGTTGACTTGAAAATTGGTGTTGCATTGTTCACTTGCATTCTTGGATTCATGAACCTGCCCTTGCACATGACCCAAGACATTGAGCTTGTACATGTTCTGTCAAGTGAAACCTGGCCTGTGAACATGTATATTTCTCTCGATCACTTCTTGCATTTGAATGTTGCATTGCTGCCCTGCTTTGTTATTTGAATTAACACTTGGAAACTGAAGTACCATTTTATCTAAAACCTTTGTGCTCCCTTGATACTGCACTGTATACTTTGGCATGCCCACTTCATGTTGGCTTGGTTGAACTAACTAGCTCACAATCTGGTTCATTTAATTGCATGCATATCCTTGCTGTTTTGTTGTTGCACTTTGACTTTTGGAAATTTTAAACTGATGAGAACAGAAATAAAGGCTTGATCGTGACACTGAGTTGAGTCGGTATTTACGGCTGCTTCTCAGTTGCTACACCGTCCTGTATATGATTTTGGGATGCTGAGGCAGTGTACACGTGTACATGTATGCGTGTATACTGCATGTTCCTGTGAATTCGTTCGTCCCTGAAAAAGAACTGATACTACAGATACTACACACAATCAGAAAATGATGACGAACAACCCGAATACCTGAGGCAACTAATAAATAACAAATAAATTTTATTTTTGCAAATAGAAATTTATTTGTATACAGTTACTGCTCTAGATATGTATAATGCAGGTAAACAGGTAACTGGATGCAACTGAAATTTGAACAGAAAAAGCAGAAGATGAAGATCAAGACTCAGTGTGTATATGTCGATGTCAGTCTGAATGTAAATGAAACTGTGTATGTAATGAGTGACTGAGTGATGTAGTGAGGATGGATGTATATGTGAAATCAGTGTAAAATATCGTTGAGTTGTAAATAGTTGGAGTCGGAAAATTTGTACTATTTTGATTGTTGAAATAAAATATTTATTTAAATAAAATACTGTGTGATTGTTCAAATTTCTGTACAGTTTGTTGTGTAGTAAATCAGTGCATTTACAAACACATTCAATAATAAAATATATTTGGTTGTTATCATCAAACAAAAATCATATAATTGTGTATACAACACTGTTATATACAACACACTGATCTTTTTGTCTCCATTTTTGGTCACTCGATGATAGCGTAGGGGCAGATACATCATACACAAAGCCCACAGCCACTAACGTGCTTATGCTCGGCCCTAGACAGACAACCGATGTTTTGATCACAACTAACCAACCACCAGCTAGATACTATATAGCTGCAAGAGCCTATTCTAGTGCACAAGGTGTCCCTGTTGACAACACCACAACGACAGCTATTTTGGATCAAATATGCAGCTATTCAAACAAAACTAGATCAAATGTCCCACCTTCTCTTCCATCCCTTCCAACTTTTGATGATACAAACTCTACAATAGCTTTCGTTGCAAGTTTAAGAAGCACAAAAAAAGTTGATTTATCACCTCCGGTGGATGGGAATTTATTCTTCATAGTGGGTGCGGGATTATTTAACTACCCAAAAGGAAAAACGTTAACATGCAAAGGACCTAACAAAACACGATTTGGAGCTAGTACGAAAAACATATCCTTTGTATTGCCTCAGTCAAATTTGATCTTACAAGCAAATTATCAAGGTGTATCTGGTGTTTTCACAACCGATTTTCTAGCTAACCCGCCTTTCCAGTTTGATAACACTGCAAAAAAATATAAGAAAAAGCCTTTGGCAACGAACAAAAGGAACCAAGGTGTACAAGCTAAAATATGGATCTGTAGTTCAATTGGTGTTACAAAGAACCAATAAAGTTGTTGGTGAAAATCATCCAAATCATTTACATGGGTACGAATTCTACATTCTTGCTGAGGGATTTGGGAACTTTAATGCAAAAAAGGACACAAGTGAATTTAACATGGTGGATCTGCCTATGGGAAATACGGTTGCAGTGCCATTGAATGGGTGGGCAGTTATACGATTTGTTGTGGATAAACAATTATGTACGCCTGATTGACACTGAAAAGTGTTTATTTTATTACTCTTATGCTTTATCTATTGTAAATAAATAAATGATACTTTGGTTACTTTTGTATGTTGTTACAGGATGTCAAAAAATGCCTCCTTCAATTCAAATCAAAGGCCAACTACAAGAAAGAGCTACTTCCTCACATCAAATTCATTTCAATTGCAAAAGAAGTAGTAGCTCACTGGTAAAGGCATAGGAATTGGTGCTGAGAGACCTGAGTTCGAACCCCGTCAAGCTCACTTTTTGCCAAAGAAACGGAGCGCGTTCACACTGGCCCCTTTGCTTTGAGAAATATCTGGATTAGTGTTATGTTATATATATACATACACATATTCATGTGTATATATTTATGATGTGCACCAATTAACATCTCAGCAATAGCCATATTCTCATCATGGAAGTAAATTCAAATCATTCAATTGCAATTAGAAGAATTTCTGATTGAATTGCTGCCAAGAAGAAAAACCAATTTTGAAGATTTTATCTTATATTGCCTTTGGAGTCTGATAAGCGTCCTTGTTTGGAAGAGTTAATTGGATGCAATCTTCTATCAATCAAGCCACATGGGAAAATTGAAAGATATGGAAAATATTTTCCATGATATGCCCAGATTTTCTCCAATCAGGTGGTCAAGGAAGGCAAGAAATATTCATGAATTAGGAGGGTCATTTATTCATAGACCTAGTTAGGGTTTTCCCCTTCTCATCTATAAATATGTGATTGTAACCATTGTAAAAAGCATCTCATAATTCTGTACTGCCATTAGTTTAATAAAATTTTCTTGTTCTAGTTATTTACTTTTCTTTAAAACAATTTGTGTATCTACACGATTAGATTCG
The DNA here is from genome assembly GCA_030737875.1 of Allium sativum. Lineage (NCBI taxonomy): Eukaryota > Viridiplantae > Streptophyta > Magnoliopsida > Asparagales > Amaryllidaceae > Allium > Allium sativum. The sequence continues at coordinate 154,803,109 of CM060909.1, read as the reverse complement.
GTAGAACACATATTGTTATTGTCTTTGTTACTGCATACTAGTGTTGACTGTTTGATTAGTTTCAACAGCAACTCTATTTTTAATTCTCTGTTATTGTTCCAGTTATTATTTACTTTTGTTGTTTTTGCTAGTACTTGTTATTTTCTTTCCTGTTGTTGAATTTGATATACGTCTGATTAGATTCAGATTTGTAGCGATTTCAATAACATTATTTCAACAACATTGAAAACAACCCCCAAAGTTCTGTCTAACACGCCCACGAAACATATAAATAATAAAATTTAACTTTCCTCCCTGTGTTCGACCTGTATGCTACACACCTGTATGCTTGCAGAATTTATTACAAATGTCGCGCTTTTCTAATTCATAGACTAGCGTCGATCAAGTTTTTGGCGCCGTTGCCGGGGAGGTAACGATTGAATTTTATTGTTTATTTAATTTTCGATTCGTGTTAGTTTTATTTTATTTTGTATATATTTTTGTTTCTTGTACATATAGAAAAAATCTCAATTAGTGATGTGGCGTATTAATTACATTGATACTGTCATGAACTAAGCAAGAGAAAAAAAATAATTTCTTGCCTTTATTTTCTTTCAATTTCTTTTCCTATTTTCAATTATTCCTTTCCATTTTTCAATCCTCCTTCCTACTTTTATATTCATTTCTTCTTTTACAATCTTTCAAAAAAAAAAACTTACTTTTTTTTAATTTTCCTTTTTTTTTCATTTATTTCTTTCCTTTTTTTTATTTTGCATTTCTTCCAATCTAATTCCTTCAAGAAGAAAAAAAAAAAAAAAGAAAGTTGCTAATTTCTCTTCAATTTCTTTCCATCTTTCTACCACCTTGCTGATTTTCACATTTTTCTTTTCTCTTTCCTTTTCTTTTTATTTGTTTCCATCTTTTGTCTACAACTTTCTAAAAAAAAAAAAAAAAATTGCAATTTCTTCTCTGCCTACTTTGATTTCTTTCTTGTTTTTGTCTGCTTTTATTTCTTTCCTCAATTTCTTCTACCCTTCCTCTCTACTCAAAAAACCTTGCTTTTTTCTCTTATTTCCTTCCTCTTTTATTATTTTTTTCCATTTTTGTTTTGCTTTTTCCCTGTAACACCCCACTCCCGCTATGATCACTCACTAAGGGAATGCCATAGCATCGGTGGAGTATTTTAGTGAATATAGAACAGAAAAATTACAACAAGACAGATATAAATAGTACTTGAAATTTTAAAACATCATCTCATAACAGCGGAAGTAAAACATGTCTGGTTACATCATAAAACCACAATAAAGGTCAAGTACAATATCCATCAAAATAAAGAAGTACATAATCCCACTCTCATACAATAGCCAAACAAAAGAAAAGATAACTGGATAACTGGAGCTTTACATCTATCCAAGCTCCTAAAGACTGGAACAGCAATCCGATCAAGCTCCACTACTGCTAGGATCCACCGTAGGACCTGAGGGTTGGGAAAAAGATAAAAACAACAGGGTCAGACATAAGTCTGAGCGAGTCCTATAACTTTAACAATACAATCGTTAAAGTAACCAGAGAAGACATAAACTGATATACGGTAACATATAGGGATGAATGGCTACCCTAAGCAGTCAACTAAACGAAGATAAAGGATAAAGACGCATCTACCCTCCCTAAGGTAAATTACTAAACTGCACCACACCAGTCGTTCCTAACTTAAAGGTTGATCCCACCCAAGGACTTATAAAATTTACTAATTAGTACCTGCGTACCCCTAGGTGACCAAGTAGGCGCCACGGGGCCCTACAATCCACTAGGTGTACACACTACTTCCCATTCGATCGGCTCCCTAACGTAGATACCCGTGCTGGCCCCACCGTGGGATGTATCATTCCCCAATGTGGCAACCTGATGAAACTAAAGGTGCACGGCTTATATCTACTCGATGCAACAACGGCTTACCTACCAGCCCGGGCCCACTCACGCATATGAAGCCCGTTGGACTTGCGTTGCCACCGCTAACCCGTTTGCCTCTTACAGTCAAGCCCAGTATGCGTGTCCCGTCCTCGACATGGGTCGAGCCCACAAAGATACGTATGGGTTACTGGTTGAAATGGGCCTCCACAAGCTACCCACCTAAGCTTGTCCCTTTTTCTAGTATATCCCACTTAACCCTTTAATCATGTTTTAATTACATGTTCTATTTTGGTTAAGTATTCTAATCGTATTTTCTATTGCCACCCAAGGCAACCACTAGATTTTCTCATGCCACCCGAGGCACCCACTTAACCCCTCATGTCCCTCTACATGCTAATGTGGTTAAGTGTTTCTTAATTAATTAATTAAGAACGTAACCTTTGTAAAGACCTCTCACATTAGACTGTCTTTTATGACCGCTGGTTAAGCCGGTTGGGTCCGGGCAGCCTTATGTCATAACAGAGTCTAACCTCGTGTCTTTACATTAATTACGTATTTAGTTTGTGCCTAAGACCTCTCACATTGGGCTAACATTTGTAGCAACTGGTTAAGCCGGTTGGGTCCGGGCAGTTTTACGCTACAACTGAGTCCAACCTCGTGTCTTAGTCAATTAATTACACCTAATTAATCACCCTCATAATTTTATATTAATTATCCCTAATTAATCAAGTTTTCTTAACATGGGTAGACCTAACTTAATAGGTAAATTCCCATGGGGTAGACCTAACTCAATAGGTAAATTCCCAACACATAGTATGGGTACACCTAACCAAATAGGCAAATTCCCATACTATGTTTATTTATTTTGTGTTATGCATAATTATATTAATTTCACACAATCTTATTAACTTATGCATTTAATTACCCCATCGTTCCCACGTAATTTCGTTCATGATATAACACATATAAAAGGTGTCAACTTGCATATGAATGAACATGTTTCAAAGGTGCCATCTTGCATATTAACAAACACATAACTTGCATATGAACTTGCATAACATGTCACATAACTTGCATATAATATGTCACATAACTTACATATTCATTTTGCATAACAAACTTGCATATTAGCTTATAGACTTGCATAATGTGTCATCATGAACTTGCATATTAATAAACATGTAACTTGCATATTTACATACATGTAACTCGCATATTAACAAACATGTAACTTGCATATAAAGAAACATGTAACTTGCATATTTACATACATGTAACTTGCATATTAACAAACATGTAACTTGCATATTAACAAACATGTAACTTGCATATTTACATACATGTAACTTGCATATTAACAAACATGTAACTTGCATATTAACAAACATGTAACTTGCATATTTACATACATGTAACTTGCATATTAACAAACATGTAACTTGCATATTAACAAACATGTAACTTGCATAGCATATTACCATGAACTTGCATAACATGCATATGATTACATAGCCCACAACTTGCATATTTAGCATCATGCAAACATAACATACATCATATTAAACTTGCATAAGCTTACATACTCAACATGCATAAACATAAGATTAATGCTAACATCATATCATATGATTCAAAGCTCATTAACCCACATACAAAACCATAAATCTCATCACATCTCATCTAATTAGTTTACCAAAAGATCATCAAAGTGATAGAAACTCACAACTAGCAACTTTGAACACCAAATGAAGAAGATTAAGATGCTAAGAAGGGATTAGAAGTTGATTAGAGAGTGATTAGTATGCAACCCTCTTCATAAAATTAGTGGAGGCCATGAGAGCTAGCATTTTGCCATAGTTTAGTCACTAGGTTTAATTATGAATGAATTAGGGTAGGTTAGGGTCTTATTTATAGATTAGGCAAGTGTTTTAGGCCATAGGATTAACCCTAGATTCAATCCAAGCCATCAAAGCATGTCTTGGGGAAGAAGTCAAGTGTAGGAACCATCTAGGGCCTTTAGATTAAAGATGGACCATGAGAACCATTCAAATGCAAAATCTGCACTTGAGCGAATCGGCCCACGGGTTGACAGCCAAACACCCTGGATTAACCCCTAGTCGACCCAGCGGGCTCGGGTCGACTTCAAAAATCGGCCGGTTCGGTTATTCCCCTCTCCCAATTCGCTGTTTTGAGCATTTTTGCATATTTATTTATTAAATTTTCAATTATATATATATATATATATATCAATATATATATATATATATATATCTACACAACCCATTTCACTTAATTAAGTATACTTTAATTTGGGAATTTTCGTGAAACTTCGCGAGGCCATATCTTGGTCATACGGACTCCGATTTTCGAAAACTCGGACTCTATTTCGCGTATTTTTCCGAGACGAACACAATGGCATAGCCCGTTTCCCTTGATTCCCATTTTAGAATTAAATTCTGCCTCGATTTATGTTATTACAGGTTATTGAAAATACGGGTTGTTACATTCTCCCCTCCTTAAAGGATTTCGTCCCCGAAATCTTCAAGTTAGGAAGAACGTATCCTACCATCCAATCATCCATCTACTCAAAGCATCATCCACGAGCAATCATTGTCCTTACAAGATTCTAAATGCTGGATGGATATATGCAAAAGTGTGTGTATATGTACTTACCTAATGCGAAAATCAGGCGGTTACTGATACAGTAAACCTCCTTAATGCAAACCATGATAGTGCCATGCATCCAATATGTATGCGAAACCCTATTGACACATACAAATTTCTACATGCGTGCACAACCATACACAAAAATGCATCATCCATATGATAACACAGCCATGATACATCCATCAATCTAACTACCACATCCATTTATGCAATATGCAACATGAAGTGACTGAGCCGATCTAGTGCCTAATGTGTGTGTATATGCATCCACGAGCAACCACTAGCAAACAATTGCATCCATATGCATCCATCAACCATAACATGTTTCAAACACATGTTTCAACCATAGGTTTTACCCTATCTAAAGGTCATAGGTATTAGCGAGAGGATATACTAAAGATAAGATAAGTACTAGACAAGCAATAAAGGAGAAGTTAAAAGACATACTCTCAAAAAGAAATGGATACAAAGAACGCATCTTTGCTTCCGTCTCCCAAGTAGCATTGCTTTCGTCATCTCCCCATTGCACTTTAACTAGCTGAACTTCTCTGTTCCTCAACTTCCTAGTTTCTGACCCAAGGATGCGAGTAGGAGCTCGTCGAATCGTCGCATCACGCTCTACCTCTACATCTCTAAGCAAGCTCGGCTCTACCACCTCCGCGGTCTCATGTAAGCACTTCCTCAAATGTGATACATGGAATACATCATGAACACCACTAAGTCTGTCGGGCAACTCCACCCTATATGCCATCCGTCCAATCCTTTCCTTAATAGGAAACGGCCCAACAAATCTCGGTGCTAACTTCCCTACGGACCCAAAGCGAACAACATTTCTCAATGGAGATACTTTGACAAAAACCATGTCCCCAACCTCAAACTCAAGATCCGTCCTTCTCCGATCCGCATAAGATTTCTGTCTATCTTGCGCTGCTTTCATCCTTTTTCGAATTAAATCAATCTTCTCTGAAGTCTCTCTAACCATATCCGGCCCAAGCAAGATCTTATCCGTAGATTCCCACCAACATGTAGGAGATCGACAAGGCCTTCCATAAAGAGCTTCGAAAGGAGCCATACCAATACTGGACTGAAAGCTGTTATTATATGCGAACTCCACCAAAGGAAGATGTTCTTCCCATGTACCTCCAAAATCCAAGATACAAAGCCTCAAAAGATCTTCTAAGATACGGTTCACCCTCTCGGTCTGACCGTCCGTCTGAGGATGATATGCGGTGCTCAAACACAACTGAGTCCCTACCGCCTCTTGCAAACTTCTCCAAAACTCACTAGTGAAAATAGGATCTCGATCACTCACAATGCTGGATGGTACGCCATGCAATCTAACAATCTCTCTAACATAGACTGAAGCAAGCCATGGAGCGGTCCTCTTACTCTTCACGGGTATAAAATGGGCACTCTTGGTAAGTCTGTCTACCACAACCCAAATTCCCGTATTGCCCTTCCTCGATCTCGGTAACCCGTCGATGAAATCCATCGAGACACTATCCCACTTCCACTGTGGAACTTCCAATGGGTGTAGCAACCCACCGGGTTTCCTTTGCTCCACTTTAACTTGTTGGCACACTAAGCATCTAGCCACATACTCGGCCACATCTTTCTTCATACCGGCCCAGAAGAAAACTCTCTTCATGTCTTGGTACATTTTGTCTCCACCGGGATGAATAGTCATTCTTGAACGATGTGCATCATCCAAAATAGCCTTCTTCAAACCCTCATCTTGCGGTACACAAAGTCTACCGTCTCTATGCAACCATCCCTTATCATCTATGGTGTATCTACCCAAATGGCTGGACGACTCCCCTCTTATAAGCTTCTCTACCAACACAACCAACTGTGGGTCGTCTCGCTGAGCCTCGCCAATCCGTCTCAAAAGAGTAGGTCTAACCTCCAAGGATGCCAACAAACCAGGTACAAAATCAACAGAAGGTCTGAAGTCAAACAAAGAAAGAAACTCCAAGCTTCGTCGTTCCACGAACAATGGACTCAAAGATAGCCTTTTTCTACTTAAGGCGTCTGCCACCACGTTACCCTTACCAGGGGTATACGCTATCTCGAAATCATAGGATGCTAAGAACTCCATCCACCTTTGCTGTCTTAAGTTTAAATCCTTCTGAGAGAATAAGTACTTCAATGATTTATGGTCGGTGAACAACTCGAATCTCTCACCAAGAAGATAATGGCGCCAAGACTTAAGTGCGAAAACAATCGCGGCCAACTCTAGATCATGGGTAGGGTAATTCTTCTCATGCACTCTCAATTGTCTCCCTCCATAGGCTATTACCCTTCCCTCCTGCATCAAGACTGCGCCTAATCCTGTTCCACAAGCATCGGTATAAACAACAAACGGCTTACTCCCATCTGGAAGCACTAAAACTGGAGCGGTGGTCAAAGCTCTCTTTAACCGTCGGAAAGCATCATCACAATCTACATCCCATGAGAAAACCAGATTCTTCTTCGTCAAGCGGGTTAATGGGGCTGATATCTTCGCGAAGTCTTTGATGAACTTCCTATAATATCCTGCCAACCCCAAGAAACTTCTTACCTCGGTAGCATTTCTAGGAACTTTCCAATCCTGGATAGATACTATCTTTGCGGGATCCACAGCTATCCCTTCCTTAGAGACCACATGCCCTAAGAATCGCACTTCTCTTCTCCAAAAATGGCATTTAGAGAATTTAGCTTTAAGACTATGCGCTCGAAGAGTCTCCAACACTTCCTTGAGATGTAAGGCATGCTCTTCTTCATTCTTGGAAAAGACCAAGATGTCATCCACAAAAACTACTACAAACTTATTCAGATACTCTCTGAACACTCTACTCATGAGATCAACAAAGTATGCGGGGGCGTTTGTCAACCCAAATGGCATCACTAGCCACTCATAAAAACCATCCGGAGTCCGGAAAGCAGTCTTCTCTATACTGTCCTCCGCCACTCTTAACTGATGAAACCCTGTAGCTAAGTCCATCTGCGAAAATACTGACGCGCCAACCAACTGATCAAAGAGATCATCTATCCTCGGTAATGGGTGTCTATTCTTCTTCGTGAGCTTATTAAGTTCCCTATAATCCACACAAAGTCTGAGGGACCCATCCGCCTTCGTGGCAAACACTACTGGAGCTCCCCACTCCGATATACTTCGCCTTATGAACCCCTTCTCAAGCAACTCCCCTACTTGCTTATGAAGTTCTCTTCTCTCACGAGGAGCCATGTGGCGTACTGGCAAAGACACTGGTTTGGCATTATCCAGCAAATAAATTCGGAAATCTATCTCCCGCTTCGGAGGCAAACCCTTTACTTCTTCAAACACATCCGGATATTCCCGGACTACTCTGACAGAACACAAACTTTCGACCGAAGCATCGAGCGATTCAAGATAACTTAGCAAAACAGATTCCATGGGATTGCAAGAGATCTCGAGAGTGTTACCCAAGCGGGTCATGAGCCTGACAACTCTCCTTTCGCAATCAAGAACGGCACCATTACTGGATAACCAGTCCATGCCCAAGATCAACCCATAGCCCGTGAAGCCCAATACAAAAGCATCACATCTAAACTCAACGCTAAGTATAGAAATCTTCAAACCCAAACATATCATAGACAGATATATGGAGCCCCCAATTGGGTTTGAGACAACCAAGGGATCATCAACTAGACTGGTGTCTAAGTGCAGTGACTCAACTAACGATGATGAGATAAAAGAATGCGATGCGCCAGAGTCAAACAAAGTACGAACTGGATGATCAAACAGAAAAACCAGACTTTCAACGGAAATAGTTCTACCTCTCTGCTGAATCGGTGGAACTGAGAGAACCTGAACTTGCCCCCCTGACTGAGGTGGTGCTATAAGAGCTTGCACCTGGCCTCCTGAGGTAGACCCCGTCTTCTGCCCCTTCTTTGGGCAGTTTTTCACAAGATGCCCTGCTTCACCACAATGAAAGCAACCGGTCTTCTTCTTTTTGCGACAATCCTTACTGAGGTGTCCTGGTGTTCCACAATTGAAGCACTTCTTCTTCGTCTTCTTTTTGTCACCATTGCCTTTTCCGCCCTTGCCTTGTTGTTGCTGTTGCGGTTTCTTCTGATCCCCCTTTTTCTCTGGTGCCTTAGAATTCTTATCATCCTCATGCATAAGTGCCATGTAGACAAGCTTCTCAAAAGTGGCCCCCATAGGAATGTGAGTCATAGCTATTCCTTGCAATGGTTCGTTCAAGCCTCTAACGAACCTCAAAGCCTTCTTCTCCGGTGTATTCACCAACTCTATGCCAAACCTTGCTAATTGATTGAATTTGTTGACATATTCTTTCACCGTGAGATTCCCTTGCTTCAAATTCAAGAACTTCTCCATAAACAGATTCTCTTCCGCCCTTGAGAGAAACTTAGCCCCAAACCTTTGCTTAAAATCTGCCCAAGAGTCAACAGGGCGTTCTCCATTAGTGACCTCCCACCAGAATGAGGCCTCTCCCTTCATTAACCTAGCCGCCAACTTGACTTTCTTTCCCTCTTCCACTTCAAAGATATCTAGCAACTCTTCCACTTCCTTAAGCCAATCTCTAGCCTCTACGAAAGTCTCTGAACCAAGAAAAGGTTTTCCTCCTATAGCCTTGAACTCCTTGCAAACCTTAGCAAAATTATCCACTCTAGGCTGAGGAGGAGGAGCGGTTGTCTCTGGTGTAGTAGCATTGGCCGGACCCGCAGCCGCGGCCCTAGCCTCTTGCAACCTCCTATACCATAGTGGTATAACTAAACCCTCCGGGATGTTAAGATCTTCAGCCATGCTGAAACGAAAGAGGAAAGATTCAAAAAGGAGATTCCGAAAGATAAAGATATGGCTATTGGGGATTATGCTTTTCTTTTTCAAAAACTTTTTCTCTTAGAAGACATGCTTTTAAAAATACTTTCTTCGAAAATACTCTTAGAAAGTAGTTTTTCTCAAAAATTTTATCTGTTCTGGTAACCTTAAGCTCTGATACCACGTGTAACACCCCACTCCCGCTATGATCACTCACTAAGGGAATGCCATAGCATCGGTGGAGTATTTTAGTGAATATAGAACAGAAAAATTACAACAAGACAGATATAAATAGTACTTGAAATTTTAAAACATCATCTCATAACAGCGGAAGTAAAACATGTCTGGTTACATCATAAAACCACAATAAAGGTCAAGTACAATATCCATCAAAATAAAGAAGTACATAATCCCACTCTCATACAATAGCCAAACAAAAGAAAAGATAACTGGATAACTGGAGCTTTACATCTATCCAAGCTCCTAAAGACTGGAACAGCAATCCGATCAAGCTCCACTACTGCTAGGATCCACCGTAGGACCTGAGGGTTGGGAAAAAGATAAAAACAACAGGGTCAGACATAAGTCTGAGCGAGTCCTATAACTTTAACAATACAATCGTTAAAGTAACCAGAGAAGACATAAACTGATATACGGTAACATATAGGGATGAATGGCTACCCTAAGCAGTCAACTAAACGAAGATAAAGGATAAAGACGCATCTACCCTCCCTAAGGTAAATTACTAAACTGCACCACACCAGTCGTTCCTAACTTAAAGGTTGATCCCACCCAAGGACTTATAAAATTTACTAATTAGTACCTGCGTACCCCTAGGTGACCAAGTAGGCGCCACGGGGCCCTACAATCCACTAGGTGTACACACTACTTCCCATTCGATCGGCTCCCTAACGTAGATACCCGTGCTGGCCCCACCGTGGGATGTATCATTCCCCAATGTGGCAACCTGATGAAACTAAAGGTGCACGGCTTATATCTACTCGATGCAACAACGGCTTACCTACCAGCCCGGGCCCACTCACGCATATGAAGCCCGTTGGACTTGCGTTGCCACCGCTAACCCGTTTGCCTCTTACAGTCAAGCCCAGTATGCGTGTCCCGTCCTCGACATGGGTCGAGCCCACAAAGATACGTATGGGTTACTGGTTGAAATGGGCCTCCACAAGCTACCCACCTAAGCTTGTCCCTTTTTCTAGTATATCCCACTTAACCCTTTAATCATGTTTTAATTACATGTTCTATTTTGGTTAAGTATTCTAATCGTATTTTCTATTGCCACCCAAGGCAACCACTAGATTTTCTCATGCCACCCGAGGCACCCACTTAACCCCTCATGTCCCTCTACATGCTAATGTGGTTAAGTGTTTCTTAATTAATTAATTAAGAACGTAACCTTTGTAAAGACCTCTCACATTAGACTGTCTTTTATGACCGCTGGTTAAGCCGGTTGGGTCCGGGCAGCCTTATGTCATAACAGAGTCTAACCTCGTGTCTTTACATTAATTACGTATTTAGTTTGTGCCTAAGACCTCTCACATTGGGCTAACATTTGTAGCAACTGGTTAAGCCGGTTGGGTCCGGGCAGTTTTACGCTACAACTGAGTCCAACCTCGTGTCTTAGTCAATTAATTACACCTAATTAATCACCCTCATAATTTTATATTAATTATCCCTAATTAATCAAGTTTTCTTAACATGGGTAGACCTAACTTAATAGGTAAATTCCCATGGGGTAGACCTAACTCAATAGGTAAATTCCCAACACATAGTATGGGTACACCTAACCAAATAGGCAAATTCCCATACTATGTTTATTTATTTTGTGTTATGCATAATTATATTAATTTCACACAATCTTATTAACTTATGCATTTAATTACCCCATCGTTCCCACGTAATTTCGTTCATGATATAACACATATAAAAGGTGTCAACTTGCATATGAATGAACATGTTTCAAAGGTGCCATCTTGCATATTAACAAACACATAACTTGCATATGAACTTGCATAACATGTCACATAACTTGCATATAATATGTCACATAACTTACATATTCATTTTGCATAACAAACTTGCATATTAGCTTATAGACTTGCATAATGTGTCATCATGAACTTGCATATTAATAAACATGTAACTTGCATATTTACATACATGTAACTCGCATATTAACAAACATGTAACTTGCATATAAAGAAACATGTAACTTGCATATTTACATACATGTAACTTGCATATTAACAAACATGTAACTTGCATATTAACAAACATGTAACTTGCATATTTACATACATGTAACTTGCATATTAACAAACATGTAACTTGCATATTAACAAACATGTAACTTGCATATTTACATACATGTAACTTGCATATTAACAAACATGTAACTTGCATATTAACAAACATGTAACTTGCATAGCATATTACCATGAACTTGCATAACATGCATATGATTACATAGCCCACAACTTGCATATTTAGCATCATGCAAACATAACATACATCATATTAAACTTGCATAAGCTTACATACTCAACATGCATAAACATAAGATTAATGCTAACATCATATCATATGATTCAAAGCTCATTAACCCACATACAAAACCATAAATCTCATCACATCTCATCTAATTAGTTTACCAAAAGATCATCAAAGTGATAGAAACTCACAACTAGCAACTTTGAACACCAAATGAAGAAGATTAAGATGCTAAGAAGGGATTAGAAGTTGATTAGAGAGTGATTAGTATGCAACCCTCTTCATAAAATTAGTGGAGGCCATGAGAGCTAGCATTTTGCCATAGTTTAGTCACTAGGTTTAATTATGAATGAATTAGGGTAGGTTAGGGTCTTATTTATAGATTAGGCAAGTGTTTTAGGCCATAGGATTAACCCTAGATTCAATCCAAGCCATCAAAGCATGTCTTGGGGAAGAAGTCAAGTGTAGGAACCATCTAGGGCCTTTAGATTAAAGATGGACCATGAGAACCATTCAAATGCAAAATCTGCACTTGAGCGAATCGGCCCACGGGTTGACAGCCAAACACCCTGGATTAACCCCTAGTCGACCCAGCGGGCTCGGGTCGACTTCAAAAATCGGCCGGTTCGGTTATTCCCCTCTCCCAATTCGCTGTTTTGAGCATTTTTGCATATTTATTTATTAAATTTTCAATTATATATATATATATATATATCAATATATATATATATATATATATCTACACAACCCATTTCACTTAATTAAGTATACTTTAATTTGGGAATTTTCGTGAAACTTCGCGAGGCCATATCTTGGTCATACGGACTCCGATTTTCGAAAACTCGGACTCTATTTCGCGTATTTTTCCGAGACGAACACAATGGCATAGCCCGTTTCCCTTGATTCCCATTTTAGAATTAAATTCTGCCTCGATTTATGTTATTACAGGTTATTGAAAATACGGGTTGTTACATTCCCATTCATTTCTTTCCCTTTCTTCTTGTTCAAATTTTCATAAAAAAAAAACTTGCATTTTTTTTAATTTCTTTCCAATTGCATTTCTCATTAACCTTTTACAATCTCTCTTTCCATTTTTTCATTTATTTCTTTCCTGCTCTCTCCTTCATTAAAAAAAAAAAAAACAACTATCAATTTTCCTTTATTCTTTCCATCTTTCCACTTTCTATCCAATTGTCTTTTTCTTTTTGCAAATTTCAAAAAAAAAAAAAACGATTCCTCTTTTGCAACTTTTTTTCCTTTCTTCTTTTGTCTTTCTTGTTCTCAATACATTGATTTCTTTTCTTCTCTTACAAATTTCCTTTCTTTTCAAAAAAAAAAAAAAAAATCCTCTTTTGATTTCTTTCCTTTTATTCCTCCTTTCCAATTTTCTATATAATTACTTCTCATTCTTCTTTTACAAGTTCAAAAAAAAAAAAAAAAAAAAAATCTTGCCATTTTTCTTTTAATTCTTCCCTATTTTCAACTTCTTTCTCCTTCCTTTCATTTGTTTCTCCTCTTACTAATATCTCACATCCTTTCTTCTTTTACAATTTGCTGAAGAAAAAAAAATCCTTTTATAAATTTCTCTTCTCTGCCTTGTAATTGATTTTCTTTCTTTCTCCATTTATTTCTTTCCCTTTTCAAGTTTTTCCTTTCTCATTTTTTTCTCTCTCTTCTAATTTTACAACAACAAACAAAAGAAAAAAATTCTTTCTGTTTTTGTCTTCTCTTTTATTCCTTTCCCTTCTCAATTTCTTTTCCAAATCTTTTACAATTACTTTTCTTTCTTCCTTTACAATTCTCTTTCTTTTCTGAAATCTCTCTTCCCATTTTTTTTTTTTTTTGTCATTTGTTTCTTTCCTATTTGTCCGCTTTTCAACACTAATAAAAAAAAAGGCAAGGACATAATTTTTTTCCATTATTCTTCCCTGCTTCATTTTTTCCCCTCTGATCAAATACCCCTCTCTCTCACACAATCTCATTTCACCACATTTTTTTTTTTTTTCAATCTACACTTCAGCACCATCTTCTTCAATCCCTCCTTCCCACCACACTTCTGCCACAACGCACAAACCAACCCCATCCACAAGCATTCTCTCAAAAAAAAAAATTCCAATTTTTTTTTTTAATCTACCACAGCCTCATATTTTCTTCTGCTTTTTTTTTTGTTATTTACTTCATTAAAAAAAAAAGCCCAAAAAAAAAAAAAAAAAGAGTTTCAAACCAAGGACAAAGTGACTGGAGTTCAAGCAACAAATCAAGAATTCAGAAATCAGAAGAAATTGCAAATAGTGAGATTTTAATCATTGACGCTACTCATTTTTCTGGATGGACAGCCATACCCCACTGTAAATTTCTTTTAACTCTACAGGTGCTCTGCTGCAAAAATATAGACAATTGTTGTAAAACTTTTCTGCAGGGGCAGCGGCTTTGAATGTACAATTTTTAATTTCTGCAGTTATTTTGTGTGATTGCTGTTGTTTCTGCATCTTTTATTCATTCTGTTAAGGGCAATACCCCAATTCACATAAGGTGAGGGATTTCATCACCCTTTTCTTAGCCCACAAATTGCATTTCATCGTAGAATCTGACTAAAAATAACGGTTAGACGTTAGACTTAAGGGAGTCACGGGCTCATCTAAGGCTTAATTATATTGTGATAGTTGATTCATTTGGAACGAATTATTTCTTGGTGTCTAGACTACGGCAGAGAAATAACCGTTTATAAATATTACGGTGATTCGTAAATATTATATCGGTTGTTACTCTGAAGGTACTTAAACCTTCGGCTGCATTGCTAGGGTGATTCCTGGTGCACCGATAACTCCTGTCCGTTAACTGGCTGAGAAATCTTTTGATCTAAGTAATCAAACGTGTCACTTTATAATTTTGGGTTAAGAGCCAATAAGGACAGAAAACTTCATTGTAGCTAATTTCTGTGCTTGCATTCAACAACAATGAGTGAAAAAAGTGTTAGCCAACAAAATTCTCCTAGGGGTTCTCGAATCAACCAAAATTTTCCAACCGAATTGGATCAAAATCGAGTGAATCAAAACTTTCCAAATTTTGGGGATCAAAACCAAATAAATCAAAATTTTCAGAACCTCAATATCCAAATGGATAGACCCCTGTCTCTTCGTGAACGATGTTATCCAACTAGGACCGTCCAACCCCCTGTCATCATTTTTCCACCAGCTGAAGGAAACAATTTTGAGTTGAAACATTCTTTTATTCAAGGGGTACCAAAATTTACTGGGTCTGAAAATGCTTATGAATTTCTAAGTGAATTTGAATTGTATGCGTCCACAACAAAAATGCAACAATTATCTAACGAATCGATCAAGCTAAGGCTAATCCCATTTGCACTACTTGAAAGCGCTAAAAGATGGCTAAATTCTCTTCCAAAACATTCCATAAGAAGTTGGGATGAATTTGTCACTGCATTTTTGAAAAAGTTTTTCCCTTTCCATAAAACTCTCAAAATCCGAACTGAGATAAATCAATTTTGTCAAAATGAGGGGGAAACTTTTTCAAAATATTTTGAGAGATTCAACCAACTACTGTATAGCTGTCCTCATCATGGAATTCTAAAAGACAACTTGTGTCAAATTGTATATGAAGGGCTTAACTATCAGTCTAAAACTCAACTAGAATCAATGTGCGGAGGAGATTTTATGTCTAAAACAGCCGATGAAGCTTGGCGGTTCTTAGAAGATTATTCTGAAAAGGACATGCAATGGGAATCAATTCGCGTTCCCAATCGTACTTCTACTAGAGGAGTGCATGTCGTGGACCCAAATCAAATTCCCGTAGAAAATCAAACTCCTCAAGCCGGAGAAGGGTTACCCCACTACTACTCTCAGGACCAAGCCAATGCTATAGCTCAAAATAACCCTTACTCAGCCACGTACAATCCTGGTTGGAGGAACCATCCAAACTTTTCTTGGTCAAACCCCAATAATTCGGCAAACCCATCTCACATGCAACCCTTTATTCCCAATCCGAATTACCAAGCTCCACCCCCCAATTCTCAAACCTCTCAAGCTGCACCTCAATCCAAACAACCGTATAGGCACCCCAATTTTCAATCATCAAACCAATCCTCTCAATCTTCTCAACCATCACAAGATATTGTTCGATTAGAAAAACAAATAAATAATCAAGACGCTAAAATCGACCAACTAATGCATATGATAAAGGAAATGGCGAAAAATAATGAGAAAGGAAAGTTGCCTAGTCAACCTGAGGTGAATCCAAAATATAACTCTCGTACTGTAAATTCTTGTGAGGACGAAAACCATAATCCAGTCAACGCTATTACAACCCTTCGATCTGGAAAGAGGATTGATAATAACGTGGGCAACCCTGGCGAACCTTCTAACTCGACCCCAATCCCTAATCTTGATGATCATCCATTGGCTTCGAATGCCAATTCTTCTGAACCTCAAATTCCCTTAAATGTTGGCAATCCCAACAGTTCTTCTCCTTGTGTCGGCAAACCCGACCCACCTTTGACAACCAATGTTGGCAATCCCAACATTTCATCTTCTACACCCCTACCACCTTCTTCTTCGAATGATGAAACTGATCGTAGAGTCGAAAAACCAGTTGCTCCTTTTCCCCATAGACTCAATAATAAGAAGAAAGCTGCAAACTTCGATAAAATCTTGGAAATTTTCAAACAAGTCCGTGTGAACATTCCTCTTTTAGACACCATTGAACAAATCCCTCAATATGCTAAATGTCTTAAGGAATTGTGTACACAAAAACGGGCGACTAATGTCCCAAAAACCGCTTTTCTAACTGTGAATACAAGCTCTGTTCTTTCGAATCTTGCCCCAGTCAAGTATAAAGACCCTGGCTGCCCTACGATTGATTGTAAAATAGGAAACACTCACATCTCTCGTGCCCTACTCGACCTTGGTGCCAGTGTCAACCTTCTCCCTTATACTGTCTATCGTCAACTTGGACTTGGGGAGATTAAACCAACAAACATCACACTTCAACTTGCCGATCGATCTGTCAAAAAACCATTGGGAATTATCGAAGACGTCTTGATACAGATCGAACAGTTCTACTTCCCTGTCGATTTTATAGTTCTAGAAACAGAGCCTGTCTCAAATCCCAACGTTCAAATACCACTGATCTTAGGACGCCCTTTCTTAGCAACCTCTAATGCTGTCATTAATTGTAGAAATGGTCAGCTTCGACTCTCCTTCGGGCACCTAACCATCGAGCTAAACATCTTTAATCTCAACAAACAACCTAGGGATTTTGAGATCGATGAAATTGACATGATTCAAACCACAGTTGATGAAACCTCTAGTGACACTTCTGAAGCCTTGAAAATGTGTCTTGACCATTTCGACTCTGATTTCGACGAACTCGAATACATTTCTGAACTGAACAAAATTCTTGACTCCGACACTTCGTCATCTAAATCTAACCAAGGAATGTTGACCAATGTTGATACACAAGAACTTCCTAAGTTTGACCTTAAACCCTTGCCACCAGACCTTAAGTATGCCTACCTAGATCCTTCAAACACTTTTCCCGTAATCTTGGCCTCCGATCTTACCGAGGACCAAGAAGAAAAACTTTTGGATACCTTGCGGGAAAATAAGGACGCCTTGGGGTGGGAAATTAGCGATATAAAAGGAATTAGCCCATCAATTGTGGAACATCGCATACATTTAGTTGATGAGGCTAAACCCACCCGTGAGGCTCAAAGGCGATTAAACCCAAACATGAGAGAAGTGGTCAAGGAGGAGATAATCAAATGTCTAGACAATAACATCATCTATCCCATCTCTGACAGTACTTGGGTGAGTCCGGTACAAGTTGTACCAAAGAAGTCAGGAGTCACAGTGATCAAAAACGACAGTGATGAACTCGTCCCAACAAAAATCAAAACCAAATGGCGTGTGTGCATCGACTATCGAAAGCTTAACTCAGCCACACGAAAAGACCATTTTCCCTTGCCTTTTATTGACCAAATGCTCGAACGCTTAGCGGGACATGAGTACTACTGTTTTCTCGATGGATACTCTGGCTATAACCAAATCCCTGTTGCTTTAGAGGATCAACATAAGACCACCTTTACTTGTCCCTTTGGAACCTTTGCTTATCGTCGCATGCCTTTCGGTCTTTGTAATGCCCCCGCGACTTTCCAAAGGTGTATGATGAGTATTTTCTCTGATATGGTGGAAGAATTCTTGGAAATATTCATGGACGATTTTTCAATATATGGATCATCTTTTTCCCAATGTCTCACTCATCTAGAACTCGTCCTTAAGCGTTGTAAGGAGAAATCACTCGTGCTTAATTGGGAGAAATGCCACTTTATGGTAAAAAGGGGGATAGTTCTAGGTCATGTCGTCTCCAAAGATGGCCTAGAAGTCGATAAATCCAAAATCGATTTGATTGATAATTTACCTCCTCCTAAGTCTGTCAAAGATGTTCGTTCATTTCTTGGCCATGCAGGATTCTATAGAAGATTCATTAAGGATTTCTCAAAAATTTCAAAACCTCTCTCGAATTTACTTGCCAAAGACGTAAAGTTTGAATTTTCCAATGATTGCAAAACATCTTTTGAAACTCTTAAATCACTCTTGACCACAACTCCCATCATTCAACCTCCTGATTGGACTCAACCCTTTGAACTTATGTGCGACGCTTCTGACTTTGCAATTGGAGCCATCTTGGGTCAGCGTATTGATAAACTCCCTCGAGTCATTTATTACGCCAGCAAAACCTTAAACGAGGCCCAACTTAATTACTCAACTACTGAAAAGGAATTTTTGGCAGTTGTCTTCGCTCTTGAGAAATTCAGACCATATCTCATAGGATCCAAAGTCATAGTTTACACTGACCATGCTGCCTTACGATATTTGCTTTCTAAGAAGGATGCCAAGGCCCGCTTGATCCGTTGGATCCTTCTTCTTCAAGAATTCGACATAGAAATACGAGATAAAAAGGGTTCTGAAAATGTAGTAGCTGATCATCTCTCTCGAATTGTGCACGAAAATGATAACGATACCCAAATCGATGACTATTTTCCTGACGAACAACTCCTTTCGATCTCTAACACCCCTTGGTACGCTGACATTGTGAATTATCTTGTCACACAGCAAATGCCCGCTGAATGGTCGAAACAAGATAAACAAAAATTTCTCTCGAAAGTTCGAAACTTCTATTGGGACGACCCATATCTTTTCAAATACTGTCCCGACCAAATCATTCGAAGGTGTGTGCCTGATCATGAACACCAAAGTATTCTCTCTTTCTCACATGACCATGCTTGTGGCGGTCATTTTGGTGCAAGAAAAACTGCTGCAAAGGTTTTGCAAAGTGGTTTTTATTGGCCCACACTCTTCCGTGACGCTTTCGAATTTTGCTCTAAATGTGAGCGATGTCAAAGAACGGGTCGAATCTCTAAGCGAAACATGATGCCTCTCAACCCCATTTTAGTGATTGAGTTATTCGATGTTTGGGGCATCGATTTCATGGGACCATTCCCTAATTCATTTGGGAATCTTTACATCTTACTTGCGGTAGATTATGTCTCAAAATGGGTTGAAGCCATTCCGACCAAAACCAATGACAACAAGGTTGTTGTCAAATTCCTCAAAGAAAACATCTTTTCACGCTTTGGCACACCTCGAGCTATCATTAGCGATAATGGCACTCATTTCTGTAATCGTGCTTTTGAGTCCTTACTCAAGAAATACTCAATCACACACAAGCTGTCGACCCCCTACCATCCACAAACGAGTGGGCAAGTAGAAGTTTCCAATAGACAAATCAAACAAATTCTTGAGAAAACCGTGAATTCCAACAGAAAAGATTGGTCCGTAAAACTGATTGATGCACTTTGGGCTTTTCGCACTGCTTATAAAACCAATCTAGGGATGTCACCATATCGATTAGTCTTTGGAAAGCCCTGTCACTTACCTCTTGAATTAGAGCATCGCGCTCTTTGGGCCATAAAATTTTTGAACTTTGACTTAGAAAAGGCCGGCTCACATAGGAAGTTACAAATTTCTGAATTGGAGGAATTAAGAAATGAGGCGTATGAAAATGCGAAAATCTACAAAGAAAGAACCAAAGCCCAACACGACAAAAACATACTTCGTAAGGAATTCAACGTAGGTCAAAAAGTTCTTTTATACGACTCTAGACTTCACTTGTTTCCAGGAAAACTCAGATCTCGATGGACTGGACCTTATGTCGTGAAAACAGTATACCCTCATGGAGCGTTTGAAATTGAAAATCCTAGGGATGGAAGAGTCTTCAAAGTAAACGGTCAACGACTGAAACCATTTTTGGAATTCGAGCAATATGACGAAGATGACTCTATCGATCTGCATGATCATCCACCATGAAATCAGGTGGTACACGTTCTTTTTCTTTTACTTTTCTTTTTCAGTTTTTTCATTTTATTTTTGTTTTTCTGCCTTAGACAGTTGGGACACTGTCTGAATCAAGTGTGGGGGGGGGGTCTGCATTTCATCCATTTTCATTTTTCTTTGTTTTTATTTCTTTTTATTTTCAGCCATTTGAGTAGGACCTTCATACATTTTAGATTGTAGTAACATACCATAATTTTTTTTTTTTTGGAAAATACGACTCATTTTCAATTGATACAACAAAATAAGTTTACAATTTTTAGCCAGTTGATAGTATTTTTCTCTCTCAACTTAGATCGAATTTGAAATATAATGAAAAGTTTAATTTTGAGGGATAATAGTGTAACCGGTACATAGGGAGATTCTTAGGTGATGGCCATGAAATCTATTCTATATTGTAGACTTTGTTTAAATAAGTGGAGGACTTAAAATACTTATATTGGCTTTTCAAATCTTTAAAACTAAGTTGTGTTAAGTTGAATTCGCATAACTCTCTTTTGTGCTTATATTTTCGATAATAATAATAATAGTATTCCAAGGGTATCCAACATTGCTTGTATATCGAGCGTTGGTGTGCAAACCCGCCAAGCTCTATCCGACACGTTGTTGACAAAGTCAAAGTTGGAATATCTTGGTCTCATTTAATGGGATTGGACACCTAAGGATTACCGACACGTTGTTGACAAAGTCAAAGTCGGCCTGCACAATCCGCCAAGCTCTTTACCCACTCTCCGTTAGTCCGCGAGGCAGTGCATGGGTGGTAAACCTTGGTCTTTTTAGGTGTATGTACTTAATCATAAATCTTAAAATTTTATAGAATAAAGAATAAGCGATGATACCCAAACACTTCTTGACCTTATTGATTTGACTAGCCATACATGAGAAAATTAGAATACCACTTTACAAACTGTGCCAAGCAAACTAAGAATTTATTTCATGGCTGCACTATGTTATCGACCGAACTGACTGGCCAAACTGGAATTTAACATTTGAAAACTTGATTTATATTGAAAATTTGTGACAAGTCGAGGTATCTAAAATAAAATCAACTGGTTAGAAATTATTAACTTAACTTGTTGTACCACTTTCCTGAAATAAGTCGTGTTGTCATTCTTCACTTTTATTTTTTGCATATGTCCATTGCATTCATGTAGTTTCATTAGAATTATAACATACTGCATTTGGATTTTGTGGGTAGTATCCGCTGAAAACCCTCACAAGACACCACTCGTCCTACTAGGGACACCTAGAGGTTTAACGGCTTGTTGCATACGCTCAATGCAATCGTGTTTCCTACGAAAGTGTGACCTATCTAGTTTAGTTTTTCATTTTTTGTTTTACTCGAGGACGAGTAAAAGATAAGTGTGGGGGTATTTGATTGACACTGAAAAGTGTTTATTTTATTACTCTTATGCTATATCTATTGTAAATAAATAAATGATACTTTGGTTACTTTTGTATGTTGTTACAGGATGTCAAAAAATGCCTCCTTCAATTCAAATCAAAGGCCAACTACAAGAAAGAGCTACTTCCTCACATCAAATTCATTTCAATTGCAAAAGAAGTAGTAGCTCACTGGTAAAGGCATAGGAATTGGTGCTGAGAGACCTGAGTTCGAACCCCGTCAAGCTCACTTTTTGCCAAAGAAACGGAGCGCGTTCACACTGGCCCCTTTGCTTTGAGAAATATCTGGATTAGTGTTATGTTATATATATACATACACATATTCATGTGTATATATTTATGATGTGCACCAATTAACATCTCAGCAATAGCCATATTCTCATCATGGAAGTAAATTCAAATCATTCAATTGCAATTAGAAGAATTTCTGATTGAATTGCTGCCAAGAAGAAAAACCAATTTTGAAGATTTTATCTTATATTGCCTTTGGAGTCTGATAAGCGTCCTTGTTTGGAAGAGTTAATTGGATGCAATCTTCTATCAATCAAGCCACATGGGAAAATTGAAAGATATGGAAAATATTTTCCATGATATGCCCAGATTTTCTCCAATCAGGTGGTCAAGGAAGGCAAGAAATATTCATGAATAAGGAGGGCCATTTATTCATAGACCTAGTTAGGGTTTTCCCCTTCTCATCTATAAATATGTGATTGTAACCATTGTAAAAAGCATCTCATAATTCTGTACTGCCATTAGTTTAATAAAATTTTCTTGTTCTAGTTATTTACTTTTCTTTAAAACAATTTGTGTATCTACACGATTAGATTCGGTAGAACACATATTGTTATTGTCTTTGTTACTGCATACTAGTGTTGACTGTTTGATTAGTTTCAACAGCAACTCTATTTTTAATTCTCTGTTATTGTTCCAGTTATTATTTACTTTTGTTGTTTTTGCTAGTACTTGTTATTTTCTTTCCTGTTGTTGAATTTGATATACGTCTGATTAGATTCAGATTTGTAGCGATTTCAATAACATTATTTCAACAACATTGAAAACAACCCCCAAAGTTCTGTCTAACACGCCCACGAAACATATAAATAATAAAATTTAACTTTCCTCCCTGTGTTCGACCTGTATGCTACACACCTGTATGCTTGCAGAATTTATTACAAATGTCGCGCTTTTCTAATTCATAGACTAGCGTCGATCAACGCCGGTTGCTGCATTAGTTTGATTGTATGTAGCAGGGTGGTCTAATTGGTCTACTATGTGGAATAGAGAAGTTTGATCGATCCATAGGATTCAAAATTTCGACTTATGTGTATTGGTGGACAAGGCAGGTTAGTATGTTATAAGTAAAGCATGTTCATTAACCACCTGTTTGTTATTAAATGTTTATTATACATGTGTAGCTGCAACACAAAATAAAATGAGAGAAATATTAGGTGTTGATCATTGATCATATTGGAGATTGAATTCAAGGAAAGTTCTATTGGTTGATTATACTTCATTATACATTTATAATCACTGCAGAAATGTATAATAATAACAAACATGTATAATCACTGCAGAAATGTATAATAATAACAAACATGTATAATCACTACAAAAATAATAATAATAATAATAATAATAATAATAATATATCATCACTTGTAATCTAATCATCAACGAGAAAAACACAGTTCCATTTGCAAATCTTTTATGTTATTTCGATAATCTATCTTTCATATTTGGAAATCAAACAAGGTATTAATGCCATAAGCCTAATGACATCAAAATGCAGAAGTTATCTAGTTCCAGTAGCAAAAAAAATCAATTAACATATGTTGAACCTAACATTAATGAAAACACTAGACAAGCATGTATGAGCTTCAAATGAAAGATGTCAAAACACAACATTGGATCCTCAGCCAATCTGATCACCACAACAACTATATATAGAAACAGGACACTGGGAGGGGAAACCACACATTTAAAAGAAAACATACCATAAGATCTTTGTTAGAAATATTATAGATAGAGTGATAGAGAAAACTTCGCTGTTATTTTTTTAAAGAGATGACCTAATATATACAGATAC
Source organism: Allium sativum (assembly GCA_030737875.1). Classification (NCBI taxonomy): domain Eukaryota; kingdom Viridiplantae; phylum Streptophyta; class Magnoliopsida; order Asparagales; family Amaryllidaceae; genus Allium; species Allium sativum. The sequence goes on along the minus strand of CM060909.1, from coordinate 154,779,342 downwards.
AAAACACATCAAGTACCTAAAAGTAGGATCTAAAAACTAGATAAACATAGACTTGGTAGTTAAGCCATATGAGTACTGCCACTTGCTTAGGTACACCTATTCAAACATGACTTTTAACACCCGCCCTTGAACTAGATGCGTTAACATCTAGTTTATAAAGTAATGAACTATGGTTTGCATATAAACATCTTCATTGTCTTGCACAGACGAACTCGACCACAACTATCATCTCTATCTGGTTGGGCATGCTCAACTGTTTTACATTGATTGGTACTTTAACCATCAACAGGTACTATTGGTTTCCTCTAAGGATCCTCACTAACCTTTCCATTCGGGTCTTCCTTTGCATATGTCATCCTCCTAATAAGTGAGAACCGCAACTCGTCTTCTTTACTTGTTGGATGACACAAAACCAAATTTTCTTCACTCACATATCTACCAACTTCACTTGTAGGCATATACCTATTCTCTAATAGGCGTTTCATCAAACAGTTCTCTCGAGCATTCACAAATATCCAACCCACTAAACGATGTTACACCCTTCGCCGTCTTCGTCTTCATTGCCAACTCATGTTCTGCTGAACGTCTTCTTTTATGCTGACATCCACTTTCACTAAATCCAATTACAACTTATCGCAACAATCATTGCCTTTTATTCTATCTTCAATCATCATGCAAACACCATATGCCAGTCTATCAAAATCAGACCGCTACCAAAAGTCCACAGCTATAAAAACAATAAACCTGCACATGCGCATGAAGTACAGTTTGTGAATCTGCCTCGCTTCAACAACCGCTGATTGTTTACAAACAAACCACCAACATAAAGCCCAAAAAAAATCTCATCTGATTCTCAATCACTAAACAAAACACGGTAACTATCTCCATTTCCATAGCCAAAACATCTTCCCATCCATATTGTACCATCACTTTCAATTGAATAGCATCAAACGGATATCCGCAGTTTGGTGACACTTTAGAGGAACCCTTGAAAAGACGAAATTGACATGCATGCCTTTTGCTAACACCACACAAGACATGAATAGAAACTCTAAAAATAAACCTGGGATCACCATGCAAGACACGTTCGGAGGGAGCTCAATCCCACTGTCAACACCATCTTGTTGTTCCTCGATTTCACTTGAACTTGCAAAAACCCAAGAGAAATTTTGTGTCTACCACTGCAAATTGCTCCCATGCTTGCGCTCATCACTGTCATCCTCAGAATAAAACTCCTCTTCACATTTTGACCACCACCATCTTCATCATCTACTAACCTATTTTCCAACATGTGCTCCAAAATCCCTTCCTCTGCCACACATCTGTCACTCCACTGTAACCACGTCAACTCATCATCTTCTCCGGCACACTGCTTCTCTTTCTTGTTAATCACAACAAGAAATACTCCATTAAACAACCCACTTCTTCTTCCACCCTCAACAACAATCACTCTCATCCTATCATCTACGATCTGCACCTCGATACATACACCAAACTCACAGTCAATCACTTTTCTTCTCAATAATCACCATCTCCCACTACAAAAAAATCACCAACATTCCATGCGGCAACATGATCCAAACCGATCTCCATGGTCATATCCCTACTCTTCAGCATTACCTCCTTCGTTCCCATTACTACATTACCTGATTTTCGTGCTATCATTTTTGCTATTTCTTCTACCTTTCTCTTCATTTCTTCCCTTGGGTCGAACACTTCGCTTGCTAGTCCCATAGTTTCAGCTTTAGATGATGGCATTGCTTTTCCAGTTGATGTCATCTCCATGGCATTTGAAAACCCTACAATTGTTGGAAATCTTTGCAAAGGTCCAAGATCTGCCATTAAAGCCATGTCAACCTCCTTCACACCTAAATACGCCAGCATATCACAGTACCTAACATCGCAAGCTGTAACCAAAGTCGACTCCAGCACCTACTCTACAAACTCCACAAACTTCTCTGCTAACCAAATACAACCTTCCATCAAAACTACATTTTCACTTTACACCTTTACCACAGCTACTTTTTCCTTTAACTTCCACTTCTACCAGTTCCTATTCTGCTGCACATTCACGGTCTCAATATTTCATCTTTTGCTTCTTTGTTTTTTTTAATCCGATCCGGTGGACGGCAACATTTTTACGGTGGCTACCGCCGCTAGAAGAGATCACCTCAGATCTGAAAAACTCTTATGTTATGGCTCTGGTATCAATTGTTAGAAATATTATAGATAGAGAGATAGAGAAAACTTCGTTGTTATTTCATTAATGAGATGACCTAATATATACCGATACAAGACACATCAAGTACCTAAAAGCAGGATCTAAAAACTAGATAAACATAGACTTGGTAGTTAAGCAGTACGAGTACTGCCACTTATTTAAGTATACCTATTCAAACATGACTTATAACAATCTTAAGGCTCAATATTTCCAAAGTTAATTGATGAAATCCAAAATTTGCATCAAATTGCAAATCTATGATAACATTAACGATGAGCCAAAATAAAGCTCATATGGTCAGACATTGAGATATCTTACACATGCGTTATGTATAATGAAAAGGGTGTATTAACAAAAAATTTATTGCATGTTTGATCACCATATACATATATTATGAGATTCGACCAAGTAAATATTAATATTTGGTTACAGTGTTAAATTTAATTGCATCATTGGTTAGCTGCAAGAAGTTCCTTTAGCAACTCAATGACCTGAAAATTGTAAAGCTAACCTACAAATATTCACCTGGGACATTAAAATATGCATGGGAATTTATTAGATCATTTGCTATAAATTAATGAATTTGCATATTAGAACAATTTTACAAATAAATGAACCAGTTAGCTTGAAAGTATGATACTTCATACATAATGCACATAGATTTATTAGAGCTTACAAACTTGCAAAGTGAGAAAACCATACGAATGAGATCAACTGAAAAAGCTAAGAGCTATAAGATGACACTAATGAAGATAGGAGATGGTTAATATCCCCAGGCATATAAAGTTAATGAACCAATAAAACTAATAGCCTTAATTTCCAGCAAATCGAGTTAAACTCATAACAAAGTGTCAAAAATCTATTGATAATTTACTTAAATATTTATATTCTGACTCTGTGACACTTGTATAATTTACTTAGATATAAGATATTTATAAAGTGTCCCATATCTACACTATATTAGAAATATACAGGGAAATATAGTATTAGACTATATATTTGGCAGATGTCTGTAATATGATTTTAGTTGACTTAAATATTTATATGGAATCTGAGTAATATATAGGTATTTTTTTAATGTAATAAACAGCTGATAATTTTAAATGTGTTTAGAATATATAACTTCACGTTATATTTGTTGATAATTTTATTTAAATATTAGTTCACACTATATCAAAGTACAACATATTTGCAGTGAGTTTTCCTACTTTAGCAATTTTTATCAACTATTCTCGTTGTAACCACTAGTATCGAAAGATATATGCATGAAATTGTGTAGGAATATTCAATCTATTTTGTTAGCGCAAATCGTATACCTTCAGGGACAGGAACGATGACTAAAGAGGAAGAAACAATGGTTGCCAATACAGTGTAATCAATGCAGTACCTATCTTTAGCAAGTCATTTTTTTTACCAAGTGCGCTAAACTGGCAATCATCCATAAAAGAATGCAGCAGTCTTAGTTGTTAAACTAAAAAAAGATAACAAACATTATCATCATGGGCATCATGATCTATGAATACCTTCATCATCATCATGGTCTATGAATAAAACGTAACAGAAATTTTATTCACAATCAAACCCGCTTAATTATGTGCCCAAAGTATTCATAACAGGAATTTTATGATAAAATCTAACTGAACTATGAATAAAACGTTAGTTTGCAACAACTGTGACACAAAATCATCATTTTATTCACAATCATTCAATGAAAATAAAATAAAACACATGTAATAAGAAACTTAAAAATAGATCTTGTGAGGATTCAACTCACCTTAACTCCTTAATTCTGTTGAGAATAAGAGAAATGAAAATGAAAGCTAAAAAGATTACTCTAGTTTATTAATCAACTAAAGCCATACATATATAAACTATTACTTGAACCAAGCAAGTACAAATTAAAAGCCATAAAACTAGGACAAACAAAATTAAACGGGCTAACTAAATAATAGGACAAATAAATAAAGAGTCATTATTTCTAACACCCTCCCTTAAACTAGATGTGCTAACTTCTAGTTTATAAAGCAATGAACTGCGCTTGTCAATTTTTTCATCGTCTTGACTAGACGAACTCGATATCACATCTCATCTATACCTGGTTGGACATGCTCAACTGTTTCACGTTGATTGGTACTTTACATCATCAACAAAACTCTTGGTTTCCGCTTAGGGATCCACTGACCTCTCTATTCAGGTCAATCCCTGATACTGTTGTATTTATCATCTCCCCAACAAGTGAGAACCGCAGCTCTTCTTTCTTACTTGCTAGATAACACAAAACCAAGTCTTTCTCACTCAGCCTACTTCACATGTAGGCATGTTTATCTTCTTGTAGACATATCTTCAAACAGTTCGTCTTGAGCGGTCCATAAATATCCAACCCCGTAACCGAAATTCTACCCTTCTTCATCTTCATTTTATACTCATGTCACTTCCACACAAGCAAGCTAGCTCGTGCTTTCTCTTCACTCAATGCATCTTTGCTGCAATTCTTCTTCGCTCAATACATTTCTTCACTCAATCATTCACCTAAATTACCTTCTGCCTGAAATTTCATTACACTTCAATCACACAACCTACTTCAAAGCCTTCGTTTTTGGACTCCACAAAGCCAGTAACCAAACTACCATTTGCAATTCCCACTGCCTTACTCACTTGCATTAACTTACTTCAAAACCCCTTCATCACGGCAACTTTCACCATCCACCAATAACTACACCATTCATATCTCCATCTCCCTATTTCTTCTTCGTTCGACACACAGTCATATGTAATACAAACCACAACCAGCAACCTCCTCCTCCTATAACCTACTACCTTAATCTCCTTCTCACTTCAACACAGTACAACTACATAACTCCATGTCACGGACAATCATCATCACATACTACTATTCAAAATTGCTCTACCACATTCAATAGTGAACTGCCATACAAAATTACCATATTACATCACCTGTAACCAACCCATCCATAGAGTAACCTAAAGCAAACTTCCTCTAGTTAAAACAGCTACTCCACCATCATTCTCATTTTGCAACCGCTGTCATCACAGCACCAAACCGCAATACACTCAATCCTTCTTAAAACCTACTCACACCATTTCATCACACGGCACTTAATCTGCCACCTAAACCATATCCTGAAATACTACTACAGCTTGTTATTTATCTCCATTGAGTAAATATATTTTGGGAAGATATTCGAGAATTTGTGAATTTGTATTGCATTTCTTGAAAGAGGCTCGTCATCTATACCCATTCCTCCAACTCTAGCCAAGCTGCACCGCTCCCTTTCTCCTTTAACTTATTTGCATCTAGATGTAATTTTCCAAATAAAAAAAAATAGAATTAAAATTTTATAGCTAAAACAATACGACGGTCCAAATCCTCAAAACTGCAAAAAAATTACGACCGTTCGCATCATCATCCTTAATTCGATAGCTAAAACAATACGATAATTCAAAGAAAATGACTCGCAAACATTAATCGTATTACCAGAAAAGCTTGGATCAGAATTTCGAATGAGATGCGGTTTCGATTTAAAATTTAATCGACTGTAAATTTGTAGATCAACGCATTGCAAATAGTTGATCTGAAGGAGAGGAAGACGCTGTATTTTTGGGGGTATATTGTTTTTTGTTTTGGGAGCGTGAGATAAATGGAACAGGAGGTGATGGGGATACGTACATACATGTGAATTTTTTTCCCTATAGCACTAGAAAGGGAAAAAGCCGTCCCAAAACTACCACGATCAAAAGCCATGCTAATTTAATTTGTCACGGTCCATACCCGTTCCAAAATTGCCACGGTTCATAGTCATGGCAAATGCTCCACTTTTTGGTGTGGCAAAAATGGCATTATGGTGTAGTGAAAGATTTTCCTTAGCCCTTTGAGGGAAAATTTTCAACTTTTCAAAAATGGAATTTTATATAAACTAACGGTTTCGAATGGAATTTTATATAAACTAACGGTTTCGTATTTATAAATCAAATTATTATTATTATTATTTATATTTTAACTCATATTAGGAACTGAAAAAATTTTTCGTACTCAAAATGTTGGAACTTCAAAATCTCAAGTTTTGATTGCAATAAATCATCCGATGTATATAAAAAGAGGGATATTAAAAAAAATCACAAGGGGATGAGTAATAATTATTTTCAAGTTTAGTGGCGTATTCCTTGTCGTTTCCAATTCTTTTTTCTCTGCCAATTTATTATATTTATTAAAATCACACGAAGCCCAACAATTTCGTAACACAAATAGATAAAAATTTTAAAATCATATTTATATTTATAACTAGGTCTTCACAAAGCCTTTTTCCGAAACTAAAATTTCAAAACTTTCAAAAACCATTTTATTTTACCAAATAGTTAAAAATAAAATTCCCTCGAATATAAAGCCAAGAATTCAAATGAATATTTCAACAAAAGAATATCCGATTTTTTAACGAAGTATCAAATGGATTCACCTCGTAATTATATTTCTGAATAGATATGGTATACTACCATGAATTTTCCCGTTTCAGTTCTAGAAAAGGTCTTTGATTGGAACTACCAAACAAAACCAAAACAAGAAATCGCGACTATCTCGACTTAAGCTAGATTTTTTTTCCAGTCCCCAAACTCATATTAGTGGAATCCACCTTATGTCATCCTCATGCTCTTCACAACAAAATCGCCAACGTACTGTGGGGTAAGACAGAATTGACTAGAAACCGAACTCGACATATTTCAACTCTTAGTCGCTTAAGATCTATTATAAATAGGCCCATGACAATTTCATCATTGAAATAAATTAAAGTCGAGTAAGACAAATGAAGAAAAATAGGAAAGAAAATCGAATTACATTCTCTCACGAGTACTAATTTTTTAACTAATTATCTGATTGTTTGACTTATGCTTTGATACCAAATGTAATACCCCACACTTTTCTGAGCCCAAATTTAGACAAAAATCGAAATTCGAACACGTCTAAGCGTGAAGCGTATATATTTGGTATCTACAAACAAAAGAGCATAAGAAAAATCAGAGTGTGATAAGGTAATTCACAACAAAAAAAATATAGGATAAACTTGTATTGACCCAAATAACTACCTTATAAAAGTGAGTCACCAAGTCAATACCGAGCATGAGAAAGAACGAGAACCGAAAGCCAAACCTAAACACCTGTGAGAACCCGACCTTCTCTAGGAAACCTAGGAGGTTTTAATAAGGAGGGGGTCAAAAGAATAAGATTCTGGAGAACATGAAAAGTACAACACATATTACAATACACAGATGTACCCCGTTTGGTTCAGCAAAAGATATATGCCTACCAAGACTAGTAACTCTAACCTAACCTTGTAAACACTTATGCACAACTCTAACTACCTTTCCCAAGGTAGTACTCCCAATAAATACGTTTTTGAGATAGAACGTTTAAGCATATATTTTTTATGAAGCCTTCAAAATAGAACTTAACTGATTATTGTATCGAGAAGCGAACTCCTAATTACGAAGTTTATTTATTCATATGCTCATCCTTAGTCACTTAACGCTTCACTATCGAATGATAGATAGGGTGAATTCTCCCGATCTCTTAAGACCCTAGGCGGACGTGTTGGTCACTCAATATTTGTTGATGATTTATTCAATGTTATTATAAACTAGATGACACTAGCTTCGTCGCTTCCGTCATTCACACATATAAACCCATACCCCATGTAAGGTGAGAGATGGTGTTTCGCTTCACCATCTAGGTGACCTTATTGGATAATCTCCTTAGTCGCTTACTACTTCTCGTAGGATAGGTAATCCTTTGGAATGCCCATATCAGACATTTTTAAAATTCGAGGTTTAGGTAGGCCTCGCACACACCATTTAAGACCCCTGTACTGGAAGACGTACCGCCAGGTCGACTTCTTGCCCCATGCTACTTAAGACCAAAGGAAGCAGACTACACACGAAGATTATCAAGTTCATACCTAATTAGCCTTTAATGCCTCTTCTTATGGGAGTAGAGTGGGTTATGTTATTGAGTTATTCCCATTTAGTTTCACTTTATGGGAATACTATACGTACACCAAGCATTTGTCGTCACGGGTTCCTATGGTAAATGGTATTTTACCATTACCTACCTACTAAGTTCGTTCCTTATATTTCTATATCAAGTTGTATAAATACAAAAAGTTATATTCTCATTATCTTAGGATATTCATTTATCTTGTTTCCTTACTGGACTTAGTATTTAAAACAGCCATCGATACACATTCATCCCTTTTTATTTCATTTGTTTCTATACCATAAGGTTAGTGCCGTTTATGACCATAACGGTCATATTTTCCTAAGGCATTGGTTTATTTCCATTTATCATAATTAATGTCATTTATAAGCATGACGGTCGTAATTTCCTAAGGCATTAATTTACAATGAAATATCCCTATCATATCAGTCCTAAATTATCTATTTGTTGTACCCCAACAACTAATACTAGTTTACTCTTTTGCTTATTATTTGTAATATATATATATATATATATATATATATATATATATATATATGCACTAGACCACTCACATTAAGCTAGCCACTTGTGGATGCTGGATTTGTCGTGCGGTTCCGAATAGACTTCTACCACAAGTTGAACTTAACCTCATATCTTAGTTCGATTATTATTTAATTCCTTAAATGCGGTTTACAACATTAATCCTAACAAATTTGAAAATTGTAACAATTAGGTTTAGTTGCCTAATAAAATTTGTTTTCCCCAATAAATATCGGTAACAATTATTATTTATTTATTTATTTATTTATTTATGAACCTATTTGTAGCAAGCAATTACACTAATTGCTACAACGACCACCACAAATATATTCATTTAATATGGACTACATTTACATGTATTATTCCACAAAATGAAATTCATTCGAACATTAAAATATTCATTATATATATATATTACATTGTTTACGTAGATTCGAAAGGATAATATGTGTGTATATATATATTCATGCAATTAACGCAGTTATTTCTTTAATTATTATTGTTAAGATTAATAATTTGCTTTAACTAATAACCAAATACCCCTTTTTGTTTACAGTCTTCCTATAAGGTTCTAAATCTTACAAAAAGACTGTCAACCATAATTATTATAAATCATGCCTAAATGTTGAAATGAACCTATTCCAAACCGCAAGATATAGATACACACACACACACACAAATATATATATATATATATATATATATTTGTATATGTTCTGGGATAATTGATGCATACTACGCACAATTATATATAATTATATTTATGCATCAATTTATATGACTTTATCCTTGTTTCAGTGTTGGACATATTTCTTATTAGTTTCAAATAATATTCTTTTTATTTTATAAGAGGAAAAGAGCATGTTTATAATAACTAAGTTAAAACCTCAACAAGATTTAATATAAGTAAGTTTACATCTTTTTAATTAGAATTACATAATTTACCATTTAACACTGAATCTATAGACCTGGAATAAAACTACATCTTAACAGTGTTTTATGGGACTGATTTCCAGATCTACGTTGTTTTACAATAACCACAATATATATTGTCGAACACGATTGTTGACAATAATTTAAATAATTTAGTAATGATTTCGAACTACAAATATATACTTCAAAATTTTGACAATATTTGTGAATAGATCTGATAAGTACCACTTTAGAATTAACAATATATGAATAGGTCTGATAAATGTTAGGCATAGATTTAAGATCTAATGCAAACGAGGTAATAAGTTATTGTAACTTTGTATATAAATTTCCTGCTCACCTAAAAGCATCCAAATCTGAAATATGAATAATCTTTTAGGCCTACAGTTCCCAAATTCTTACAAACCTACTATTATTATGAAAAGTGGATTCTTTCAGATTTGTAGATTTGCAAGAAAATAAGAAAAAAGGGGAGAAATCTGATGAAGAAAAACCTAGGTGCCAATCCATTTGGAAAGACCTCAGACCGGCCCCTACCCCTTTATTTATAGGTGTTAGAAAGACCTCAGACCGTTGGATCTATTTTAATTAACATCCGACCGCTTTAGACAAAGGTGTCGACCGCCCTTAAGGAATTTCGCCCAGTGAAGGCAAGTTATAAAAGGTAACATATATCATATTTATTATATTTATTTATTTCTGTCAGTTTTTCATATTTCGTGCGTAACTTTTTCATACGGACTCCGTTCGCAAAACTCCAAACATGAAAGTTAACTAGTATTCCAAGACAAACACAATGGTTAAAGTTTCATGGTCAAATTACATTATTTGCAGAAATTCCTATTTTTGAAATCTAATTAAATAACTAATTTATTGTCAATATTCTAGGTTGTTATATATACTCATCCCCCTCTAAGGGGTGCCATACCCAAACCATCATAGGTAGGAGTAAGGGTTTTAGCTACTCTGCTTTGGAGATGGAGGCTTACACGATGCTTTAACTTAGCCCTTTTTTAATTGGATGTGGCTAAAGGCTTAGACACCACCCCCCTTCGAGGGGTGCCTTGCTCTGGCCATCTTGGCGGTGACAAGGGTTTTCTACCATCGTTGTAGCTTCACCCATTTCAGGTGGTTCCAAATTTGAAGGGGTTCCATACTCCTGTCCCTATAGATAATCTTTCTTCAAGACATCCCTTGTTGCAGTTGATTAAGTTTTCTTTACATATCTACATAGCTGGCCTTGATTAAAGAATTAGATAATAATTCCTTCTAGAACTCCGCAATGATTGGTTTCATGTCCGTTCATCATATGGTAGTAGCAATAAGGCACTCCCAATTTGACTTCATTCCTGGGTTTCTTCTTTGGTGATGGACAGAAATTAAGATCATGTTTGGTTAGGAAGTAGATATTCTCAATAGATGTGTTAAGTTCGCATTCTTCGGATAATCTTCACTCAAAGACTCCCTTTCAACGTTGGAATTTATCCTTTTTGTTGCTTGATTTATCATCTCTTCTTCATTTTCGAGCTTTCTTTTCGTTGTGTCTTGAGACTGAATTACGACTTTCTTAGACCATTTGGAAGTAAAGCGAATAACATCCTCCAATATTCTTTCCTTAAATATCGTTCCCTTGGCTTGTGCATGGATGGCTTCTTTTACGTGAGTGAATAGGCTGTACTCCTCTGATGTAGAATTTCTTGGAGAAAAGATTAGGGTTGTCCTATGTGGAAAGGGTTAATGCTCCAATGGCCAGGGTCATTAAGGTTATACTTCCTTATCCTTGTTCTTGATTTGTAAAGCTTCTATTATCAACCTTTGTTCTTCAATCACTCTTGGATCAATAATTTCTGATGTATCCATTCGAGATTCAGAAGGTCCTTGTCGAGACCCTTTGTCCATGGTTTTTCTTCTTTAAAGCTTAGTCCAACCTGGATGGAACAACTAGGGATGCAGTAGGTTATCTAAAGGATCGGAGGTTCAAGCCCTTCTTCTACTGCCAAAATGTTGACGTTATGTTTCGTCAACAATGGAATTAAGGTAAAGGATGTGGATTCGAGGGAATTATGGGATTGCCTAGTTCCTACAAGCTTGAATTAGTTCACCGTTTTCTAGATATCAAGGACTTAAGCCCGAAGATTAGATACTCTTCCTTCAAGAGGTAAGTATCACGCTTATGAGACTCAAGAACCAACAGTTACCTTGGGAATAAGGCTCCCTAAGCTCAACACTAGATAGAAAGCTAAATGGCTTAAGGAAAATTATTTTGGTAATTTAAGCTTATGTATGAAACTATATCGTGGGATAACAATAGGAAAATAAGTGGCATAAGCGATAAAGAAACACACCGAAATTGATAATAAGTGTTGATTCTCCTTTTATTGATCATTTGCATGATTACATAAGTGATTACAAGTAAATTCCCAAAACTAATATAAAATTAAGGTTTTCTTTCTAAGAAATGAATACAAGATAGTGGAATAAAGGAAAAGTCAACCAAAATGAAACCCCTGGGGTCTTATTTATAAACAAATTGGGTCCCCTTTCGGTTGCGATCGCCAGAAGCCCAGTTTTGAGTGATTTCGGCTTCAGCAGCTATTATCTAGTGGCGATATCGATCCGCTTTTGCTTCCAGGGTATCAGTCTTGGTCTCTAGTAGCTTATAACTGCGGTGCTGCATCTATATAATGTATCAGTATCAAGTAAATTGGTATGGATAACCTGCTTTTGGTTTAGATGATAAGCCTTTATTCCGATAGTAAGTCCTATGCTTTGCCTTGCTTTAGTGGCTTTTGAGTATCACTCTTATACTTCCTTTCTTATGACTTTGGCACCCTCTGGGTATCGGGATCAACACTAAGCAAATTAGTGTGGATAACCCTTATTTCTCGTGTTGTTCTATAAGTCTAGGCTTACATCAACAGTTTTCGATTCCGGTATTAAGCTTCGTATCTGCATTGTTTAGGGATTCTTTCTAATGGCTCTGAGGCTGCTTCTTGGTAGCGGTATCGACACCAAGTATATTAGTATCGATAGCTTTTTTTCTCTAACCCAACTTGGTCTCCTGCATTCCTTTTAATGGCTCTGGGTTTTAGTATCGAGCTGTATGCTTTTAGAAGGGAGATCAGGTTGATTATTTTTGGTGTCGTCATTGACATTACTTTGGGTTGTACTTTGCTTGCTGTTTGTTAGTACCGACACTGCCTTGTCGCTATCCTTCTTGAGTCGATACCAAGCATCCACTACCCATGTTGTTATCAGTGGCATGTGATCTTAATCTCCTCCCTTCTTGCTCCCAGTATCGGTTATCTTGGAGCCTTGGTGTCGACCTTATGCTTCCAAGGCCTTCTCCTGGTGCTAATTGTACTCTGATACCCCTTTACCTTTATTTGGTTTTGGTGTCCAAATCTGGTAGTAACAACCGCTAAATCACTATTTTGCACTAACCCATGTCATTATTTCTTTTTCTACTTGCAATCATGTTTTCCCATCTTTCTTGCAAACCCAACTATATAAATATATCCTCTTTTTCTAACCAATCAATCTAAGCTATTCCTATCCTTTCATTTCAATAGGTGTATATTAACTCATGTTTCTAATTTATTCCCCATATTTTCTATGATTCGAATATAATTAGGCCTATGCCACTTTTCCGAATCTAATGTATTTAGATATTTAACCTAATTCAAAATTCGAACCATTAACTAACCAAAACAATGGGAATATCTGATTTACTGTACAAATCACAAATCTATTGTGCATGAAATTTCGTATATCATTCCAATAGGGATTTACTGTACGAGTAACATTAAAATAGAATCATATTCAAATCACATAGGAAATGAATTACCACAACCAAACAATTTTGAAATTACCAAGATTTAATAGGAATCAATAAATATCATATACCACTATATAAAAATGTAATTTAAATCCACTCACCTATAGCGCATTCTAGAGTCTGGATATGATTTGGATCTAGGTTTATTATCTATTTTTTTCTTAATTTGAACTTACAAATTCGTTTGGAAATGAAATTTGGACACCTAAACCTTGGATCCACTGCTTCTGCTTCAAATCTCGAATCAAATAACCTAAATCTAATATATTTTATTTTTGGGAACTTGGAGGAAAAAGGGAATGGTAGGGATCTGACATGAAACGACCCAAACTTCCCGATAAAGGAAAGGCTGGATTGCTTTGAGAACAACACACATCCGAACACAAACTGGAGAACATTTTATTGCTGATTACAACCATTACATCAGAGTACGAGAATATTACAGAGTATGAATACTTATTACAAAAATAGAAATACAATAATATCAGAGTTTTAAATTACATTAAAATAGCAACGGAAAAATATTACAAATATACAACTGAAAGGAATACACGGATACAGAGCTTTCCGAATACCGCTTCAGCTGTAAGCCAGGATCCTGTAAATATATCTGCAAAAAGCTACTCGACTGCCCGTATGAAAAAATATGGGCACCCGAGTTTGCCAGTGAAACAAACTACAGGTCAGTCATGGGACTGGTATGAGAAATCTTAACTTAACTTATCCAATAATAAGGCTAATCACAGGACCATGCCGCTAACGCGGAACGGGTTTACTCCATTGGATTGCCAGTGCATAAAATAAAGTAAATCGTTAAACAACGCAATGCTTTTTAGAAAAATGAAACCATTTTAAGACCAAAGTCCCATCGCACAATGCAACGCAAACCAGAGGATAGGGTTTTATCATATAATGGTCAAAAATGCTTGATACGATAAAACGGATTTGATATTAGTGTGTATATATTTTAAAAACAATTTCAATCATAATGTATTAATCATAGACGGCATGGGTACCATATATCATGTCGCCATACTAGTTCTACATTCAAAACCGCAAGGTCGTATTGGAAATTGGATTTCCATCATGAGTCGAGGCTAGGGGCAAGCTCCTCTTTGATTCGAGACACTCTAGCAAATGCCTCAGGATCCCCCGCAGTGAACCCTTGGATGCGGTAGGGCCGGTCCCCGCCTATCGGCAGTGGATTGGTTATGCCTGAACACACGTTTCCCGGTTCCTTTGAACCTATAATATGACCACTATCGGTCTATAAAAATCCGAGGCGCCTCAAAATCCATCATCCACATAAGTAAAATGCCAGGCCGTGTTAAAGCACTGACACTACCACTAGCTAGAAAGAAACGTGTGCACTCCCTACGGTCCATATCCCGTTTTTGACTCATACCGGGGTGTGAGGCTCGCGAAGTCACGATATACACAAAGCTATGCCGTAATAGGCTATGCTTTGATCATCCCACAAGGCCCTGCTTTTCAACAAAAGCCTTGATCATTTGCATCTTGGCGAGCCACATTGACAATTCATGCCATGCGATCAATCACTATTAATATATACCAGGGTGTTAAGTAGAGAATAAATCCTTTACCACCAAACAGACATACATTAACAGAAATCGATTTAATTCACATGGAACGAAATCCAATGTTAGAAATGCATCCATTTATTAGCTTATGCTCTGGGTCTGAGCGAAAACCAAATCCGAACAATCAACCATAGTCCGGACGGTCACTACTAAGGCCCCTTCAAGGTAGCTACTCCCATCAAGGGTCCCTATATCAACACATCCATTCGATGCGAAGATCGTCAGTCTTCAACCACCGTCTTCATCTTCGACTCTTCATCGTCGTAGTAATTATTCGGAATGGGTTAAACCCGGTCTTTCCGAATAACTCACGTATTTATGAAAAAAAAAACAAGTACTATAAAAACACATCTAACGCCTCATTCCAATTCAGAATATTCTTTTAAATAAAATATTCACATTATTTTATCAAAGATAAATTCTTTAACTTTGCACTTAAATCTTTCTTTTAAAAGATTTATTAAAATCTCAATTTGGGATTAGATATTAAAAATAATTATTCAATGATTATTTAAATTTAAGAAATTAATCTTATCTTTAACTAGGTTAAAGAACTAATGTCATTTAAAACATCGCTCACGATAAACCCAAAATAATCTTCCATGAAATATGGAATCTTCACAGAAATCAAATCAATATACAATCATTATAAATTTCTGTATCCGACCAATAATATAAATGGAATAGCGGCAAAGCCTTTTAAATCCCGTATGTAGTATCGGTCTTCTTTTACAAAAGCTTATCTCGGTTATTACTAATTCGAATTCCATTCGATTCCAATTTAATATATTAAATTGGGAAAACTTTACTTTTGGAAAATTTCCATTTAAATCTTAATAAAAGATTTATAAATTCAAAATCATATTTTTCACTGTCAGTCGGATTAAAGAGCACATGTCACTTAAAAACATGGTTCACAATAAACCCAACTCACGTTTCATCTTATTTCAATTACTAAATATAATTAAAAGATTATTCTTTTAATTATCTAAATTTAAAGATTATTCTTTTCATACGGGGTTTAAGAACAGTGTTATTTAAAACGCTATTCACGACAAACCCAAAATCCAATTTATTCGATTAATTTTTCAATTTAATATTAAATAGTTGGAAAAAATTCATTAAATCATAATTTAATGACTCATTCTAGTTAATAACTAGTTTATTTCCATAAAAAATATTTTTCTAAAATATATTCTTTTTTTTTAAATATTTCCTTAAACATTCTTTTCTAGAATATTCTTTATTGGAATGTGACTCAATCAATTACCATATAATTTCAATTATATGGATTTCATACATCTTATATATATGGCAACAAATGATAAATAATTATCAAACGTCCATTCACGAACAGAGTGAAGTTTATAACTGTGTGAGCGTTAAAATGAGATAATGATGGTCATTGCAGCCTGTCAACCTATCGATCGACATACAACTAAATATCGGGACTAGTGTATGTCAATTGTCATCCCGACACCCGTGTGGGGTTTTCAGCCAACAAACAGTTCATAAAATTAAATGATTGGTTAAAGAAATTTAACCAATTTAATACTACTAACATGTTGATGAACTAACATGTTATTTATTTCTAATGCTGAATAAAATGTTTTTTTTTCGTAAAATTTCCCTACACATTACTAAAGTCAAATAAACTGTAATTTATTCACATGTCATTATTGTGGATGACAAATAAAAGATAATTTTCTCTTTTCTTTTATTTGTATGCAACTATCTTTACTTTAACACATAAAAGAAATAATTTTATGTGTATGTGTTTAAATGTATAACCTACATATAAAAGTGTTTATTTACATTGCATACAAATTCTAGTATATGCATCAACATATAAACTGTCCCTTTAACTCACCTACACATTCTAATGTATGTTTGACCAATAGTATGATTCTTATATTTGAATAAAATTTCAAATGTAAGTTAACAAATAAAAATTGATTTTTATTTTCACTTATAAATCTTATTATATGTTATGCAAATAAAAATAATTATTATATTTGCATATTTGTTCTATTATATGTTACGCAAATAAAAATGATTACAATATTTGCATATGAGTCCTAACTCAATAAAATGTATAAGAAATGATATATCCATTTTGTTGACAAGTTTTACTTTACCAACACGAACGTTTTTGTTATAACAGAAATCTAGTTAATAAAAATGCTATTTGTGCATAATTCTTTTATTTAACAAAAATGTCCTTTTTATTTTCAACCATCTTAATTTGACATGATGTACATTTCTGTCTCAACTAATATAATTGACAAAAATGCATATTTTGTTTTAACTAGGGTAGATTGACAAAAGTGAATAATTTGTTTTAACTAATGTAAATTGACAAAAGTGTTTATTTTGTGTTAACTAATGAAAATTGACACAAGTGTATATTTTGCATTAACTAATGATAATTGACAAAAATGTATATTTCGCATTAGTGAATATAAAAAGAAAGAAAAAACTTTATTTCCAAAATATGTTTGCATTTGTTAATGCAAATAAAAGAACAAAACTTTATTTTCAATATGTGTTTGCATTTGTGAGTGCAAATAAAAGAGTAAATTTTTATTTTCAATATTATATTTACATTGAAAAATGCAACAAAAAATCTTACCTTTTACCTCAAGTTATATTTGCATTGTGAAATGCAAATAAAAAGGTGAACACTTATTTCTAAGTTTTATTTACATTAGAGAACACAAATAAAAAGATGTACTTTTATTTCCATGTCATATTTGTGTTGTAGCATGTATATAAAAGATGGACTTTATTTCTATGCCATATTTGTATTGAAAAATGCAAATAAAAGGATGAACTTTATTTCTATGTTTTTTTTTGTGTTAAGAACACAAATAAAAGGATGAACTTATTCCTATGTCATATTCTATACAAATACAAAAATGAACTTAATTTCTATGTTTATTTTTGTGTTAAAGACACAAGTAAAAAGGTAGTTCATTTTCCTATGTTTATATTTGTGTTAAGAACACAAATAAAAAGGCAATTCATTTTTCTAATGAATTGATAATCTAGATTAATTCCATTAAAAAGTGACAAATCATATTTTAATGTTGTATTGATAAACTAAATCAATACAATAGAATGACAAATTTTATTTTTATAATGAATTGATAAATCAGATCAATTCAATAAAATAAAATTAAAAATGATGGCAAACTCTGAATTTCAGATGACCAATAAAAGTGAATTTTGTTTGTCTAACAAATTCTGTATTTAATTTCATTAATCCTGTTTTAAACAAAAATGAACTTCTAATGTTCATTGCCTAACAACAGTTGTTCATTTACTGTTAATATAACAAATCAAAATGATAATCTTGTTTTGTCGAAAATTTTATCTCGACACACACTGGAAATGATCCATCCAAATATGTTATTTCTATGTCAACACTACTGATCTAACAAACATGATATTTTTGATCAATCAACAATACATTCAGCAATTGGTCAACACAGAACAAATTGCAATAATCATGTATACAATCATGAATATGAAATAAATATAAATTCACATTTGAAATAAATAATTAATCTTAATTTAATTTTTTTTATAGAAATCTCACCATCGGTCTTGGTTTTTTTTTTGAATTTTCTAAACTGTTTGAATTCGAATTCTCCTGAAATTCCGATCTGCTCTATTTTGGTTCCGGTCAGTTCTGAAATGTAGTGTTCTTCGTTGCGAATCCAACGCAACTTGAATCATTCGATTCTGTGTCCGTTTGAATAAGTTATGATCGTTTAAATATTTGAATTTTAAATATATAATTAATTTGATTTAATTACAATTGACCTTTTCTCTTTCTACTTCAAAACCTACAGGCCGCTCTCCCTCCTACTTCATCTTCTGCAGATGAATAATTCGAACCCAAACATGAGCCCTAGGGTTAACCACCGTAGCTCCATCTTCATGTTGGACGATAATCAGAAGGTACCACCACGAAGCCCTCACCAAACTCCACCGACGCCGTGAAATGGGGCCAACTCGCCCTCCCCGACTGGCCAGCAACCGCCTGCGAGCATGTGTGCTTTGGGGCGCCGCCATGGCTCATACGGTGATCGAAACCCGATCATCTTCGTACAGATTTAAAGGGTGTGAGAGTCTCTCCAATTGTTGTATTGAAATCACGATCAAAAACGAAAAGGTCAAAGTGAAATTGATGATCAAAATCGGAAGGATTTAGGCCCTTGTTTTTAGAGATGGCGTGTAACACCCCGTATTTCTGTTAACACTAAAGTTACTAATTTAAGAATAACCAATGCTTAATATAATTAATGTGTAAAGGGGAGATGTATCTAATATGCATACAAATTTAATAATAAATGTGTAAAGGGGGGATGTATCTAATGTGCATACAAATTTAATAATAAATGTTAATAATGTACATTAAGAAAGTAATTGTGAACATAATTGGCTTCTCTTTAGAACGGATGACTTTGATTAACCTTGGCTTCAACGACGGCTCAAATTAACTTGCAATCCTATATAAACAGCCCCCTAGTCTCCTTCTCTTTGCACCATTCTTCTCTAACCTTATGATGCACAAATTCTTGATGGACATGGCTTCTTCTTCTTCCTCTAAATCTAAATAAATAGATTAAAATAAAATATAAATCAAGACGAGGATATGCTGCTCAAGTCTTTCAAGAGAAGATTCAAAACAAGTTAGGATTCAAGTAAAGATTCAACGGCTTCAAGCAACGCTATCTTTCTATTCTTTTCTAGATCCAATCAATGTAAGTCGGTTACTTTTTAGATTTGAACGCCTTTTCTATTTATGACATGAAATTAAAAGAATATAAGAAATATGCCTTATCATTTCATTGAATCTGTGCTTGTTTATGACTTTGGATCTGATTCTTGATTATGGCCTAGAACACATTGTGACTAAATTGCCAATGCTTAAGATTATGACTATGGAACTGTGGCCTTTGAACCCATAAGCCTTTGACTATGAACATAAGCTTTTGACTATGAACATAAGCCTTTGACTAGGAGCATAAACCAATGCCTATGACTATGACAAGGACAATAGTGGATAATTACCTATGATTCATGAACATGATATTATTGCCTAGGATTATGACTGTGAGATTGGATCTAAACTTGATTATCTATTTAGTTTATTCTTAATTATTCTTGGATCTTGACTATGGGAATTTATCTATTAAGTTAGATCTACCCATATACTTGAACCTATGTTATTTGTTCAACCCTTTTTATGTCATAATATTATCAGATTATAGGCCTTCGATGCTTTAATCAATTTATTCAGTGTAATTTGTTAGATCTGTGATTAGTGAATTATCATCTTCTGCCAGTCATTATGTCTATCTTTTCATGGCATTTTGGTTCATTCCCTTTTTATCCACCAATCTAGATTTATCTATAATCTAGGATGAAATCACGATTACACAAACGATGGGAATACGATTTGGGCAAATCATAAATTTGACTTAAACATGGTTGTAAACTTGGAAATTGGCATAATGTGGAACATAACATAATTATGATTGACATAATTTAGAACATGTATTATGGCCTGTTTATTAGAATGCAAATTTGAAAATTTGACATGAATTATGGAATATGTAATTTGACATATTAAATTTAGTATTGGCAAGTAAGCTAAGTTTTAGGCGTAAACGGTAAACTAGAATAATAATTCTAGTCTTGCCATAAACTGTAAATTAGGATGTTAAATCAAAATTGGGTCAATTAAAGTTAATTTGGCATAATAAGTATATTAGCAAAAATTTTGAATTTAGTCATAATTGTGAGTAATTGTCATGTTTAGAATAATCATGGTTAGTGACACTTAATTTGGTATAATTTACATACCAAAAACTATAAATATGATATATAGGGAAAATGGGCCATAATAATAAATGTTGACAATGTACATTAAAAGAGTAATAATGGAATAAGTAAATTAGGGAAAATTTACTTATAGAATTTATCCTAAATGAGAAAAGTAAATTTAGACAATACGAACATGCTTAACCCGAGGTTGGATTGAGTTGTGATGTAAACCTGCCTGGACCCGCCCGGCTGTCCAGTGATCACAACAATACCTATCCAATGTGGGAGGTTAAGGCATTGAGCCCGATAAAGGCCCGAGGTTAGACTGAGTTGTGGCGCAAGACTGCCCGGAACCAACCGACATACCGGCAGCCACAACAATACCTGTCTAATGTGAGTGGCTGGTGCTTTAATAAGACAATTAAAGTTAAGCTAGAATGGGAGGGTTAAGTCCATAAGAACACTTAACCAACTTAACACGGTTAAGCTAGAATGGGAGGGTTAAGTCCATAGGAACACTTAACCAACTTAACATAGTTAAGTTAGAACGATAGGGTTAAGTTAACTAGAACACTTAACCAACTTAACATGGTAACAAGACAAGATTTGTAGGGGTTAAGTAACTAAGAAAAACACTTAGCCAATTTAATATGTTAACCAGACTAGAAAGTGGGGGTTAAGTAAATTCAATACACTTAGCCAATTTAACATGTTAACTAGACTAGAGGTTGGGGATAAGTAAAGTTAATACACTTAGCCAATTTAACATGCTAACTAGACTAGAGGTTGGGGTTAAGTAAACTTAATACACTTAGCCAATTTAATATGTTAGCTGGACTAGACCGTAGGGTTAAGTAAGCTTGAACACATAACCATCAGAGTGTGATAAATGAATAGGGTTAAGTTAAAAACATGAAGGGACAATACTTAATCATTAGAACATGTTAATCAAACCAATGTTAGGGTTAAGTTAACTAAGGGAACACTTAACCGTTATAACATGTTAGTTAAAACAGATAGGCAAGGTTAAGTTAAAAAGGAACACTTAACCAATATAAGATGAATGGGTAGGGTTAAGTAAATACTTAACCAATATAACTTGATGCTGGTTGGGTTAAGTCAACGTGAATTACTGGTAACACTTAACCAGTTTAACATGACAAATGAATAGGTTAAGTTAACTTTTATTGACTAATGACACTTAACCAATCCAACTTGACGAGAAAGAGAACTAAGTAGTAAACCTTAGTTAAAAGGACTAAGTGGTAAACCTTAGTTAAGAAAACGATGATTCAGGAAACTAAGTGGTAAACCTTAGTTAGGAAAACTAAGTAGTAATTCTTAGTATAACACGAGGAGGAGCGAACATCCATCTGGTCTTAAAGAAGTCTCCAACTTATTGGGTTACGAAGCCCGAGGCTTCGAGGGGACGTGAGGGTACTCTTGGTATCCTTCTGTGAGGCTGCAGATGATCCTCCTGGGCTCACAGAGGTTAAGGTCTACGTTAGGAGAACCAAGGGTATGCCTTGGTTGCAATTTTAGGCAACCTAAAGACTAGGGTGGACCAGCGTGATTCGGCGAGACCAGTAGCCCTGTGATAGCAACTCGTCGTCTACCTACCATCTTGAGTTAGTCGAGATACGTAAAGCGGAAAGACGGAGAACTCCAAAAGACCATATACTTGCTATCTAGTTATGGGTAAGGATGGCCATTAGACAGTGGGGCATAGGGGGCCTGCGTATAGTTCTCAATTTTTCAAGGGTGGCCTTTCATTAGTTGAGGGAGGGGTCAGGTGGGACCATAGCCACTAGAAAAACAGACCTTAGCATCTGCATCGGCAGATATCTGAAAGCTCCCGACCGAGTTCCGTGTTTCTAGAATAGCCCTGCCATGGGACTCGGGTCGCACATTTCAGGACATGTGCACCTAAACAGCGATAAACGATTCGCGACACATACGTGGGAAAAGTCTAGGAACATATACCACTCTAGGTAGTGCATCCTAGACTAGGGGCATCGTTCGACAGGTAGCGTAATCCCTATTTGGACCTAGGTGGCATAAACCCTGAATCTGTGAAGCATTAGATAAGCCGCGTAAACCCGAGTAGAATCTAGGAAGCACTTTGATATAAAACCCTAGATTAGATCTAGGTAATAAATAATAAATGTACGCCTAAAGGCAACCAAAATTACTGGGATTGGGATCGCGTTATCATTTTAGACAGATTACTAGTTGAGACACTAGATAGGTGGTGCAGAGACATAGAAACCATAATAACAG
This sequence comes from Allium sativum, assembly GCA_030737875.1. Classification (NCBI taxonomy): domain Eukaryota; kingdom Viridiplantae; phylum Streptophyta; class Magnoliopsida; order Asparagales; family Amaryllidaceae; genus Allium; species Allium sativum. The sequence continues at coordinate 154,756,105 of CM060909.1, read as the reverse complement.
GTTAATAGCGAAGCGGAGAAAGTATTAAAGCATATCCAGTTTATCTTGTCTTAGCATATCTTGTGTTAATCTTATCCTATCTTGTTGGCCCTATCATCATGGTATTGTCTTGTATTCAGTTAATTAATGTCGTTTTGTTTTTCCTTGTTCACATGCTAAAAGTAACTGAACTTACCAGACTTTATGTCTAACCCAGTTTTCTTTCACCTTCTTTTCCTTCGTTCCCCCTCCCCCCCCCCCCTGGTAGTTAAGGAGGGAATAGTATAGCTCAGGTTAGATTGGACCGTCACTCTTCCCAAGCTCGAAGATTCTTTGACAAAGTGCTTTGGACTCTCTTTTTCTGCTGCTATGGCTGGCTTATGCTACATTGGGGAATATAAATGTTATTTTATGCTTCTTTATTTTGTAAGACAGATGATACTCTGATATTGGAAAACAATTGTTGTACAAACTATTTTATCAATAAAGTAAAGTTTTATTTTCCGCTGTTTTAATTTTTTTCTGTCTTGTAATTTATCTGCATCTTTTACCCTAAATGCTCCACAGAACTTAGTGCATTCCCTTTGTGAGTGACACTAAAGGATATGGGGTGTTACACTTGGTATTAGAGCCGAAGGTTACCGGATCAGATAAAAGATTTGAAAAAAATTATTATTTTCAAACAGTTTTAAAAGAAGCATTTTCAAAAGAAAAGTTTTGTTTTAAAGGCATATTCCCCAAAAGCCATACGCACTATCTTCTGATTCTCTGTTTAAATTCTATCCCCTTCTTTCTTGAGTCTCTGGGGCTCCTGGCTTTCTGGGAGGTAACCTCATCGAAGGGCGAAGTAGTGCCCGACTTCCATCTATAACCGTAGTAGTTTCACCTGCGGCTAGTTCTCTTTCAAGCTTAGTAGGGTTTTCTGTACGATGGAGGCAGCTTTCGAGAGATTTGTCAACATGATTACACACGAAAGAGGATGAGGAGTTTGGCTAAGGAGCACAACCCAAGGATGAGGAATTCATGGATGTAGACTTGGCTCACGAAGGAGGAAGGGATTATAAAACCTAAGACAAGAGGAAGTATCTTTACTATGGCAGAATAGGGCATATAATTAAGAAAAAAGGACAAGATTTTCAGTAGGGCAAGTACATGCTTTCACCACTAAGCGTACCTAGAAGAAAGGTAGTAAAGTTCTGTTGGAAGAGTTTAGCTTTTCTATTTGTACTCTTTCTTTTGGTTTTAGCACTTCGCATTTGTTCATATTTGCTTTCATAGTTGAGTCTCTGCACCTTAGTACTTGTATAGTAAAAGATCCCAACTAGTGCTCAAGTGTTTGGTTGTTTTTGCTTAGATCATCTCACGTAGATCGTCCAAATTCGGAGGAGACATTCCTCGGGTGCTTGTCTGATATTGGTTTAGGCCTTTGGGGCTTGTACTTGAGGGATGTCGAGTTCGACTAGGATGGTTTGCTTGAGAGATGAATAGTTGTGGCAGGCGCTCTATATAGAGAAGGACTAACCTTAAGAGAGGTAAAAAGTACGTAGTGACCTTTTGACCCTCATAGTTATGGCATGATGGATAAGCTAAGAGGAGAGACCTCTGATCATCCTAGTATATACACTCAGTATCATGGTTAACATTTGTTTATTTTGGAAATGGAGGTTAAGAAACTTCGCAATCGTGAAGTTGAATCTGTTAAGGTACAGTCGAGTAAAGCTCAAGAAGACATGATAAGGGAGATTGAAGATAAGGCATATGCGCCTCATACCCTTTTTCTTAAGGGTACATCCTTGATTCCTTTTTTTAGGAATTCTATGCATACTAATTTGTAGCTTTTAAGGTATATCCTCTAGGACGTATCATCGATCCTTAGGTAGAAACCCTTTTGGATGTAAACATGTATTTGAAACATGTTATGGTTGATGGTTGCGAATGGTTGCTAGTGGTTGCTCGTGAATGCATATACACACGTATTAGGCACTAGATCAGCTCAGACGCCTTCATATTTCATTTACATATATGTATTTGTTTATGAATTGAACTTAATGTGTTATCATATGGATGTTGCATTTGAGTGAATGATTGTGCACTCATATAAAAATAATATGTATCATTAGGATTTGCATACATATTGGACGCATGGCACTGACATGATTTGCATTAAGGAGGTCAACTGAATCAGTAGACCGCCTGATTTTGCATTAGATAAAGACATGTACACACACTATGCATATAAACATACAAGCATTAGAAGTCTTTAAGGACAATGGATGGCTGTGTTTGATAGTTGAGTAGATGGATGATTGGATGATAGGATTTACATTCTTCTTGACTTGAAGATTTCGGGGTCGAAATCCTTTAAGGAGGGGAGAATGTAACACCCCGTATTTCTGTTAACATTAAAGTTACTAATTTAAGAATAACCAATGCTTAATATAATAAATATGTAAAGGGGAGATGTATCAAATGTGCATACAAATTTAATAATAAATGTGTAAAGGGGGGATGTATCTAATGTGCATACACATTTAATAATAAATGTTAATAATGTACATTAAGAAAGTAATTATGAACATAATTGGCTTCTCTTTAGAACAGATGGCTTTGATTAACCTTGGCTTCATCGACGGCTCAAATTAACTTGCAATCCTATAAAAACAGCCCCTAGTCTCCTTCTCTTTGCACCATTCTTCTCTAACCTTATGCTGCACAAATTCTTGATGGACATGGCTTCTTCTTCTTCCTCTAAATCTAAATAAATAGATTAAAATAAAATATAAATCAAGACGAGGATATGCTGCTCAAGTCTTTCAAGAGAAGATTCAAAACAAGTTAGGATTCAAGTAAAGATTCAACAGCTTCAAGCAACGCTATCTTTCTATTCTTTTCTAGATCCAATCAATGTAAGTCGGTTACTTTTTAGATTTGAACGCCTTTTCTATTTGTGACATGAAATTAAAAGAATATAAGAAATATGCCTTATCATTTCATTGAATCTGTGCTTGTTTATGACTTTGGATCTGATTCTTGATTATGGCCTAGAACACATTGTGACTAAATTGCCAATGCTTAAGATTATGACTATGGAACTGTGGCCTTTGAAACCATAAGCCTTTGACTATGAACATAAGCCTTTGACTTTGAACATAAGCCTTTGACTAGACCAATGCCTATGACTATGACAAGGACAATAGTGTATAATTACCTATGATTCATGAACATGATATTATTGCCTAGGATTATGACTGTGAGATTGGATCTAAACTTGATTATCTATTCAGTTTATTCTTAATTATCCTTGGATCTTGATTATGGGGATTTATCTATTAAGTTAGATCTACCCATATACTTGAACCTATGTTATTTGTTCAACCCTTTTTATGCCATAATATTATCAGATCTATAGGCCTTCGATGCTTTAATCAATTTATTCAGTGTAATTTGTTAGATCCGTGATTAGTGAATTATCATCTTCTGCCAGTCATTATGTCTATCTTTTCATGGCATTTTGGTTCATTCCCTTTTTATCCACGAATCTAGATTTATCTATAATCTAGGATGAAATAACGATTACACGAACGATGGGAATACGATTTGGGCAAATCATAAATTTGACTTAAACATGGTTGTAAACTTGGATTTTGGCATAATGTGGAACATTAACATAATTATGATTGACATAATTTAGAACATGTATTATGGCATGTTTATTAGAACGGAAATTCGAAAATTTGACATGAATCATTGAATATGTAATTTGACATACTAAATTTAGTATTGGCAAGTAAGCTAAGTTTTAGGCGTAAACGGTAAACTAGAATAATAATTCTAGTCTTGCCAGAAACTATAAATTAGGATGTTAAATCAGAATTGGGTCAATTAAAGTTAATTTGGCATAATAAGTGTATTAGCACAAATTTTGAATTTAGTCATAATTGTGAGTAATTGTCATGTTTAGAATAATCATGGTTAGTGACACTTAATTTGGTATAATTTACATACCAAAAAATATAAATATGATATATAGGGAAAATGGGCCATAATAATAAATGTTGACAATGTACATTAAAAGAGTAATAATGGAATAAGTAAATTAGGGAAAATTTACTTATAGAATTTATCCTAAATGAGAAAAGTAAATTTAGACAATACGAACATGCTTAACCCGAGGTTGGATTGAGTTGTGATGTAAACCTGCCCGGACCCGCCCGGCTGTCCAGTGATCACAACAATACCTATCCAATGTGGGAGGTTAAGGCATTGAGCCCGATAAAGGCCCGAGGTTAGACTGAGTTGTGGCGCAAGACTGTCCGGAACCAACCGGCAGCCACAACAATACCTGTCTAATGTGAGTGGCTGGTGCTTAAATAAGACAATTAAAGTTAAGCTAGAATGGGAGGGTTAAGTCCATAAGAACACTTAACCAACTTAACACAGTAAAGCTAGAATAGGAGGGTTAAGTCCATAGGAACACTTAACCAACTTAACACAGTTAAGTTAGAATGATAGGGTTAAGTTAACTAGAACACTTAACCAACTTAACATGGTAACAAGACAAGATTTGTAGGGGTTAAATAACTAAGAAAAACACTTAGCCAATTTAATATGTTAACCAGACTAGAAAGTGGGGGTTAAGTAAATTCAATACACTTAGCCAATTTAACATGTTAACTAGACTAGAGGTTGGGGATAAGTAAAGTTAATACACTTAGCCAATTTAACATGCTAACTAGACTAGAGGTCGGGGTTAAGTAAATTTAATACACTTAGCCAATTTAATATGTTAACTGGACTAGAACGTAGGATTAAGTAAGCTTGAACACTTAACCATCAGAGTGTGATAAATGAATAGGGTAAGTTAAAAACATGAAGGGACAATACTTAACCATTAGAACATGTTAATCAAACCAATGTTAAGGTTAAGTTAACTAAGGGAACACTTAACCGTTATAACATGTTAGTTAAAACAGATAGGCAAGGTTAAGTTAAAAAGGAACACTTAACCAATACAAGATGAATGGGTAGGGTTAAGTAAATACTTAACCAATATAACTTGATGCTGGTATGGTTAAGTCAACGTGAATTACTGGTAACACTTAACCAGTTTAACATGACAAATGAATAGGTTAATTTAACTTGTATCGACTAATGACACTTAACCAATCCAACTTGACGAGAAAGAGAACTAAGTAGTAAACCTTAGTTAAAAGGACTAAGTGGTAAACCTTAGTTAAGTAAACAATGATTCAGGAAACTAAGTAGTAAACCTTAGTTAGGAAAACTAAGTAGTAATTCTTAGTATAACACGAGGAGGAGCGAACGTCCATCTGATCTTAAAGAAGGCTCCAACGAATTGGGTTACGAAGCCCGAGGCTTCGAGGGGACGTGAGGGTACTCTTGGTATCCCTCTGTGAGGCTGCAGATGATCCTCCTGGGCTCACAGAGGTTAAGGTCTGCGTTAGTAGAACCAAGGGTATGCCTTGGTTGCAATTTAAGGCAACCTAAAGACTAGGGTGGACCAGCGTGATTCGGCGAGACCAGTAGCCCTATGATAGCAACTCGTCGTCTACCTACCATCTTGAGTCAGTCGAGATATGTAAAGCGGAAAGGTGGAGAACTCCAAAAGACCATATACTTGCTATCTAGTTATGGGTGAGGATGGCCATAAGACAGTGGGGCAAAGGGGGCCTGCGTATAGTTCTCAATTTTTCAAGGGTGGCCTTTCATTAGTTGAGGGAGGGGTCAGGTGGGACCATAGCCACTGGAAAAACAGTCCTTAGCATCTGCATCGGCAGATATCTGAAAGCTCCCGACCGAGTTCCGTGTTTCTAGAATAGCCCTGCCACGGGACTCGGGTCGCACATTTCAGGACATGTGCATCTAGACAGCGATAAATGATTCGCGACACATACGTGGGGAAAGTCTAGGAACATATACCACTCTAGGTAGTGCGTCCTAGACTAGGGGCATCGTTCGACAGGTAGCGTAATCCCTAGTTGGACCTAGGTGGCATAAACCCTGAATCTGTGAAGCATTAGATAAGCCGCGTAAACCCGAGTGGAATCTCGGAAGCACTTTGATATAAAACCCTAGATTAGATCTAGGTAATAAAAATAAATGTACGCCTAAAGGCAACCACAATTACTAGGATTGGGATCGCGTTATCATTTTAGACAGATTACTAGTTGAGACACTAGATAGGTGGTGCAGAGACATAGAAACCATAATAACAGGTTAATAGCAAAGCGGAGAAAGTATTAAAGCATATCCAATTTATCTTGTCTTAGCATATCTTGTGTTAATCTTATCCTATCTTGTTGGCCCTATCATCATGGTATTGTCTTGTATTCAGTTAGTTCATGTCGTTTTGTTTTTCCTTGTTCACATGCTAGAAGTAACTGAACTTACCAGACTTAATGTCTGACCCAGTTTTCTTTCGCCTTCTTTTCCTCCGTTCCCCCCCAGGTAGTTAAGGAGGGAATAGTATCGCTCAGGTTAGATTGGGCCGTCACTCTTCCCAAGCTCGAAGATTCTTTGACAAAGTGCTTTGGACTCTCTTTTTCTGCTGCTATGGCTGGCTTATGCTACATTGGGGAATATAAATGTTATTTTATGCTTCTTTATTTTGTAAGACAGATGATACTCTGATATTGGAAAACAATTGTTGCACAAACTATTTTATCAATAAAGTAAAGTTTTATTTTCCTCTGTTTTAATTTTGTCTGTTTTGTAATTTATCTGCATCTTTTACCCTAAATGCTCCACAGAACATGGTGCATTCCCTTTGTGAGTGACACTAAAGGATGTGGGGTGTTACATGGCGGCTGCTAGTTGAATTAGGGTTCTGGGAATTGTTTTTAAGGGGTATTTATATAATTATAATAATATTTATTTCTTTAATTCATTAAAAAGCCCGTTAGCCTATACTAGCTCCAATTCTAGCCCAACGAGAGTTGTTCCCAGGCAAATACCCACGTTCCGGACACAATGGGCTAGGTCCCGTCGGCCCAAACGAACATCTTGAGCCTGTTTTACTTAATTTAATATTTAAATCCTTTATTTAATTAATTCAATCTTACATTTAAATTCACCGGGGCCACATACGGACTCAGAAAATTACAAAAAATTATTTCTAGTTATGTTTTGATGATACGGTCCTAATGAGACTAATTTCATCGAATTCTGAGACTGTTCGAAAAATGGCTATTTTCAAGTCGATTAAAATTGACTGAAACTAACAAAACACGTTTTCTTCTGCCACGCTCAACATTAATTCGAAAAATTATGAAAACCGAAACTTAGCAATAACTTGACATTCCGGTTCCAACAAAAGTGGTTTCGTCGAAAACCGAGGTCGTTTGAAAAATGGCTATTTCTAAGGACAATATATTATATTAAAAAATATATAAATTATACAGCAACTTTTCTAAATTTTAAATTGGGCATAACTTTCTATTTTCAAAGTGAAATTTCAAATTTTCAGATTCGTTGGAAAGATGTTGTAATAACCCGGAAATTCTGAATCAGTTTAAAATTTTTATTTTGGCAATTTTAGTGAATTTTGAATATTTAAAATAGATTATTTTAAATAAATATAGACGATAAATTTATTTTGAATATAATTCGAACGTATATATTATATACGTCGTCGTTAGAATATAAATAATTATAATAGAATTGAAAATGGCGCGGTAGTTCGATAATTCGATTTTAAACTTCAATTGAATGTACCAGGTGCAAAACAATCCGGATTTTAGTGAAACCAAAAATAATAGGATCTATTTGATTATAACTTTCCAACGAATCCCAAAAATCAAAATTTCATAACGAGAATCAACAGATACGTCCAGTTGAAAATTCTGAATAGTCGCTATGGAATTCAGGCCCTTAAAAATGGAAATTTTGCAAACGACCTCAGATTTCGACGAAACCACTTTTGTTGGATCCGTGATGTCAAGTTATTGCTAGATTCCAAATTTCATAATTTTTCGAATCAATATGTGAGCGTGGCAAAGGAAAACGCGTTTGATCAGTTTCAGTTGATTTTAATCGACTGGAAAATTGCCATTTATCTAACGGTCTCAGAATTCGACGAAACTAGTTTTGTTAGGACAGTATCGTCAATACGAAGCTAGAAAATATTTTTCTGGAATTTTTCTAGTTTGTATGTGACCCCGGTAATTTGAAATGTACGTTTAAAATTCAATATAATGATTTAAATGTAAATTCAACGGAAGCAGATCGAAACAGTCGAATCAGCCTACGATACATATCCCATTGTGTTCAGAATGGGGGTGAAACGCTATGGACGACAGGCGGTGGGCCTCGTTTTGAGGTCATATGTAAAAGTCAACTTTTAGAATTAAATAAATTAAAAAAAAATTAACCTTTCTCTCTCCTTTCCTATTACCCTATGGCCCTCGTTCAAAATCATTCCACTAGAAAAAAAAAGAAAAAAAAAAGGAAAAGCCTCCAGTCGTGCCTCCTCCAAGGCGGACGCCGCCGCCAGGGCGCCCACCGCCGCCTCGTCCAGACCGCTTCCCCTTCCCTCCAGCCTCCTCCCGATCTTCTCTCTCCTCTTCTACTCCTAAAACCCGCAATCCCCTTTTAACCCTAGCCCGCCTCCGTTCAGCCCTAGCCACCCATCCTCCCTCCGCCGCCGACGCCGCCTGTTTCCCCCTCCCCAGTCGACGACCGACGCAGCCGATGCCCCCCCTCAGAACAGCAGTAAAACCCCCCTCTTCCTCCTTCGATTTACTGTAAGTGATTTATTTATTTATTTGTATATAAAAATCAGTTTTTTTTCTATTTTCTTTTATATTTTAGCAAAATAAAAATGATGTTTTATGTATAATTAGCATGGAAAAAAAACTGAATATATATATAGCATAGATTAAAAATGGGTTTTTAAAAATAAAATAGGCTAATATGCTTTGCTTTTGAAAATATACTTTGATTTGTATAAATATAAAATAGCCTTTGTTCTTGAAACATAAAATTAGGATTGTGTTTTGGAAAAAAATATGAAATATGATTTTTTTTTTTAAAAGAATTAAAAATTTGATTTTTATATTTTTAAAGTGGTAAAAATATAATCTTTATTATGTAGAAGGTGTGAAAATATGATTTTTGTTTATGTAGAGAATTAAAAATATCATCTTTATATGTGTAGCAAAATAAAAATGTGATTTTTATAATGATATATTTGAAAAGGAGAAATCTTTATATTTGAAAAGGAGAAATCTTTATATTTGAAAAGGAGAAATCTTTATATTTGAAAAGGAGAAATCTTTATAGTTGAAAAGGGGAGATTTTTATATATTGAATAGCGAAATAAAAATTTGATTTTTATATATTGAATAGCATAATAAAAATTCGATTTTTATATATTGAATAGCGAAGTAAAAATTCGATTTTTACATATGTAGTGGCTACAGCACGAAGATGACAAAAATGAGATAACAATGAAGATTTTTATAAACGAAGAGTCAAGATGATTGGATAGCTCTCGGTGAGAATTTCTCACCTTTCAATTTCTTTTCTAGTTATATATATATACTAGGATGCAGACGGTGCTTAGTAGCACCCGACACAATCGTCCACAGACCATGGACTTGTTTGTTTGGTTGTATAAATTAGTTAGATGATTTGATTTGAATTTGGTTGTTTGGTAAATTTGATTGATATGTGAATGGCGTGGGCCTTCACTAGACCGGGGATAAGGCTAGGCCTTGTCCCGTTTCTAGTATCGTCCCGTTATGCCGCCGAAATTTTCTAAAATAGGTTAGAAAAATAGAAATATCATTTTATTTAAAGAATGAACTGAATAGAAATTCATATGTTAAAATAAAATGTTTTATCGTTAAAAATATAATTTTTAACGTGAATATGAATATAGTGAATGTGAATAAATAAATATTCATTTACAAACCGGACGGTTTGTTTATGTACACCTATTTGAATGACATTGATTGGGACGATAAATTTTACACATCGCCCAACTGCACAAATAAAATCTGTGTTTGATTGTTTGAAACCCCACACGGGTGTTGGGATGAAATATGAAGTTCACTCATCCTGATTGATTAAATATGTCGATCGATTGATTGACAGGCTGTTATAAGCGTTAGATATCTATATTTGATGCTTATACAGTGTAGTGCACTTTGGTTGATGGTTTATTATTTGTCAATGCTATTATATACATGTGTTGTATGGAATCCATATAATTAATATTATATGGTGATTGATTGGGCCTCATTCCAATTTAGAAAATAAAGAATATTATAAAATAAAGGTTCATGTGTTGACTGTACTCATCCGTTGAGATTAGTCATGTGTTGAACGAAATATTTTAATAATAAATTTTATATCTTTATCACTATAAAATAAAGGTTCATGTGTTGACTGTACTCATCCGTTGAGATTAGTCATGTGTTGAACGAAATAATTTAACAAAAATAGTCACACGTGGACTGTACTCATCCGTTGAGATTAGTCGTGTGTTGACAAAAATAAATATTCACTTGACAAAAATAAATATTCACTTGTTGAATAGAATAAAGGAATATAGGAAGCCGTGTTGATTAGATTGACGCCATTTTGACGTGAACGATATTTATATCGATTTTATTCATTTCGAAATGAATTGAATTGAAAACGATTTCGAAATGAATTGAATTGAAAATGATTTCGAAATGAATTGAATTGAAAATGATTTCGAAATGAATTGAATATAAAACGATTTCGAAATGAATTGAATATAAAACGATTTCGAAATGAATTGAATATAAAACGATTTCTAAATGAATTGAATATAAAACGATTTCGAAATGAATTGAATTGAAAACGATTTCGAAATGAATTGAATATAAAACGATTTCGAAATGAATTGTATATAAGACGATTTCGAAATGAATTGAATTGAAAACGATTTCGAAATGAATTGAATATAAAACGATTTCGAAATGAATTGAATATAAGACGATTTCGAAATGAATTGAATTGAAAACGATTTCGAAATGAATTGAATTGAAAACGATTTCGAAATGAATTGAATATAAAACGATTTCGAAATGAATTGAATATAAAACGATTTCGAAATGAATTGAATTGAAAACGATTTCGAAATGAATTGAATATAAAACGATTTCGAAATGAATTGAATATAAGATGATTTCGAAATGAATTGAATTGAAAACGATTTCGAAATGAATTGAATATAAAACGATTTCGAAATGAATTGAATTGAAAACGATTTCGAAATGAATTGAATATAAAACGATTTCGAAATGAATTGAATTGAAAACAATTTCGAAATGAATTGAAAACGATTTCGAAATGAATTGAATTGAAAACGATTTCGAAATGAATTGAATATAAAACGATTTCGAAATGAACTGAATATAAAACGATTTCGAAATGAATTGAATATAAAATGATTTCGAAATGAACTGAATATAAAACGATTTCGAAATGAACTGAATATAAAACGATTTCGAAATGAATTGCATATATAACGAATTTGATTTCAATTGAATATATATCGAATTTGATTTCAATTGAATATATAACGAATTTGATTCGAATAGAAAACCAATTTGAATTGAATCGAATAGAAAACCAATTTGAATTGAATCGAATAGAAAACGACTTTGGAATTGAATTGAATTGAAAACGAATTCAAATTGAATTGAAAGCGAATTGAAATGAATTCAAATTGAATTGAAATTTGAATTGAATAGAAATAAAATTTAAAACGAATTTATAAAGAAGAATTCAATTTTGATTTGAATTGAAATGGAAGTTGAAATTGTTTTTGAAACGAATTCAAAACTATTTATATAATTCGTTTTAAATAGTAATCGATGAAATATATATTATATATATTATATATATAATATAATGGCCTGAATAGAACGCGCCGCGCCGCGGCAGTTCGCGAATTTCGACCATTTATTTCAAACGGACATTACGGGAGATCCGACCGTCGGATTCTCCTAAAACCGGAACCGTTGGGTTCGTATTGAAAAGAGATTTCTAACGAATATCAGAAATTCAAAATCTAACGGTTGGATTTGGAGATACGTCCAAATCAAATTTGAAAAAGGTCGCTATAGGTGCAGTTCGATGGCCATTGTTGGAAATCGACTGTACGGGCCTTGATAAAATTATTAAAAATAGTAATAATTTGTGTAAAATCAGAAGAAATGATTTGGGAAAATTTGGGATGAAAAACTCCATATTTGAAAAGATAAAAATAGATTTTTATCGAAATGAACTAGATTGAACTAAATTTAAAACCCGATTTTTTTAAATAAATAAATTAGATTCAAAAAGGGGTTTTAAATAATCGGAATTCCTAATATATTTGATTTGAATTGAACTAGAATTGATTTGTGGGTTTATCGTGAACTGTGTTTTAAACAACACTAGTTCTTTAACCCGATAATAAATAGAATGTGATTTGGGTTTGTCGTGAACTGTGTTTTAAATAACACTTAGTTCTTTAACCCGATAATAAATAGAATGTGATTTGGGTTTGTCGTGAACTGTGTTTTAAATAACACCTAGTTCTTTAACCCGATAATAAATAGAATGTGATTTGGGTTTGTCGTGAACTGTGTTTTAAATAACACCTAGTTCTTTAACCCAGCAAAAGGAGTTTTAATGAATCTGCAATTAAATTGAAATGTGAATGGATAATCTAAATTATCAAATTTAGGAAATAAGCGAGAATGGAGTATCACCAGTTTTGCTCCAAAGCGTTAGTTAAATCTTTAATTAGATTTGAACGTGAAATGGTAATTAATTTTACCGACAACACTGTGGTGTTAAATATGGAGTATTACCAGTTTTGCTTCATGGGATGAATAGGTTGGGGTTGGAAAATAAAATAAATAATTACTTCGGTGTGGTTCGCTAATCTCGACTAGTTTGGAAAACCATAATTTGGTTTGAAATGACATCCAAAAGATGATTAAAGGATAAATTTTAAAGAATTTATCTTGGATAAAATTAATGGGAACCTTTCCCTGAAAATATGAATTGGAATGAGGCGTATGTTGAGTTTGTGTAACATTTGTTTTTAAATATACGCGGGTTGTTCGGAAAGGCCGGGTTTATACCCATTCTGAATAACCGATTCGACGAGAAGTCGAAGATGAAGACGGTGGTCGAAGACCGGAAGTCTTCACATCGTTTGGATTATTACTGACGATCCTGATTGGGCTGTACACCCAAGAGGATGGAAATAGTTGGTGGTCGTCTAGACGTACTTGGAGATGGATGGATATGCGAGGAAAGTGCCTCCGGTTTCGTTCAGACCCAGAACGGACTTGTAAATGGATAGTGTGTCTGACATTGGATTTTATTCTGTGTTGATTGATTTCTATTAATGTAACGACCCAGAAAATCTGAACCAATTTAAAAATTTTAAATTGGCTAAAATAATGGATTTTAAATATTTAAAATAAATATTTTAAATAATGGCGATGAAAACTGAGTTTGAATCGACAATTGAAAACGAATATAATTAATTATAATTATAAACAAGGCCTGAAATGGCGTGGCAGTTTCAAAAATTGAATTCAAACTTTGTCGGACTGTACCGGGTGCAAAAACAATCCGGATTTTAGTGAAACCAAAAACATTAGGATCTAATTGATGATATCTTTCCAACGAATCTGGCGAATCGAAATTTGATAACGGGAATCAAAAGATATGTCCAGTTGAAAATTCTGAATAGTCGCTATGGAATTCAGGCCCTTAAAAATGGACATTTTGCAAACGACCTCGGATTTCGACGAAACCACTTTTGTTGGGTCCGGGATGTGAAGTTATTGTTAGGTTTCAAATTTCATAATTTTTCGAATCAATATGTGAGCGTGGCAAAGGAAAACGCGTTTGACCAGTTTTAGTTGATTTTAATCGACTGGAAATTGGCCATTTTTCAAACTGTCTCAGAATTCGACGAAACTAGTTTTGTTAGGACCGTATGGTCAATACAAAGCTAGAAAATATTTTTCTGGAATTTTTCTAGTTAGTATGTGACCCCGGTAATTTGAAATGTACGTTTAAAATTCAATATAGTGATTTAAATGTAAATCCAACGGAAACTGATCAAAACGTTCGAATCAGCTTGCGATACATATCCCATTGTGTTCAAAATGGGGGTAGAACGCTAGGGACGACAGTCGGTGGGTCCCATTTCGACTTCGAATAAAAAGTCAACTTTTAAATAGAAATTTAATAATAATAAATATTTATATAAACCCTTCTCTCTCTCTCTCCTCACTTTCTTTCTACCGTTCGAAATAAAAAAAACCTAAACTAAACCGCCGCTTCCCTGATCATCCACCTCCGCACGTCGCCACCCCCTTCGCTTGGAGCTGCTGTCGCTGCCTCTTCTTCTCTCACCTCTTCTACCTCGAATCGTGACGAACCCAAACCCCCCCTGAAGCCATCGCGACGCCTAAATTCGCGAGCCCCCCCGTTCGAGACCCCTCCGCTTCGCCAGCTCCTCCTCCTGCCGCCGAGCCTGGCCGTCACCCCCCCTTCTTCGCAGATTAAAGTAAGTTTTTTTTATTTTATTTTATTTTATTTTTATTTTAATCTGAAAATTTCGATTTTAGGGTTTAAAACTGTTTTTTTCCGAAAGGGTTTAAAACTGATTTTTTGAAAGGGTTTAAAACTGATTTTTTGAAAGGGTTTAAAACTGATTTTTTGAAGAGTTTAAATTCTGATTTTTAAAAGGTTTAAAACTGATTTTTAGAAAAGTTTAAAACTGATGTTAATTTTAAGATATAAAAAGAAAAAGATTTGAACTTTAAATAGAAAAAGATTTGAACTTTAAATAGAAAAAGATTTAAACTTTAAATAGAAAAAGATTTGAACTTTAAATAGAAAAAGATTTGAACTTTAAATAGAAAAAGATTTGAACTTGGGTAGAAAAGATCATATTTTTAAAATAGAAAAGACGGAATTTTTATTAAGTAGAAGAAGTAAGATATGATTTTTGTATTTTTTTTAAAGTAATAAAAATATAATTTTTACATCATAGGAATATTAAAAATATAATCTTTATTTTTGAAATTCGATTTTTTATATATGGAATAACATAGTAAAAATTCGATTTTTACATATGTAGAGAATACGGGCGAAAGCGACAAAAAGGCGAAGATTTCTCTAAGTGAAGTGTCGTGAAGTTGGATAGCTATCGGTGAGAATTTCTCACTCTTCAATTTCCTTTTCTAGCTATATATATTTGTGTTGAAATAAAAGTGAATTGCTATATATAAATATACAAATATATATATATATATATATATATATATATATATATATATATATATATATATATATACGTCCCTCGTCCACAAACCATGGACGATATTTATTGGTTGAAATTGTTGTGAATATTGATTGATAGCGAATGATTGTTTGGGATTGTTTGTGGTGGATATTGATTGATGGTTGTTGAAAAATACCCGTTTGTGATTGAGAAATATTTGGTTGAAACCACATAGGATTAGTTTGTGGAAATGAAATAAATATATACATGCCGCCTGCGTGCGAACTAGATGTATGATCCCCATTGTCAAAAACCGCGAGGTTTTAAGGTAGAGCGAGGAGCCGTACTAGGGACGGTCCCGGTTTTAACTACCCTGCCGTTATGCTGCCGAAATTTTGAATAATATTCGTATGTTTGAATTATTTTCATCTGCTTAAACTATATTTATTCATTGAATAGAAAACCTTCATGTGTTGAATTGATATTCATTCGTTGATTAGAAATTCATGTGTTGAATGGTATTCGCGTTTTAAATATTAAAATCACATTTTTATATATATATAGAAACTATAGAAAACCTTCATGTGTTGAATTGATATTCATTCATTGATTAGAAATTCATGTGTTGAATGGTATTCGCGTTTTAAATATAAAAATCACATTTTTATCTATATATAGAAACTATAGAAAACCTTCATGTGTTGAATTGATATTCATTCGTTGATTAGAAATTCATGTGTTGAATGGTATTCGCGTTTTAAATATAAAAATCACATTTTTATCTATATATAGAAACTATAGAAAACATTCATGTGTTGAATTGATATTCATTCGTTGATTAGAAATTCATGTGTTGAATGGTATTCATATTTTGAAATAAATTGTTTGATAATAAAAATCACCTTTTATCTATATATATAAAATCCTATTTTTGTCACCTATATGAACTATATAGAAAAATAGTGTTTTGAAATGAATTGTTTTACAATAAAAATCACATTTTTATTGTATGCATAAATCGTTGAAATGTGAAGTGTTAAAAATAGCCACTTGTTCAAAATAAACATATATGAGTTGAAATATTCATTAATTAGCTAATGAAATGATTTGCACCTATTTATGTAACATTAGAATGAATGGTGTTTTTAAACCAAATAGAAATCAAATATGAAGTTGAATAGAAAATGATAAATGATAAGAACTGTATATATATGTACATGCATATTCATTGAACAGGTTATAGCAAAGGGGCTAGAGAAGAGGAATAAAATTTTGTGCCCGACAAATAGGTACACATTTACTGCTTTGTTTGGGTGATGATTTTATGAGCCTGTTGGCTAGCCGCTTGGCTTTTTCTTTTCCTTTTTGAGATTAGAAGGACCGTGAAAGCTATTTGCGATTTCCCGATGCTCCCGGTGCAGGGGAGGTTATGGCGAAATTTTCCAAAATTTTAAGGCGTTAGTGAAATATTTGAAATGAAAACGATATAGGAATTTTTGAAGAAACTATATTTATATAAATATATAAATATAAATAAAATTAAAACGAAACGAAGCCGTGCAGTTTGTATTTTGAAACCGTGATTTCAAACAACTAGTACGGGGAATCCGACAATTGGATTTTCCCGAAACCTCAACCGTCGGGTTCGCCTTGGAAATATCTTCCCAACGGCACCAACTTTGTAAAAATCCAACGGTTGGATTGTCTGGAATGTTTAATTCAAATCTGATGAAAAACAGCGCCAGAAGCGATTATATTTATATATATATATATAAATATAATTATATATTTAATCTAATAACGACGCTGCAGTTCGTATTTTGAAATCGAAACTTCAAACGATTGTACCGGGAGATCCGACCGTCGGATTTTCCCGAAACTTGAACCGTTGGATTCGTTTTGAAAAGACCTTTCTAATGATGTAAATTTTGTGAAGATCCAACGGTTAGATTTTGTAATAACCTAGAAAATGTGAACCAGTTTAAAATTTTTAAATTAGGTTATTAACAAGAAATTGGAATAATTTAAATAGCCTATTTCAATAAAATATAGAATTTGGTATAATATTGCAGTTTGAAATTTTGATTACAAACTTTGTCTGACTGTACCGGGTGGAAAATATAACAGATTTTAACGAAACTGAAAATATTTAAATCTGTTTATCAATACCTTTCTAACGAATCTGAAAAATCGAAATTTCATAACGGAAATCAAAAGTTATGGCCAAATGAATTTTCAGAAAGGTCGCTATATAGTATATATAGCCCTTGAAAATTGAGATTTTGCATACGACCTCGGAATTCGACGAAACCACTTTTGTTGGGTCCGGGTTGTCAAATTATTGCTAAGTTTCAAATTTCATAATTTTTGAAGCTAGTAGGTGAGCGGGGCAAAAGATAACATGTTTGGTCAAATTCTGTTAAAATGGGTCGACCTAAAAATGGCCGTTTTGCAAACGAGCTCAGAATTCGACGAAACTGGTTTTGTTAGGACCGTATCGTCAAAACAAAGCTAGATTTATTTTTCTGGAATTTTTAGATTCAGTTTGTGGCCCTGGCAAATTGTAATGTACGTTTAAATTAAATATCGAATGTTTTATATTTTAATTTGAAAAATAACTTACTATAACAGTCGAAATGGCCAACGAAACATCTCCCATTGTGTCCGGAATGGGGGTATTTAGCTAGGGGCGACAGTCGTTGGGTTTGATTTCGAGGTCGTTTGAAGAAGGGGTATTTTTGGAATTAAATAAATTAAAAATTAAAATAAAAAGGGCATCAACCAATCAGAATTCATCTTCTTCCTCGAAACCTCTGTCGCGACGCGGAAACCCATCCGAATCTTCTCTCTTCAATTTCTACGCATCCACTCAACGAAATCAAGCAAACCCAGTTCCAATTTGAAGAGCGTTCAGAGATCTTCAAATCCATAGTAATTTCACGAATTATCATTGAGAATTGGGAGAGATATCGAGTCGGGAAGCTCCGACCTTTGCGCCACCGCCGTGCCCTCTAGGAGGCGCCGAGTTGAACATCTCAGGTAGCTTTGGAAAGCTCTCTCCTTCCTCTTTGACGTGGCGCTGGTCGTTCGTCCTAAAGCTTCGTGGTTTTGCCGAAAAATTCAACCCTAGCTTTCGAATCAAAAAGGGGTATACGGCTGAAACTGATTTTTACACTTTAAAGCGTTGCAAACTTGTAAAAATCATATCTTTTTGCTATGTTAACGAAATTCGATGAAACAGGAGACACCGTGACCGCAAGGAGGCTCTCTACATTCTAGAAGAAGCCGCGGATTTTTCTGACCTTCCTACGATTTTTAGCACCGCAATAACCAATGTGAGGAATCTAAATTATCTGTGTGAATGAAATCGCGTTGTATAAATTATATAAGCGAAGTGTAAATTATATACGCATTGTATACCTCATGTACATGTGTTGTATAAGTTATATTAGCGATGTATAAATTATACAAGCGTTGTTTGAAACATATATGCTTTGAATTGTGATGAAATGCAAGTGAATTATTATATTATATTATATATTATATATATATATATATATATATATATATATACTCCCCTCGTCCACAGACCATGGACGATATTTGTTGCTTGTGATTGACGTGATATCATATGGTTTGACGAATGGTTGGAAATAATTGTTTGTGGTTGATATTATGGTTGAAAAATACCTTTATGGTTGAAAAATACCTTTGTGGTTGAAAAATACCCTCTTGTGGTTGAAACAAAATAGAATAGGATTGTGGAATTGAAATTAAAACATGCCGCCTGCGTGCGAACTAGATGCATGATCCCCATTGTCAAAAACCGCGAGGTTTTAAGGTAGAGCGAGGAGCCGTACTAGGGACGGTCCCGGTTTTAACTACCCTGCCGTTATGCTGCCGAAATTTTCTGAAATAATTATGTGTTAGAATAATTTTCATTCATTGAAATTATTTACATATGCTATATCGAATATTCATGTGTTGAGTTGCAATTCCTTCGTTGAGTTGAAATTCATGTGTTGAATATTATTCGAATTTAAACAAATGGCTTTAGCAATAAAAATCACATTTTTATATATATACAAACGATATGGAATATTCATGTGTTGAGTTGCAATTCATTCGTTGAGTTGAAATTCATGTGTTGAATATTATTTGAATTTAAACAAATGGCTTTAGCGATAAAAATCACATTTTTATATATACAAACGATATAGAATATTCATGTGTTGAATTGCAATTTGTTCGTCGAGTTGAAATTCATGTGTTGAATGTTATCGTCGTCTAAAAATAAAATGAATCGACAATGAAAACTATATTTTTATAGTGAATATGAAGAGTTAAAAATACACATGTGTCGAATAAATATTTTTGATGATAAAAATATTCCTTTTATCATGTATACGCTTAGTTAAAAATACACATGTGTCGAATAAATATTTTTGATGATAAAAATATTCCTTTTATCATGTATACGCTTAGTTAAAAATACACATGTGTCGAATAAATATTTTTGATGATAAAAATATTCCTTTTATCATGTATACGCTTAGTTAAAAATACACATGTGTCGAATAAATATTTTTGATGATAAAAATATTCCTTTTATCATGTATACGCTTAGTTAAAAATACACATGTGTCGAATAAATATTTTTGATGATAAAAATATTCCTTTTATCATGTATACGCTTAGTTAAAAATACACATGTGTCGAATAAATATTTTTGATGATAAAAATATTCCTTTTATCATGTATACGCTTAGTTAAAAATACACATGTGTCGAATAAATATTTTTGATGATAAAAATATTCCTTTTATCATGTATACGCTTAGTTAAAAATACACACGTGTTGAAATAAATAATAGTTTGCTAGAAATATTATTATTAGCTTTGTTCTGCATATATATACATGTGTTGAACAGGAAAAATGGATTAGCTGTAGAGTAAAGAAATTATTTGCGTGCCCGACAAATAGGTAAACCTTGATGAGTTGGCTGCGCAATTTTATTTATATATCAACTCCTGTGAATGCCATTGGATGCGGAGTGCTGGTTTTTCTGTGTGAAATAATAAACAACGCCATAGGATAGTAACAATTAATTTTGAACTACACTATATGGCATACTTCTTGACGATAGGCATACTTCATCATATTCCACATAAGCAATTGGAGCTTGTGTGACGAGGTGGTAGATTTACCATACGAGCAAGAGGCTTGTATGGCGATGACTATCTACTACAGGTCGAACTGATGACTGATATGGACTATATAAATTATAACGATAAATTGCCAGATTAATAAAAAACCCACACGGGTCTGGAGTTGACAATAATCACGTCGCTCTAGTTATTAGATACGGCACATGGACTATTTATTTCCACACGGAAACGGGGTGACGGGAATTTATTCTCTGGAGTGATTATCAGTACATGCTCCCCCGTAAACACCAAAATATATCACTAAAAATATGTGAATGCTTTTTAGGATTTATTGGGTACCTAATACGGCCCAATAAATTTCCAAACCCCTCCCCGTACAAAGGAGGTTATGGCGAAATTTTTCGAAATATTAAGGCGTAAGTGAAATATTTGAAGTGAAAACGAAGTTGAAAATATAAAATGAACTATAGTTGAAACTATGGAATGAACTATATTTATATATATAAATATAAATATAATTAAAAGGAATAGAGGCCGTGCAGTTCGCGTTTCGGAATCGTAATTTGAAACGATTAGTACGAGAAATCCGACCATCGGATTTTCCCGAAATTGCAACCGCTGGGTTCGCCTTGGAGATATCTTTCCAACGGCACCAACCTTGTAAAAATCCAACGGTTGGATTGTCCGGAATGTTTAATTCAAATCTGAAGAAAAACAGCGCCAGAATCGTTTATATTTATATATAAATATAAATATAATTAAAATAGAATCGAATAACGACGCTGCAGTTCGAATTTTGAAACCGTAACTTCAAACGACTAGTGTGGAAGATCCGACCGTCGGATTCTCACAAAACTGGAACCGTTGGGTTCGCTTTGGGAATATCTTCCCACTGATATAGACTTTGTAGAAATCCAACAGTTAGATTTTCCGATATGTGTAAAACAAATTAGGAGAAAAACAGCGCCAGTGCCACGGCACGACCTGAAATGTCGTTTAATTAAATATGGCCATTTTTTAAATAGATAAAAATGGCGAAAAATCGTTATAAAATATTATAAGCAACATAGGTTGCAAATGAACCAATTGTGCTTGAATTGTTTGATATTTGATGGTTGTATGTGTATGACATGAAAATAACACTAAATAACCGAAAGATGGATGTCGAATAATATAACCATAAAATGAATCGATTTAAATTCTAATGACGTGAATTATTTGAAAAGGCCGAGCTAACCCTCATTTCAAATAATTTATCGAGCGATTCGAATTGGAAAATGCAAAGACGATTCAAGAACGACGATCTTCGTATCGGTTGGATGGGCGCTACTGAGGTTCCTGACCGGAGTAGCTACCGGAAGGGGACGGAAGTAGTAGCCGTCTGAACGTATGTGTTGATTGGACGGATATACGAGGAATTTGACGCCTCCGGTTTCGTTCAGACCCAGGACGGACTTGTAAATGGACTGTGTGTCTGACATTGGATTTTGTTCTATACTGATTGATCTCTGTTAAATATATATCTGTTTGGCGGCGGAGAATTTATTCTTTTTATTAACGCCCTTCTCTGAGACATATGAGCTCAGAGGTTATATATCGATGGAAATCAATCGTATGGAGTGGACTGCCTATGTGGCATGCCAAGATGCTGTGATCAAGGCTTCTGTTGCAAAGCAAAGTCTTGTGGATGATGATCAAAGCAAGGTCTACATGGCCTAGCTTTGTGTATTTCGTAGATTCGCGAACCTCACACCCCGGTATGAGTTAAAAACGGGATACGGACCGCTGGGAGAGCACGACGTTTCTTTCTAGCTATGGTGGTGTCAGTGACTTACCAGCCTTGACATATATATCTACTTTTTACCTTTGTGGTTGTTGGAATGCGAGGCGCCTCGATTATAGGTCTGTAAGGACCGGGAAACGTGTGTTCAGGAATAACCAATCCTCTAACGTAAGTGAGGACCGACCCAGCCGCATCCAGGGGTTGCCCGGAGTGTGTAGTCCCGAGGCATTTGCTAGAGTGTCTCGAAGCGGAGAGGAGCTTGCCCCTTGCCTCGACTCATGACGGAAATCCAATTTCCAATACGAAATAACGGACTTGATTGTAGTACTAGTATGGTGACATAGTATATGGTAGCTATGCCGCCTATGATTGATATTTATGATGCTATTCATTTTTGAAACATATATGCACTAGTAATAATATCAAATGATTTTGCTTTATACGTACCAAGCATATTTGGCTATTATAAGGTAAAACTCTATCCTCCGGCTTGCGTTGCATTGTGTGATGGGACCTGAGTCTTATAATGGCTTCATTCTTTCTAAAAGCGTTGCGTTGTTTTAAAAGAATTTACTTTGTTTTAAATGCACTAGCAATCACTGGAGTAAACCCGTTCCGTGAAAGTGGCGTGGTCCTATGATTAGCTACTGTTGTTTAACTATTAAATAGATTCCTCATACCAGTCCCCATGACTGACTCGTTGTTTGTTTCACTTTGCAAACGCGGGTGCCCTTATTTTCACACGGGCAACCTAGTACACAGGTGACAGGTGGTTTTTGGTTCTGCACTGCTGCATAGAGTGCACTTTTGGCTCATGGCGAGGCTGACTTCATAGAGATGACTTTGATATTTTCCGCCATTACTGTATTTACACTATGATTCCGCCACTGGCGATGCAGACTGATTTACCTTCCGTATTTCTCACTATATGTATATGTATTCCGCCACTGGCGATGTAGACTGATACCCTTATTATGTCTCACTACATGTATGTATTCCGCCTCTGGCGATGATGACTGATCACTTTCCTTTTATTTACTAAGTATATCCCACGTTATGCTATTCTGATATTCCTACATGTTGTGATTCCGCTGTCATATCCATGTAAAATTGTTTTATTTATTGTTTCTGCTATTATCTGTACTCTGCTATGATGATTAATGTGTTATTTCCTAATGATTATCCTTAATACCGCCCCTCGGATTTTGGGATCGTTTTAGTTGGTATCAGAGCTTTGGCTAACCTTAGTTCCGGGATCTAACACATTAAACAGCTCGTCAGAATAGAATCAGTAGTGTTCTAATGCGAGTAGCTCATTAGAGATAGGATTAGCAATGTCCTAGAATGAGCTAAGCAGATTAGCAAAACAATTTGATCAGTACATCATCATTATCTTTCCTTGTATTCCCTTGCTTTATCATTTATGAAAATTATCAAATCTGTGAGCTTGACTCTTTTCTTGCTTATACAGTACTCTTAGATGGCTACACGTGGAGCAGCAGCTAGAGGAGGCCATGGAGGCCGAGGAGATGCAGCAGGAGGACGGGGGAATATCCCCGTAGTAGTGGAAGGCCCTATTATTCCGCCACCAGCACCAGAAGACTTTGAGCTCGACAAAGTAGCTAAGAGGTACAGAAATCTTGGGGGAAAACCTTTTACTGGCACTGGCACAGTGACCGAAGCTATAGCTTGGCTGAAAACCTGTGAGAAAATCTTCGAAGGCATGGGTATGGGAACTAACAACAAAGCCCGACTTGGCATTTGGCTCCTTCAGGAAGAGGCAGAGCTGTGGTGGGATGCCATTACTTCTGGGGATGCAGCTGGTACTATCCGGACTTGGGAGCAGTTCAAGACTTTGTTCAATGAGAAGTTTGTACCGGAACAGGCTCTAGAGAGGATGAGAGAGCAGTTTGCTAATCTCCAGCAAGGAGACCTCTCTATTCAGGACTATCTAAATAAATTCACCCAGCTATCGCGCTATGCTCCAGAACTGATTTTAACCAACAAAGCCAAGAATAAGAGATTCATATTTGGGCTGAAGCGCAAGTACCACGATAGAGCTATGAGCAACATCAAACTCTCTTTTACAGAACTCGTAGAGATGGCTTGCAACTACGAAGACATGGATGAGAGACATGCTAGCCAAGACCGCGCTAAAAGCCAAGCAGGGAATAAGCGCAAGGCTTCAACAGACCAACCCGAAACTAGCATTACCGCGGCCGCTACTCAAAAACCCGCAAAGATCCCGAAAGGAAACTGCTACAATTGCGGGAAGCCCAGTCATTTCTCTAATGTATGCAAGGCCCCAAAGAAGCCGAAGGCAAATGACTCAGCCGAATGCTACAACTGCCACAAGAAGGGGCACTACAGCAGGAACTGCCCTCTGAAGCAGAATGCACAGGTGGCCCATGTCTATGACGGGAAGACCCCGCCAGCTACCACCGATGGATCAGGTAAACCCGATGTCTTGGGAGGTACCCTTACCATTAAAAATATTCCTGTTTCCGTACTTTTTGATACTGGTGCATCACGTAGCTTCATTTCTGGTAAAATTGTTCACAAGTTAAAATTGAATCAAAGAATTCTAAAGGAACCAATTAAAGTTCAAAATCCGATAGGAGGTTCTGTTAGTCTCAGTATATGTTGTAGATTACCTATTTCCTTTTCTCGATACCGATTTCCTTTTGATTCGATTGTCATGGACCTTTCCGAATTTGATGTTATACTGGGGCTGGACTGGTTGACAAAATATAAGGCCGAAGTTCGATGTGCCGAAAGAATCGTTAAAGTCGAAACGAAGCTTGGACCTATATATATACCATGCCATGGCTCAGAAATAAATAGAACAGAATTTTGGTCTTCTTTAGAAGTTATTCCCCCTTCGATGGAAAAGATACCGGTCGTGAAAAACTATGCGGATGTGTTTGAAGAAGTAGAAAACTTACCACCGCAAAGAGAAATTGAATTTAGAAAAGATTTAACTCCTAACGCCCGACCAGTAGTACATCCAATACGAAGAATGGCCCCGAAAGAAAAAGAAGAGCTAAGTAGTCAAACCCGAGAATTACTTTGGAAAGGTCTAATCAGACCAAGCTTTTCAGCATGGGGAGCCGCAGTAGTATTTGTCCCGAAATCAGACGGTACTCTAAGACTTTGCGTCGATTACAGGGATCTCAATAAACAAACACTGAAGAACAAATATCCTTTGCCCCGAATAGACGATCTGTTAGATCAATTAAATGGAGCAACAGTATTCTCCAGAATGGACCTAGCTACAGGTTTCCACCAATTGCGTATAGCCGAAGACTGTGTTCCTTTGACAGCCTTCAGGGGTCCCGATTTTTTCTACGAATGGTTGATAATGCCGTTCGGTCTGTGCAACGCTCCGGCATACTTCGTTGATCTTATGAACAGAGTGTTCCATGGTGTATTGAATAAATTTGTTCTAGTCTTCATCGATGACATTTTAATCTACTCTAAGTCGGAAGAAGAGCATGCAAAACATTTAGAACAAGTGTTGAAAATTCTCAGAAGAAATGTCTTGAAAGCTAAATTTTCTAAGTGTGTCTTCTGGCAGAATGAAGTTAAATTCCTTGGCCATGTCGTGTCAAAAGAAGGAATTGCTGTAGACCCAAGCAAAATTACAGCGATTCAGAACTGGAAACAACCTACTACCCCCACAGAAGTTTGAAGTTTCCTTGGATTGGCTAGTTACTATCGGAAATTCGTTCAGGATTTTTCAAAGATATCAGGAGTTTTGACAAAGCTTACAAAGAAGCATGAGAAATTCAAATGGACTCCCGAATGTGAAGAAGCTTTCCAAGAGCTAAAACTGAAGTTGACAACTGCTCCGGTATTGACAATAATAGAAGGTAACCAGGACTTGACTGTATGGACTGATGCTTCTATTAGAGGGCTAGGCGCAGTGTTAATGCAAAAAGGCCAAGTGATCGCTTATGCCAGCCGTCAACTAAAGCCGCATGAAAGAAACTATGCTACTCATGATCTTGAGTTATTAGCTATCGTGTTTGCTTTGAGAATATGGAGGCATTATTTACTGGGCGAGAAATTCGAACTATACACCGATCATCAATCCTTTAAATACCTGTTCACCCAGAAAGATTTAAACCTGAGGCAACAGCGTTGGTTAGAATTCCTTGCAGCGTATGATTTTGAAATTATATACACTCCAGGAAAAGCCAATGTTGTAGCAGATGCGCTCAGCAGAAAGAATGAAATCATCGCCAGTTTTGTCATCACGTCTTCATTAATAGACAGGATCTCGACTCTTCAGAAAGACGATGAATTTATTCAAAGAATCAGTCAAAGAATCAAAGGAGGTGAATCCACAAGCTTTCGACTCAATGACAAAGGGGTTCTAAGATTAAAGGGTAGAATCTGCATCCCAAACCTTCCCGAGCTCAGAAGAGAAATACTTGATGAGTGCCACAAATCCAAATTAAGTATCCATCCCGGTGTGAGCAAAATGTATAACGATATCAAACGCACATTCTGGTGGAGGTCAATGAAGAGAGATATCTCATTATATGTTAGAAGATGCTCCACTTGTCAGCTAGTTAAGAGTGATCAGCAGAAATTGGCTGGATTATTACAACCATTAGAAATTCCTGGATGGAAGTGGGAACAAATCTCGATGGACTTCATCGATGGCTTGCCTCAAACTAGAAAAGGAAACGACAGTATATGGGTAATCGTAGATCGCTTCACGAAGACTGCCCATTTCCTACCTGTCCGATCCAACAGAACGGCTCAAAGTCTGGCACAGATTTACTTCAAAGAAATTGTTAAACTTCATGGAGTACCGCTCAATATAGTCAGCGATAGAGATCCCCTATTTACTAGCAAATTCTGGGAAGCATTCCAGGAAGAATTGGGGACCAAATTGAATCTAAGCACCGCTTATCACCCTCAGACAGACGGCCAAACTGAGCGGGTGAATAGAATTTTAGAAGATCTACTACGGGCTTGCGTTATCGATTTTGGAGGCTCATGGGAAGATCATTTACATTTAGCCGAATTCTCTTACAACAATAGCTATCAAGCAAGTTTGGGAATGTCTCCATTTGAAGCATTATACGGTAGACCGTGCAGATCTCCCGCATGTTGGGTAGAAACTGGCAACAGACTTGTGTTAGGGCCCGATATGATTCAAGAAGCATCGGATAAAGTCGATTTCATTAAGAAGCGATTAAAAACCGCACAGAGCCGACAGAAAAGTTATGCAGATGCAAGAAGAAGGGATATATCATTTGCCGTTGGCGATTATGTATATTTAAGAGTTTCTCCAATGCGAGGAGTAATCAGATTTGGAAAGAATGGGAAGTTGGCACCGAGATTTATTGGTCCCTTTCCTATACTTGAACGGATTGGAACTCTTGCATATAGGGTTTCATTACCTGATTGGTTGCCTGGTGTACATGATGTGTTCCACGTGTCTCAACTCAGAAAACATGTTCATGATCCAGATCTTATTGTGGAAGAAGCAGCGCAACAGGATATTGACATAACTCCAGAATTAGCACTCAAGAGGGAGCCATTAAAGATAGTTGGCAAAGAAACTAGAGAGCTAAGGAGGAAAAAGATTCATCTAGTCAAAGTGCAGTGGAGTAGTGATCCTAGAGACTGTACTTGGGAGACTGAGGAAAGCATTAAACAAGCCTATCCCAAATGCAGAGTGGACATCTCTGACTAACTCCGGTGCAAGTTACCTTTACAATACTTTGCATTTACATTTTATTTCCTGCTTAACTGTTATTTCCTTTTCGAGGACGAAAAGTTTTAAGTGGGGGAGATTGTAATAACCCGGAAAATGTGAACCAGTTTAAAATTTTTAAATTAGGTTATTAACAAGAAATTGGAATAATTTAAATAGCCTATTTCAATAAAATATAGAATTTGGTATAATATTGCAGTTTGAAATTTTGATTACAAACTTTGTCTGACTGTACCAGGTGGAAAATATAACAGATTTTAACGAAACTGAAAATATTTAAATCTGTTTATCAATACCTTTCTAACGAATCTGAAAAATCGAAATTTCATAACGGAAATCAAAAGTTATGGCCAAATGAATTTTCAGAAAGGTCGCTATATAGTATATATAGCCCTTGAAAATTGAGATTTTGCATACGACCTCGGAATTCAACGAAACCACTTTTGTTGGGTCCGGGACGTCAAATTATTGCTAAGTTTCAAATTTCATAATTTTTGAAGCTAGTAGGTGAGCGGGGCAAAAGATAACGTGTTTGGTCAAATTCTGTTAAAATGGGTCGACCTAAAAATGGCCGTTTTGCAAACGAGCTCAGAATTCGACGAAACTGGTTTTATTAGGACCGTATCGTCAAAACAAAGCTAGATTTATTTTTCTGGAATTTTTAGATTCAGTTTGTGGCCCTGGCAAATTGAAATGTACGTTTAAATTAAATATCGAATGTTTTATATTTTAATTTGAGAAATAACCTACTGTAACAGTCGAAATGGCCAACGAAACATCTCACATTGTGTCCGGAATGGGGGTATTTAGCTAGGGGCGACAGTCGTTGGGTTTGATTTCGAGGTCATTTGAAGAAGGGGTATTTTTAGAATTAAATAAATTAAAAATTAAAATAAAAAGGGCATCAACCAATCAGAATTCATCTTCTTCCTCGAAACCTCTGTCGCGACGCAGAAACCCATCCGAATCTTCTCTCTTCAATTTCTCCGCATCCACTCAACGAAATCAAGCAAACCCAGTTCCAATTTGAAGAGCGTTCAGAGATCTTCAAATCCATAGTAATTTCACGAATTATCATTGAGTATTGGGAGAGATATCGAGTCGGGAAGCTCCGACCTTTGCGCCGCCGTCGTGCCCTCTAGGAGGCGCCGAGTTGAACATCTCAGGTAGCTTTGGAAAGCTCTCTCCTTCCTCTTCGACGTGGCGCTGGCCGTTCGTCCTAAAGCTTCGTGGTTTTGTCGAAAAATTCAACCCTAGCTTTCGAATCAAAAAGGGGTATACGGCTGAAACTGATTTTTACACTTTAAAGCATTGCAAACTTGTAAAAATCATATCTTTTTGCTATGTTAACGAAATTCGATGAAACAGGAGACACCGTGACCGCAAGGAGGCTCTCTACATTCTAGAAGAAGCCGCGGATTTTTCTGACCTTCCTACGATTTTTAGCACCGCAATAACCAATGTGAGGAATCTAAATTATCTGTGTGAATGAAATCGCGTTGTATAAATTATATAAGCGAAGTGTAAATTATATACGCATTGTATACCTCATGTACATGTGTTGTATAAGTTATATTAGCGATGTATAAATTATACAAGCGTTGTTTGAAACATATATGCTTTGAATTGTGATGAAATGCAAGTGAATTATTATATTATATTATATTTTATATATATATATACTCCCCTCGTCCACAGACCATGGACGATATTTGTTGCTTGTGATTGACGTGATATCATATGGTTTGACGAATGGTTGGAAATAATTGTTTGTGGTTGATATTATGGTTGAAAAATACCTTTATGGTTGAAAAATACCTTTGTGGTTGAAAAATACCCTCTTGTGGTTGAAACAAAATAGAATAGGATTGTGGAATTGAAATTAAAACATGCCGCCTGCGTGCGAACTAGATGCATGATCCCCATTGTCAAAAACCGCGAGGTTTTAAGGTAGAGCGAGGAGCCGTACTAGGGACGGTCCCGGTTTTAACTACCCTGCCGTTATGCTGCCGAAATTTTCTGAAATAATTATGTGTTAGAATAATTTTCATTCATTGAAATTATTTACATATGCTATATCGAATATTCATGTGTTGAGTTGCAATTCCTTCGTTGAGTTGAAATTCATGTGTTGAATATTATTCGAATTTAAACAAATGGCTTTAGCAATAAAAATCACATTTTTATATATATACAAACGATATGGAATATTCATGTGTTGAGTTGCAATTCATTCGTTGAGTTGAAATTCATGTGTTGAATATTATTTGAATTTAAACAAATGGCTTTAGCGATAAAAATCACATTTTTATATATACAAATGATATAGAATATTCATGTGTTGAATTGCAATTTGTTCGTTGAGTTGAAATTCATGTGTTGAATGTTATCGTCGTCTAAAAATAAAATGAATCGACAATGAAAACTATATTTTTATAGTGAATATGAAGAGTTAAAAATACAATTGTGTCGAATAAATATTTTTGATGATAAAAATATTCCTTTTATCATGTATACGCTTAGTTAAAAATACACATGTATCGAATAAATATTTTTGACGATAAAAATATTCCTTTTATCATGTATACGCTTAGTTAAAAATACACATGTGTCGAATAAATATTTTTGATGATAAAAATATTCCTTTTATCATGTATACGCTTAGTTAAAAATACACATGTGTCGAATAAATATTTTTGATGATAAAAATATTCCTTTTATCATGTATACGCTTAGTTAAAAATACACATGTGTCGAATAAATATTTTTGATGATAAAAATATTCCTTTTATCATGTATACGCTTAGTTAAAAATACACGTGTGTCGAATAAATATTTTTGATGATAAAAATATTCCTTTTATCTTGTATACGCTTAGTTAAAAATACATATGTGTCGAATAAATATTTTTGATGATAAAAATATTCCTTTTATCATGTATACGCTTAGTTAAAAATACACATGTGTCGAATAAATATTTTTGATGATAAAAATATTCCTTTTATCATGTATACGCTTAGTTAAAAATACACATGTGTCGAATAAATATTTTTGATGATAAAAATATTCCTTTTATCATGTATACGCTTAGTTAAAAATACACATGTGTCGAATAAATATTTTTGATGATAAAAATATTCCTTTTATCATGTATACGCTTAGTTAAAAATACACACGTGTTGAAATAAATAATAGTTTGCTAGAAATATTATTATTAGCTTTTTCTGCATATATATACATGTGTTGAACAGGAAAAATGGATTAGCTGTAGAGTAAAGAAATTATTTGCGTGCCCGACAAATAGGTAAACCTTGATGAGTCGGCTGCGCAATTTTATTTATATATCAACTCCTGTGAATGCCATTGGATGCGGAGTGCTGGTTTTTCTGTATGAAATAATAAACAACGCCATAGGATAGTAACAATTAATTTTGAACTACACTACATGGCATACTTCTTGACGATAGGCATACTTCATCATATTCCACATAAGCAATTGGAGCTTGTGTGACGAGGTGGAAGATTTACCATACGAGCAAGAGGCTTGTATGGTGATGACTATATACTACAGGTTGAACTGATGACTGATATGGACTATATAAATTATAACGATAAATTGCCAGATTAATAAAAACCCCACACGGGTCTGGAGTTGACAATAATCACGTCGCTCTAGTTATTAGATACGGCACATGGACTATTTATTTCCACACGGAAACGGGGTGACGGGAATTTATTCTCTGGAGTGATTATCAGTACATGCTCCCCCGTAAACACCAAAATATATCACTAAAAATATGTGAATGCTTTTTAGGATTTATTGGGTACCTAATACGGCCCAATAAATTTCCAAACCCCTCCCCGTACAAAGGAGGTTATGGCGAAATTTTTCGAAATATTAAGGCGTTAGTGAAATATTTGAAGTGAAAACGAAGTTGAAAATATAAAATGAACTATAGTTGAAACTATGGAATGAACTATATTTATATATATAAATATAAATATAATTAAAAGGAATAGAGGCCGTGCAGTTCGCATTTCGGAATCGTAATTTGAAACGATTAGTACGAGAAATTCGACCATCGGATTTTCCCGAAACCGCAACCGTTGGGTTCGCCTTGGAGATATCTTTCCAACGACACCAACCTTGTAAAAATCCATCGGTTGGATTGTCCAGAATGTTTAATTCAAATCTGAAGAAAAACAGCGCCAGAATCGTTTATATTTATATATAAATATAAATATAATTAAAATAGAATCGAATAACGACGCTGCAGTTCGAATTTTGAAACCGTAACTTCAAACGACTAGTGTGGAAGATCCGACCGTCGGATTCTCACGAAACTGGAACCATTGGGTTCGCTTTGGGAATATCTTCCCACTGATATAGACTTTGTAGAAATCCAACGGTTAGATTTTCCGATATGTGTAAAAAAATTAGGAGAAAAACAGCGCCAGTGCCACGGCACGACCTGAAACGTCGTTTAATTAAATATGGCCATTTTTTAAATAGATAAAAATTGCGAAAAATCGTTATAAAATATTATAAGCAACATAGGTTGCAAATGAACCAATTGTGCTTGAATTGTTTGATATTTGATGGTTGTATGTGTATGACATGAAAATAACACTAAATAACCGAAAGATGGATGTCGAATAATATAACCATAAAATGAATCGATTTAAATTCTAATGACGTGAACTATTTGAAAAGGCCGAGCTAACCCTCATTTCAAATAATTTATCGAGCGATTCGAATTGGAAAATGCAAAGACGATTCAAGACCCACGATCTTCGTATCGGTTGGATGGGCGCTACTGAGGTTCCTGACCGGAGTAGCTACCGGAAGGGGACGGAAGCAGTAGCCGTCTGAACGTATGTGTTGATTGGACGGATATACGAGGAATTTGACGCCTCCGGTTTCGTTCAGACCCAGGACGGACTTGTAAATGGACTGTGTATCTGACATTGGATTTTGTTCTATACTGATTGATCTCTGTTAAATATATCTGTTTGGCGGCGGAGAATTTATTCTTTTGCTTAACGCCCTTCTCTGAGACATATGAGCTCAGAGGTTATATATCGATGGAAATCAATCGTATGGAGTGGACTGCCTATGTGGCATGCCAAGATGTTGTGATCAAGGCTTCTGTTGCAAAGCAAAGTCTTGTGGATGATGATCAAAGCAAGGTCTACGTGGCCTAGCTTTGTGTATTTCGTAGATTCGCGAACCTCACACCCCGGTATGAGTTAAAAACGGGATACGGACCGCTGGGAGAGCACGACGTTTCTTTCTAGCTATGGTGGTGTCGGTGACTTACCAGCCCTGACATATATA
The DNA here is from genome assembly GCA_030737875.1 of Allium sativum. NCBI lineage: Eukaryota > Viridiplantae > Streptophyta > Magnoliopsida > Asparagales > Amaryllidaceae > Allium > Allium sativum. Next base: position 154,722,808 of record CM060909.1, on the reverse strand, counting down.
TCTACTTTTCACCTTTGTGGTTGTTGGAATGCGAGGCGCCTCGATTATAGGTCTGTAAGGACCGGGAAACGTGTGTTCAGGAATAACCAATCCTCTAACGTAAGTGAGGACCGGCCCAGCCGCATCCAGGGGTTGCCCAGAGTGTGTAGTCCCGAGGCATTTTCTAGAGTGTCTCGAAGCGGAGAGGAGCTTGCCCCTTGCCTCGACTCATGACGGAAATCCAATTTCCAATACGAAATAACGGACTTGATTGTAGTACTAGTATAGTGACATAGTATATGGTAGCTATGCCGCCTATGATTGATATTTATGATGCTATTCATTTTTGAAACATATATGCACTAGTAATAATATCAAATGATTTTGCTTTATACGAATCAAGCATATTTGGCTATTATAAGATAAAACTCTATCCTCTGGCTTGTGTTACATTGTGTGATGGGACCTGAGTCTTATAATGGCTTCATTCTTTCTAAAAGCGTTGCGTTGTTTTAAAAGAATTTACTTTGTTTTAAATGCACTAGCAATCACTGGAGTAAACCCGTTCCGTGAAAGTGGCGTGGTCATATGATTAGCTATTTACTGTTGTTTAACTGTTAAATAGATTCCTCATACCAGTCCCCATGACTGACTCGTTGTTTGTTTCACTTTGCAAACGCGGGTGCCCTTATTTTCACACGGGCAGCCTAGTACACAGGTGACAGGTGGTTTTTGGTTCTGCACTGCTGCATAGAGTGCACTTTTGGCTCATGGCGAGGCTGACTTCATAGAGATGACTTTGATATTTTCCGCCATTACTGTATTTACATTATGATTCCGCCACTGGCGATGCAGACTGATTTACCTTCCATATTTCTCATTATATGTATATGTATTCCACCACTGGCGATGTAGACTGATACCCTTATTATGTCTCACTGCATGTATGTATTCCGCCTCTGGCGATGATGACTGATCACTTTCCTTTTATTTACTAAGTATATCCCACGTTATGCTATTCTGATATTCCTACATGTTGTGATTCCGCTGTCATATCCATGTAAAATTGTTTTATTTATTGTTTCTGCTATTATCTGTACTCTGCTATGATGATTAATGTGTTATTTCCTAATGATTATCCTTAATACCGCCCCTCGGATTTTGGGATCGTCACAGTTTTTCAGATATGTGTAAATCAAATCTGAAGAAAAACAGCGCCACGGCCGCGTTATGGCCCGAAGCGTCGTTTTTAATAAATGGGCTATTTTAAAATAAATAAAAATAGCGATAAAACATTATAAAGTACCATAAACAATATGGAGTGGAAATAAACTGAATTTGCTCGATTTATGTTGTATTTGACGGTTGAATGTGTTTGGTGTGAAAATTACATTAAAGAACAATATTGGTGTTGTCGAATAATTTAACCATTGAAATAAATTGATTTGAAATTCTAGATATACGTGAATTATTTGAAAAGGCTGAGTTAATTCTCATTTCGAATAATTGACCGACGATTGGAATTCGAAGATGAAGACGGTGGTCGAAGACCGGAGATCTTCACCTCGTTTGGATGGTAACCGAGGTCCTGATTGGGAGGCATCCCGAAATATGGATAATGAGTGGTGATCGTCCAGACGTACGTGGTGATCGAAGGGTTTGCGAGGTATTTAGTGCCTCCAGTTTCGTTCAGACCCAGAACGGACTCGTAGATGGACTGTGTGTCTGACATTGGATTTTATTCTATGTTGATTGATCTCTATTAAATATACATCTGTTTGGCGGCGGAGAATTTATTCTTTTGCTTAACGCCCTTCTCTGAGACGCACGAGCTCAGAGGTTGTATATCGATGGACATCAGTCGCATGGCATGAATTGCCTGTGTGGCATGCTAAGATGCAGTGATCAGGGCTTCTGTTGAAAAGCAAAGTCTTGTGGTGATGATCAAAGCACCGCCTGTGTGGCGTAGCTTTGTGTATAACGTAAAATCGCGAGCCTGACACCCCGGTATGGACCAGAAACGGGAGGAAGGACCTCAGGGAGGACATGCGTTTCTTTCTAGCTAGGGTGGTGTCAGTGACCTACCAGCCCTGACATTTATATACTTTTCACCTATGTGGTTGTTGCTATTGCGAGGCGCCTCGGTTTGATCGGACGATCTGGGTCCGATGGAGTCATTCGTTGGCTCGTTTGCGCCCCAAAGGGCGGGGAAACGTATTGTTCAGGCATTTTAATCCACATCGGTGGACTGGCCCTGACGATCCAAGGGTCACTCGAGCTCTGATCCTGAGACATGGTAGGCTAGATTGTCTCAAATTCGGTAAGGACTATCTTTTGCCTTGGTTCATGACGGAAATCCAATTTCCAAATACGTGACGATGCGGTTTCGATTGTATATATATATAAGACGACATGATATATGGTACCCATGCCGTCTATGATTGATAGTTATGATTTGAAATTGTTTTCAAAACATATTAACACTAGCAATATATCAAATGCCTTTGTTTTATTCGTATCAAGCATACTTTAGCCGTTATAAGGTAAAAACTCTATCCTCCGGTTTGCGTTGCATTGTGTGATGGGAACTGAGTCTTATAACGGCTTCATTTTTATAAAAAGCATAGCGATGTTTAAAAGAAAGATTTGTTTTAAAGCACTGGCAATCCAATGGAGTAAACCCGTTGCACGAAAGTGGCGTGGTCCTGTGATTAGCCAATTATATATGTGTTGAGTGGATTTCTCATACCAGTCCCATGACTGACTCGTAGTTTGTTTCACTTTCAAACTCGGGTGCCCCTTTTTCTACACGGGCAGCCTTGTTTTCAGGTTTAGCTGGTTCTTTTTCTGGATAGCTGGAGCTGAAGATGGATTCTATCATTTATTTCTTTTTATGCTGTTCAGCTCCTATTGTACATAATTTGTTTATTTCCGCTGTAGACATTTATGTATAGCTGAACTGTATTTGTACTAAGTAAGATCCTGTATACTGTGTAACTCTGATGATTACTTTTATCCAGTATATTCTATTGTTCATTATCTGGTGTATTTATTTAATTCTGTTCTGCTATTATCTGTTTCTGTGTTATATTCCAAAGATAACCCTGGTCTCCGTCTGAATGGGATTTCGGATCGTCTCAACGTGGTATCAGAGCTTTGGTTAAGCTTAGTTCTGGAATATAACATTTGAACGAACTCGTCAGAAATAGAACCAGTAGAGTTCTAGGATGGGCAACTCAATACAGATAGGATCAGTAATATCCTAGTATGAGTAAAGCAGAATGAAATTACACCTCGATAGACACATTTACACTTGAAGTATATGTTTCTATGTTTGAAAATTTTCTTTTCTGTGACCTGACACTTGATCTGCCATTTGCAGAAGTACTAGAAAATGAGTGTCAGAAACAGAAGGAATGCAGAACCGGATATTGAGGCCTTATTAATCAAATATCGAAATATGGGTGGAATACCGTTCTCTGGTGAAGAATCTATTATGAAGAGACAAGCTTGGATTCGTTCGGCTGAGAAAATCTTCGAAGCATTAAAGCTGAGGGATGACCAGAAAAGATTACTGGCCTCCTGGGCACTCAAAGATGAAGCTTTGTTCAGGTGGGATTCGGTTATTGAGAATAATCCAGAAGGTGATATCACCTAGGACAGATTCAAAGTGATTTTCTTGGAAAGATTTACTCCTTCCGAAGCAACTGAGCGACTATGCGATGAATTTTCTTATCTAATACAAGGAGACATGACCATTCCCGAATATCATAAGAAATTCAATGAACTTTCTCACTTTGCTCCTCATCTAATTCAAAATCTGAAGAGGAAGAATTTGAGATTTATCAATGGGTTTCAAAGGAAATACCAGAATAAAGTATTGGGGCATGTGAAGCTCCCTTTTTCAGAAATGATTTATATGGCTTATCAGTATGAAGATCTCGATCGGAGAGGTATGTTGCGAGATGAAGAAGAAATCAGTTCTAGCAGCAAAAGAAAATTCGAAGCTGATAGCCCAGAGGCAAGTATGTAGCCTGAGGCCAGCACGAAGGCTGGATTCATAAAGAGGCCAAAGATATATCAGAAAAGGGTAAAGACAATCGTATGCTTAAAGTGTGATCAGCATGGGCATTCGATGAGAAACTGCAGATCTTCGAACAGACGAAAGGATGGCGGGTCTAAAGCCGGGATGAATTTTCAAGAAAATAGGAAGTGCAGTCAATGCCATGAGGTCGGTCATCTTTCTAAGGCCTGCCCGTTATTTAGAAAATCTGAGGCAGTACATGTGAACGAAGTGGCAGAAGTGCCTGCATCTTCGTCTATTCAGGAGAGGCCAGATGTTTTAGAAGGCACGCTATCTGTCAAGGATATTCCAGTTATAGTACCGTTTGACACAGGCGCGTCACGAAGCTTCATTTCCAAAGATGCAGCTAAGAAGCTGGATTTGAACTTGAGGAAGCTCAAGGAACCAATGACTGTCCAGAATCCGGTTGGGGGCTCCATTGATCTCGGTTGGATTTGTGGAGTGCCAGTTTCTTTCTCTCGTTATCGGTTTCCTACCATCGCGGTCGTCATGAATTTTAAAGAGTTTGATCTTATCTTGGGGTTAGACTGGTTGACCAAATATGAAGCTGAAGTTAAATGCGCCGACAGAGTCGTAAAGGCAAAGATTAAATCAGGTGATTATATAACCATTCCCTGTGAAGGTCAGAATACTAATAGAAAAGACTTCTGGGCAGCTTTGAAGGTTTCTCCATCCCAAATAGAAAATGTCCCTGAAGTCACAGAGAATATTCCCGACCTAGTGAAAGATATTCCTATCGTCAAAAAATTATGCGGATGTGTTTGAAGAAGTTGTTCGCTTACCTCCGCAGAGGGAAATAGATTTCAAGATTGCTTTGATTCCCAATGCAAGGCCGGTAGTTCACGCTATTCGAAGAATGTCCTTGAAAGAGAAAGAGGAATTAGACAATCAAACACGACAGCTAGTTTGGAAGGGTCTGATCAGACCTAGTTTCTCTGATTGGGGAGCAGCAGTGGTGTTTGTCCCAAAATCTGACGGTACTCTACGGCTATGTGTGGATTATCGTGATTTAAACAAGCAGACCATAAAGAACAAATATCCATTGCCCCGTATTGATGATTTGTTGGATCGATTAAATGGAGCACAAGTATTCTCAAGAATGGACCTAGCTACAGGATTCCATCAACTTCGAATTGCCGAAGAGTGTGTTCCAATGACAGCGTTCAGAAGCCCCGACTTATTCTACGAGTGGTTAGTAATGCCGTTCGGCTTATGTAACGCTCCCGCTTACTTCGTCGATCTAATAAACAGAGTATTCAGAGGAGTATTGAATAAATTTGTTCTGGTTTTTATTGACGATATTCTACTCTTCTCTAAATCAAAGGCCGAACATGAAAAGCATCTGGAACAGGTTCTAGAGATTCTTTGAAGGAATGTGTTAAAAGCCAAGTTTTCTAAGTGTATATTCTGGCAAGATGAAGTGAAATTTCTGGGCCATGTTGTATCGAAAGAAGGAATCGCTGTGGATCCAAGTAAAATCACAGCCATTCAGAATTGGAAACAGCCTAGTACCCCCACTGAAGTCCGCAGTTTTCTTGGATTGGCTAGTTATTACCGGAAGTTCGTTAAAAACTTTTCGAAGATATCTGGCCATTTAACGAAGCTTACAAAGAAGCACTCTAAATTTAAATGGACTCCAGAAAGTGAGGAGGCTTTCGAAGAGCTAAAGTTAAGATTAACGACAGCTCCAGTGTTAACCATCATCGATGGCAACCAGGATTTAAAGGTCTGGACTGATGCTTCTAGAGAAGGCCTTGGCGCAGTGTTAATGCAAAGGGGTCAAGTGATTGCTTATGCTAGCCGTCAGCTGAAGCCGCACGAGAAGAACTACGTAACTCATGATCTTGAGTTATTGGCTATTGTGTTCGCTTTGAAAATCTGGAGGCACTATCTTCTGGGTGAGAGATTTGAACTGTTTACAGATCACCGGTCATTAAAGTATCTGTTTACTCAGAAGGACTTGAATTTGAGGCAGCAACGTTGGCTGGAGTTTCTTGCAGCTTATGACTTTGAAATTATATGTACTCCAGGAAAAGCCAATGTCGTGGCTGATGCGTTAAGCAGGAAAAATGAAATGATCGCCAGTTTTATTATCACGACTTCATTGCTAGATAAAATATCTGCTCTTCAGGAGGATGATCACTTCATTCAGAAGATCAGAGGGATAATTCAACAAGGAGAACCCTCGAGTTTTCAAGTAGACAACGATGGGATTTTAAGGCTCAAAGGTCGAATCTGTGTCCCTAACATTCCTGAACTTCGAAAGAAAGTACTGGATGAATGCCACAAGTCAAAACTCAGTATCCATCCGGCAGTAAGCAAAATGTATAATGACATCAAACGCACTTTCTGGTGGAAGTCGATGAAAAGGGACATTTCTTTATATGTCAGCCGATGCCCTACTTGCCAGCTAGTCAAGAGCGACCAACAGAAATTGGCAGGATTATTACAACCGCTAGAAGTTCCTGGTTGGAAGTGGGAACATATTTCTATGGACTTCATTGATGGTTTGCCCAGAACCAGAAAAGGAAATGACAGTATTTGGGTGATCGTAGATCGCTTCACGAAGACCGCCCATTTCATACCTGTCAGATCAAACAGAACTGCTCAGAGTCTGGCGCAGATTTACTTCAGGGAAATAGTTAGACTTCATGGAGTGCCGCTCAGTATAGTCAGTGATAGAGATACAATCTTCACTAGCAAATTCTGGGAAGCATTTCAAGTCGAGCTAGGAACGAAGTTGAACTTGAGCACCGCTTATCATCCTCAGACAGACGGTCAGACTGAGAGGGTAAATCGCATTTTAGAAGATCTATTGCGAGCTTGTGTTCTAGATTTTGGGGGATCATGGGAAGACCATCTGCATTTGGCTGAATTCTCTTATAACAACAGCTACCAGGCGAGTCTGACAATGTCGCCATTCGAAGCATTGTATGGTAGACCGTGCCGATCTCCTGCTTGTTGGGTCGAGCCTGGAAATAGACTTGTGTTAGGGCCTGATATGATTCGAGAAGATGCCGACAAAGTCGATTTTATTAAGAAGCGATTACTTGCCGCTCAAAGCCGACAAAAGAGCTATGCCGATAGAAGAAGAAGAGATATATCCTTTGAAGTTGGTGACTATGTATATTTGAAAGTATCGCCGATGAGAGGAGTTATCCGGTTCGGTAAATCTGGAAAGTTAGCGCCCAAATTCATTGGTCCGTTTCCTATTCTGGAACGGATCGAAACTCTCGCTTACAGGGTCAAACTGCCTGATTGGTTGCCTGGAGTTCATGATGTATTTCATATATCTCAACTTCGAAAGCACGTTAATGATCCAGACTTGATCGTGGAAGAAGCAGCTCAGCAGGATATTGAAATAACCCCAGAATTAGCTGTGAGGCGAGAGCCGCTAAAGATTATCGGCAAAGAAACCAAAGAGCTGAGGAACAAGAAGGTTCACTTAGTCAAAGTGCAATGGAGTGGAGATCCGCGAGATTGTACTTGGGAAACTGAGGAGAGCATTCAGAAAGCTTATCCCAGATGCCGATTAGATATCTCTGATTGACTCCGGTGCCAGGTACATTTACCCTACTTTGCACTACCATTCAATTCTCTGCTCTATTGTTATTTTCTTTTCAATAGATGTGCACTTTTAATTATATAGTCTGAATGATTTTAAAGAGTATAGGATTTGATTAGTATATTTTTGAAGGGTAAAAACAAATTGGTTGTTGTATGATTGTAGATTTATCAAACCACTTTCGACTTTATTCCTTTTCGGGGACGAAAAGTTTTAAGTGGGGGAGATTGTAACGACCCAGAAAATCTGAACCAATTTAAAAATTTTAAATTGGCTAAAATAATGGATTTTAAATATTTAAAATAAATATTTTAAATAATGGCGATGAAAACTGAGTTTGAATCGACAATTGAAAACGAATATAATTAATTATAATTATAAACAAGGCCTGAAATGGCGTGGCAGTTTCAAAAATTGAATTCAAACTTTGTCGGACTGTACCGGGTGCAAAATAATCCGGATTTTAGTGAAACCAAAAACATTAGGATCTAATTGATGATATCTTTCCAACGAATCTGGCGAATCGAAATTTGATAACGGGAATCAAAAGATATGTCCAGTTGAAAATTCTGAATAGTCGCTATGGAATTCAGGCCCTTAAAAATGGACATTTTGCAAACGACCTCGGATTTCGACGAAACCACTTTTGTTGGGTCCGGGATGTGAAGTTATTGTTAGGTTTCAAATTTCATAATTTTTCGAATCAATATGTGAGCGTGGCAAAGGAAAACGCGTTTACCATTTTCAGTTGATTTTAATCGACTGGAAATTGGCCATTTTTCAAACGGTCTCAGAATTCGACGAAACTAGTTTTGTTAGGACCGTATGGTCAATACGAAGCTAGAAAATATTTTTCTGGAATTTTTCTAGTTAGTATGTGACCCCGGTAATTTGAAATGTACGTTTAAAATTCAATATAGTGATTTAAATGTAAATCCAACGGAAACTGATCAAAACGTTCGAATCAGCTTGCGATACATATCCCATTGTGTTCGAAATGTGGGTAGAACGCTAGGGACGACAGTCGGTGGGTCCCATTTCGACTTCGAATAAAAAGTCAACTTTTAAATAGAAATTTAATAATAATAAATATTTATATAAATCCTTTTCTCTCTCTCTCTCCTCACTTTCTTTCAACCGTTCGAAATAAAAAAAAACCTAAACTAAACCGCCGCTTCCCCGATCATCCACCTCCGCACGTCGCCACCCCCTTCGCTTGGAGCTGCTGTCGCTGCCTCTTCTTCTCTCCCCTCTTCTACCTCGAATCGTGACGAACCCAAACCCCCCCTGAAGCCATCGCGACGCCTAAATTCGCGAGCCCCCCCGTTCGAGACCCCTCCGCTTCGCCAGCTCCTCCTCCTGCCGCCGAGCCTGGCCGTCACCCCCCTTCTTCGCAGATTAAAGTAAGTTGTTTTTATTTTATTTTATTTTTATTTTAATCTGAAAATTTCGATTTTAGGGTTTAAAACTGTTTTTTTTCGAAAGGGTTTAAAACTGATTTTTTGAAAGGGTTTAAAACTGATTTTTTGAAAGGGTTTAAAACTGATTTTTTGAAGAGTTTAAATTCTGATTTTTAAAAGGTTTAAAACTGATTTTTAGAAAAGTTTAAAACTGATGTTAATTTTAAGATATAAAAAGAAAAAGATTTGAACTTTAAATAGAAAAAGATTTGAACTTTAAATAGAAAAAGATTTGAACTTGGGTAGAAAAGATCATATTTTTAAAATAGAAAAGACGGAATTTTTATTAAGTAGAAGAAGTAAGATATGATTTTTGTATTTTTTTAAAGTAATAAAAATATAATTTTTACATCATAGGAATATTAAAAATATAATCTTTATTTTTGAAATTCGATTTTTTATATATGGAATAACATAGTAAAAATTCGATTTTTACATATGTAGAGAATACGGGCGAAAGCGACAAAAAGGCGAAGATTTCTCTAAGTGAAGTGTCGTGAAGTTGGATAGCTATCGGTGAGAATTTCTCACTCTTCAATTTCCTTTTCTAGCTATATATATTTGTGTTGAAATAAAAGTGAATTGCTATATATAAATATACAAATATATATATATATATATATATATATATATATATATATATATATACGCCCCTCGTCCACAAACCATGGACGATATTTATTGGTTGAAATTGTTGTGAATATTGATTGATAGCGAATGATTGTTTGGGATTGTTTGTGGTGGATATTGATTGATGGTGGTTGAAAAATACCCGTTTGTGATTGAGAAATATTTGGTTGAAACAACATAGGATTAGTTTGTGGAAATGAAATAAATATATACATGCCGCCTGCGTGCGAACTAGATGTATGATCCCCATTGTCAAAAACCGCGAGGTTTTAAGGTAGAGCGAGGAGCCGTACTAGGGACGGTCCCGGTTTTAACTACCCTGCCGTTATGCTGCCGAAATTTTGAATAATATTCGTATGTTTGAATTATTTTCATCTGCTTAAACTATATTTATTCATTGAATAGAAAACCTTCATGTGTTGAATTGATATTCATTCGTTGATTAGAAATTCATGTGTTGAATGGTATTCGCGTTTTAAATATAAAAATCACATTTTTATATATATATTGAAACTATAGAAAACCTTCATGTGTTGAATTGATATTCATTCGTTGATTAGAAATTCATGTGTTGAATGGTATTCGCGTTTTAAATATAAAAATCACATTTTTATCTATATATAGAAACTATAGAAAACCTTCATGTGTTGAATTGATATTCATTCGTTGATTAGAAATTCATGTGTTGAATGGTATTCGCGTTTTAAATATAAAAATCACATTTTTATCTATATATAGAAACTATAGAAAACATTCATGTGTTGAATTGATATTCATTCGTTGATTAGAAATTCATGTGTTGAATGGTATTCATATTTTGAAATAAATTGTTTGATAATAAAAATCACCTTTTATCTATATATATAAAATCCTATTTTTTCACCTATATGAACTATATAGAAAAATAGTGTTTTGAAATGAATTGTTTTACAATAAAAATCACATTTTTATTGTATGCATAAATCGTTGAAATGTGAAGTGTTAAAAATAGCCACTTGTTCAAAATAAACATATATGAGTTGAAATATTCATTAATTAGCTAATGAAATGATTTGCACCTATTTATGTAACATTAGAATGAATGGTGTTTTTAAACCAAATAGAAATCAAATATGAAGTTGAATATTAAATGATAAATGATAAGAACTGTATATATATGTACATGCATATTCATTAAACAGGTTATAGCAAAGGGGCTAGAGAAGAGGAATAAAATTTTGTGCCCGACAAATAGGTACACATTTACTGCTTTGTTTGGGTGATGATTTTATGAGCCTGTTGGCTAGCCGCTTGCCTTTTTCTTTTCCTTTTTGAGATTAGAAGGACCGGGAAAGCTATTTGCGATTTCCCGATGCTCCCGGTGCAGGGGAGGTTATGGCGAAATTTTCCAAAATTTTAAGGCGTTAGTGAAATATTTGAAATGAAAACGATATAGGAATTTTTGAAGAAACTATATTTATATAAATATAAATAAAATTAAAACGAAACGAATCCGTGCAGTTCGTATTTTGAAACCGTGATTTCAAACAACTAGTACGGGGAATCCGACCATTGGATTTTCCCGAAACCTCAACCGTCGGGTTCGCCTTGGAAATATCTTCCCAACGGCACCAACTTTGTAAAAATCCAACGGTTGGATTGTCTGGAATGTTTAATTCAAATCTGATGAAAAACAGCGCCAGAAGCGATTATATTTTTATATATATAAATATAATTATATATTTAATCGAATAACGACGCTGTAGTTCGTATTTTGAAATCGAAACTTCAAACGATTGTACCGGGAGATCCGACCGTCGGATTTTCCCGAAACTGGAACCGTTGGATTCGTTTTGAAAAGACCTTTCTAATGATGTAAATTTTGTGAAGATCCAACGGTTAGATTTTCAGATATGTGTAAATTAAATCTGAAGAAAAACAGTGCCACGGCCGCGTTATGGCCCGAAGCGTCGTTTTGAATAAATGGGCTATTTTAAAATAAATAAAAATAGCAATAAAACATTATAAAGTACCATAAACAATATGGAGTGGAAATAAACTGAATTTGCTCGATTTATGTTGTATTTGATGGTTGAATGTGTTTGGTGTGAAAATTACATTAAAGAACAATATTGGTGTTGTCGAATAATTTAACCATTGAAATAAATTGATTTGAAATTCTAGATATACGTGAATTATTTGAAAAGGCCGAGTTAATTCTCATTTCGAATAATTGACCGACGATTGGAATTCGAAGATGAAGACGGTGGTCGAAGACCGGAGATCTTCACCTCGTTTGGATGGTAACCAAGGTCCTGATTGGGAGGCATCCCGAAATATGGATAATGAGTGGTGATCGTCCAGACGTACGTGGTGATCGAAGGGTTTACGAGGTATTTAGTGCCTCCGGTTTCGTTCAGACCCAGAACGGACTCGTAGATGGACTGTGTGTGTGACATTGGATTTTATTCTGTGTTGATTGATCTCTATTAAATATACATCTGTTTGGCGGCGGAGAATTTATTCTTTTGCTTAACGCCCTTCTCTGAGACGCACGAGCTCAGAGGTTGTATATCGATGGACATCAGTCGCATGGCATGAATTGCCTGTGTGGCATGCTAAGATGCAGTGATCAGGGCTTCTGTTGAAAAGCAAAGTCTTGTGGTGATGATCAAAGCACCGCCTGTGTGGCGTAGCTTTGTGTATAACGTAAAATCGCGAGCCTGACACCCCGGTATGGACCAGAAACGGGAGGAAGGACCTCAGGGAGGACATGCGTTTCTTTCTAGCTAGGGTGGTGTCAGTGACCTACCAGTCCTGACATTTATATACTTTTCACCTATGTGGTTGTTGCTGTTGCGAGGCGCCTCGGTTTGATCGGACGATCCGGGTCCGATGGAGTCATTTGTTGGCTCGTTTGCGCCCCAAAGGGCGGGGAAACGTATTGTTTAGGCATTTTAATCCACATCGGTGGACCGGCCCTGACGATCCAAGGGTCACTCGAGCTCTGATCCTGAGACATGGTAGGCTAGATTGTCTCGAATTCGGTAAGGACTATCTTTTGCCTTGGTTCATGACGGAAATCCAATTTCCAAATACGTGACGATGCGGTTTCGATTGTATATATATATATAAGGCGACATGATATATGGTACCCATGCCGTCTATGATTGATAGTTATGATTTGAAATTGTTTTCAAAACATATTAACACTAGCAATAATATCAAATGCCTTTGTTTTATTCGTATCAAGCATATTTTAGCCGTTATAAGGTAAAAACTCTATCCTCCGGTTTGCGTTGCATTGTGTGATGGGAACTGAGTCTTATAACGGCTTCATTTTTATAAAAAGCATAGCGATGTTTAAAAGAAAGATTTGTTTTAAAGCACTGGCAATCCAATGGAGTAAACCCGTTCCACGAAAGTGGCGTGGTCCTGTGATTAGCCAATTATATATGTGTTGAGTGGATTTCTCATACCAGTCCCATGACTGACTCGTAGTTTGTTTCACTTTCAAACTCGGGTGCCCCTTTTTCTACACGGGCAGCCTTGTATTCAGGTTTAGCTGGTTCTTTTTCTGGATAGCTGGAGCTGAAGATGGATTCTATCATTTATTTCTTTTTATGCTGTTCAGCTCCTATTGTACATATTTTGTTTATTTCCGCTGTAGACATTTATGTATAGCTGAACTGTATTTGTACTAAGTAAGATCCTGTATACTGTGTAACTCTGATGATTACTTTTATCCAGTATATTCTATTGTTCATTATCTGGTGTATTTATTTAATTCTGTTCTGCTATTATCTGTTTCTGTGTTATATTCCAAAGATAACCCTGGTCTCCGTCTGAACGGGATTTCGGGTCGTCTCAATTAAATATACATCTGTTTGGCGGCGGAGAATTTATTCTTTTGCTTAACGCCCTTCTCTGAGACGTACGAGCTCAGAGGTTGTATATCGATGGACATCAGTCGCATGGCATGAATTGCCTGTGTGGCACGCTAAGATGCAATGATCAAGGCTTCTGTTGAAAAGCAAAGTCTTGTGGTTGATGATCAAAGCACGCCTACGTGGCAGCTTTGTGTATAACGTGAATTCGCGAGCCTCACACCTCGGTATGAGTTAAAAACGGGATACGGGCCGTTGGGAGAGCACGACGTTTCTTTCTAGCTTTGGTGGTGTCAGTGACTTACCAGCCCTGACATTTATATACTTTTCACCTTTGTGGTTGTTGGAATGAGGCGCCTCGATTATAGGTCTGTAAGGACCGGGAAACGTGTGTTCAGGAATAACTAATCATCTAACGTAAGTGAGGACCGGCCCAACCGATCCAAGGATTGTCCAAAGTGTGTAGTCCTGAGGCATTTGCTAGAGTGTCTCGAAGCGGAGAGGAGCTTGCCCCTTGCCTCGACTCATGACGGAAATCCAATTTCCAATACGTGTATTGCGGTTTTAATTGTAGAACTAGTATGGCGACATGATATATGGTACCCATGCCGTCTATGATTTATATTTATGATTGAAACTGTTTTGACACTATACACTTATTATAGTATCAAATGATTTGTTTTAAACGTACCCAACATGTTTGGCTATTATAAGGGAAAACCCTATCCTCCGGCTTGCGTTGCATTGTGTGATGGTACCTAGGTCTTATAACAGCTTCATTTTTCGAAAAAGCATTGCGTTGTTTATTCTATGCACTGGTACTCTTGGGAGGAAACCCGTTCCGTGTTATACGGCGTGGTCCCTTGAATTACTCTCTTTTAAAGTAAAGTTTTAAATAGCTGTTTTAGTTCTCACACCAGTCACATGACTGACCTGGAGTTTATTGTTTTAACCTAAACTCTGGGTGCCCTTATTTTCCGCACGGGCAGCTAGTAGTTTTGGTTTTGCAGATTTATATTCACAGGATCCTGGTTTACAGCTGGAATGATATCCGGAAAGCTCTGTATCCGTATATCACCTTCAGTTGTGCTTTGTATTATTTTCCGCTGCTATGTAATTTATTGCAATCTCTGATATTTATCGAATGTAATTTATTCATTTATACTCTGTATATTCTTGTATCTGATGGAATTGTTGTAATAACAATGAAATGTTCTTCCGTCTGCGTCCTGATTTGTCCTGTTCTCAAACGTTCAGGGGTTTCGAACGGTCTAGATCGGTTTAACGACTGATTCGGATCGAGCGAAATTCCCGGCCGTCACATTTGGTATCAGAGCTTTGGTTTACAGAGCTCGAGAACAAGACACATTAGAACCATACGAAAGAATTCATCAGATATTGGATTAGTAATATCCAATTAGAATGACTCGTTAGAGATAGGATTAGTAGTATCCTAGAACGAGTGTGAAGAGTATATTTTTCAAATGAAAACAATTTTTTTTGAGAATTTAAATCGTTTTGAACGTATTTGAATATTTATTTATTTTGAATTTGGACAATCCATTATATAAAGGTTTTGCATATACGCGTCATGAACGTATATTCGAAGTTTTAATATACTGGATAGATATGGAATTACACTCTAGTCGCCCGGAGATAATGTTGATAATGACCATGGCATCATCAATATTTATGTTCGTGTTTCGAAGGTGTGATTATCTATATATTTCCATTAGACTGGTGTGAGAACCAAAACTTATATAGTTTGAACACATTGTTGTGAATTGGCATCAAAAACATGATTTTATGTATATATATCAAATTTATGAATTTGAAACGTTAATCCACTAATTGATTGATGTTTGTGTTGTTTGTTTATTTGTTTGATAATTTTGAACCATTTATGCCTAACTGAATCAAATATTGAACTGTATTGAAAATTGGTCGCATTTGCTTGCATATACATATACTTACACTGAACAGGTCATAGCAAGGGGGCTAGAGCCGAAGAATAAAATTTGTTTGCCCGACAAATAGGTACATGTTTACTATATAATTTACTGTTTTGTTTGGGTGATGATGATTTTATGAGCCTATTGGCTAGCCGCTTGGCTTTTTCTTTTTCTTTTTGAGATCAGAAGGCCTATATGGCAATTTCGGGATTTTCCCGTGGCTCCCGGTGCAGGGGCGGTTATGGCGAAATTTTTCGAAAATTTAGGGTGTTAGCCAAATTTTTGAAAATTTGAAAATTCTCAGAAACTGAGAAGTTGGAGAAAGGAAGCCAGATCGAACGTAGAGTTGAATAATCAAACCACTTTCGACTTTGTTCCTTTTCGAGGACGAAAAGTTTTAAGTGGGGGAGATTGTAATAACTCGGAAATTCTGAACCAGTTTAAAATTTTTATTTTGGCAATTTTAGCGAATTTTGAATATTTAAAATAGATTATTTTAAATAAATATAGACGAGAAATTTATTTTGAATATAATTCGAACGTATATATTATATACATCGTCGTTAGAATATAAATAATTATATAAATAATTATAATAGAATTGAAAATGGCGCGGTAGTTCGATAATTCGATTTTAAACTTCAATTGAATGTACCGGGTGCAAAACAATCCGGATTTTAGTGAAACCAAAAATAATAGGATCTACTTGATTATATCTTTCCAACGAATCCCAAAAATCAAAATTTCATAGCGGGAATCAAAAGATACGTCCAGTTGAAAATTCTGAATAGTCGCTATGGAATTCAGGCCCTTAAAAATGGAAATTTTGCAAACGACCTCGGATTTCGACGAAACCACTTTTGTTGGATCCGTGATGTCAAGTTATTGCTAGATTCCAAATTTCATAATTTTTCGAATCAATATGTGAGCGTGGCAAAGGAAAACGCGTTTGACCAGTTTCAGTTGATTTTAATCGACTGGAAAATGGCCATTTTTCTAACGGTCTCAGAATTCGACGAAACTAGTTTTGTTAGGACCGTATCGTCAATACGAAGCCAGAAAATATTTTTCTGGAATTTTTCTAGTTAGTATGTGACCCCGGTAATTTGAAATGTACGTTTAAAATTCAATATAATGATTTAAATGTAAATTCAACGGAAGCAGATCGAAACAGTCGAATCAGCCTACGATACATATCCCATTGTGTTCGGAATGGGGGTGAAACGCTATGGACGACAGGCGGTGGGCCTCGTTTTGAGGTCATATGTAAAAGTCAACTTTTAGAATTAAATAAATAAATAAAAAAATTAACCTTTCTCTCTCCTTTCCTATTACCCTATGGCCCCCGTTCAAAATCATTCCACCAGAAAAAAAAAAAGAAAAAAAAAAAGGAAAAGCCTCCATTCGCGCCTCCTCCAAGGCGGACGCCGCCGCCAGGGCGCCCACCGCTGCCTCGTCCAGACCGCTTCCCCTTCCCTCCAGCCTCCTCCCGATCTTCTCTCTCCTCTTCTACTCCTAAAACCCGCAATCCCCTTTTAACCCTAGCCCGCCTCCGTTCAGCCCTAGCCACCCATCCTCCCTCCGTCGCCGACGCCGCCTGTTTCCCCCTCCCCAGTCGACGACCGACGCAGCCGATGCCCCCCTCAGAACAGCAGTAAAACCCCCCTCTTCCTCCTTCGATTTACTGTAAGTGATTTATTTGTATATAAAAATCAGTTTTTTTTTCTATTTTCTTTTATATTGTAGCAAAATAAAAATGCTGTTTTATGTATAATTAGCATGGAAAAAAAAGCTGAATATATATATAGCATAGATTAAAAATGGGTTTTTAAAAATAAAATAGCCTAATATGCTGTGCTTTTGAAAATATACTTTGATTTGTATAAATATAAAATAGCCTTTGTTCTTGAAACATAAAATTAGGATTGTGTTTTGGAAAAAAATATGAAATATGATTTTTATATTATTTTTTTAAAGAATTAAAAATTTGATTTTTATATTTTTAAAGTGGTAAAAATATAATCTTTATTATGTAGATGGTGTAAAAATATGATTTTTGTTTATGTAGAGAATAAAAAATATCATCTTTATATGAGTAGCAAAATAAAAATGTGATTTTTATAATGATATATTTGAAAAGGAGAAATCTTTATATTTGAAAAGGAGAAATCTTTATATTTGAAAAGGAGAAATCTTTATAGTTGAAAAGGCGAGATTTTTATATATTGAATAGCGAAATAAAAATTCGATTTTTATATATTGAATAGCATAATAAAAATTCGATTTTTATATATTGAATAGCATAATAAAAATTCGATTTTTATATATTGAATAGCGAAGTAAAAATTCGATTTTTACATATGTAGTGGCTACAGCAACGAAGATGACAAAAATGCGATAACAATGAAGATTTTTATAAATGAAGAGTCAAGATGATTGGATAGCTCTCGGTGAGAATTTCTCACCTTTCAATTTCTTTTCTAGTTATATATATATATATACTAGGATGCAGACGGTGCTTAGTAGCACCCGACACAATCGTCCACAGACCATGGACTTGTTTGTTTGGTTGCATAAATTAGTTAGATGATTTGATTTGAATTTGGTTGTTTGGAAAATTTGATTGATATATGAATGGCGTGGGCCTTCACTAGACCGGGGATAAGGCTAGGCCTTGTCCCGTTTCTAGTATCGTGCCATTATGCCGCCGAAATTTTCTAAAATAGGTTAGAAAAATAGAAATATCATTTTATTTAAAGAATGAACTAAATAGAAATTCATATGTTAAAATAAAATGTTTTATCGTTAAAAATATAATTTTTAACGTGAATATGAATATAGTGAATGTGAATAAATAAATATTCATTTACAAACCAGACGGTTTGTTTATGTACACCTATTTGAATGACATTGATTGGGACGATAAATTTTACACATCGCCCAACTGCACAAATAAAATCTGTGTTTGATTGTTTGAAACCCCACACGGGTGTTGGGATGAAATATGAAGTTCACTCATCCAGATTGATTAAATATGTCGATCGATTGATTGACAGGCTGTTATAAGCGTTAGATATCTATATTTGATGCTTATACAGTGTAGTGCACTTTGGTTGATGGTTGATTATTTGTCAATGCTATTATATACATGTGTTGTATGGAATCCATATAATTAATATTATATGGTGATTGATTGGGCCTCATTCCAATTTAGAAAATAAAGAATATTATAAAATAAAGGTTCATGTGTTGACTGTACTCATCCGTTGAGATTAGTCATGTGTTGAACGAAATATTTTAATAATAAATTTTATATCTTTATCACTATAAAATAAAGGTTCATGCGTTGACTGTACTCATCCGTTGAGATTAGTCATGTGTTGAACGAAATAATTTAACAAAAATAGTCACACGTGGACTGTACTCATCCGTTGAGATTAGTCGTGTGTTGACAAAAATAAATATTCACTTGTTGAATAGAATAAAGGAATATAGGAAGCCGTGTTGATTAGATTGACGCCATTTTGACGTGAACGATATTTATATCGATTTTATTCATTTCGAAATGAATTGAATTGAAAACGATTTCGAAATGAATTGAATTGAAAAGGAGTTCGAAATAAATTGAATATAAAACGATTTCGAAATGAATTGAATATAAAACGATTTCGAAATGAATTGAATATAAAACGATTTCGAAATGAATTGAATTGAAAACGATTTCGAAATGAATTGAATATAAAACGATTTCGAAATGAATTGAATATAAGACGATTTCGAAATGAATTAAATTGAAAACGATTTCGAAATGAATTGAATATAAAACGATTTCGAAATGAATTGAATATAAGACGATTTCTAAATGAATTGAATTGAAAACGATTTCGAAATGAATTGAATTGAAAACGATTTCGAAATGAATTGAATATAAAACGATTTCGAAATGAATTGAATATAAGACGATTTCGAAATGAATTGAATTGAAAACGATTTCGAAATGAATTGAATATAAAACGATTTCGAAATGAATTGAATATAAGACGATTTCGAAATGAATTGAATTGAAAACGATTTCGAAATGAATTAAATATAAAACGATTTCGAAATGAATTGAATTGAAAACGATTTCGAAATGAATTGAATATAAAACGATTTCGAAATGAATTGAATTGAAAACGATTTCGAAATGAATTGAATTGAAAATGATTTCGAAATGAATTGAATATAAAACGATTTCGAAATGAACTGAATATAAAACGATTTCGAAATGAATTGAATATAAAATGATTTCGAAATGAACTGAATATAAAACGATTTCGAAATGAACTGAATATAAAACGATTTCGAAATGAATTGCATATATAACGAATTTGATTTCAATTGAATATATAACGAATTTGATTTCAATTGAATATATAACGAATTTGATTCGAATAGAAAACCAATTTGAATTGAATCGAATAGAAAACCAATTTGAATTGAATCGAATAGAAAACGACTTTGGAATTGAATTGAATTGAAAACGAATTCAAATTGAATTGAAAGCGAATTGAAATGAATTCAAATTGAATTGAAATTTGAATTGAATAGAAATAAATTTTAAAACGAATTTATAAAGAAGAATTCAATTTTGATTTGAATTGAAATGGAAGTTGAAATTGTTTTTGAAACGAATTCAAAACTATTTATATAATTCGTTTTAAATAGTAATCGACGAAATATATATTATATATATTATATATATAATATAATGGCCTGAATAGAACGCGCCGCGCCGCGGCAGTTCGCGAATTTCGACCATTTATTTCAAACGGACATTACGGGAGATCCGACCGTCGGATTCTCCTAAAACCGGGACCGTTGGATTCGTATCGAAAAGAGCTTTCTAACGAATATTAGAAATTCAAAATCTAATGGTTGGATTTGGAGATACATCCAAATCAAATTTGAAAAAGGTCGTTATAGGTGCAGTTCGATGGCCATTGTTGGAAATCGACTGTACGGGCCTTAATAAAATTATTAAAAATAGTAATAATTTGTGTAAAATCAGAAGAAATGATTTGGGAAAATTTGGGATGAAAAAAATCCACATTTGAAAAGATAAAAATAGATTTTTATCGAAATGAACTAGATTGAACTAAATTTAAAACCCGATTTTTTTTTAAATCAATAAATTAGATTCAAAATGGGGTTTTAAATAATCGGAATTCCTAATATATTTGATTTGAATTGAACTAGAATTGATTTATGGGTTTATCGTGAACTGTGTTTTAAACAACACTAGTTCTTTAACCCGATAATAAATAGAATGTGATTTGGGTTTGTCGTGAACTGTGTTTTAAACAACACTTAGTTCTTTAACCCGATAATAAATAGAATGTGATTTGGGTTTGTCGTGAACTGTGTTTTAAATAACACCTAGTTCTTTAACCTGATAATAAATAGAATGTGATTTGGGTTTTTCGTGAACTGTGTTTTAAATAACACCTAGTTCTTTAACCCAGTAAAAGGAGTTTTAATGAATCTGCAATTAAATTGAAATGTGAATGGATAATCTAAATTATCAAATTTAGGAAATATGCGAGAATGGAGTATCACCAGTTTTGCTCCAAAGCGTTAGTTAAATCTTTAATTAGATTTGAACGTGAAATGGTAATTAATTTTACCGACAACACTGTGGTGTTAAATATGGAGTATTACCAGTTTTGCTTCATGGGATGAATAGGTTGGGGTTGGAAAATAAAATAAATAATTACTTCGGTGTGGTTCGCTAATCTCGACTAGTTTGGAAAACCATAATTTGGTTTGAAATGACATCCAAAAGATGATTAAAGGATAAATTTTAAAGAATTTATCTTGGATAAAATTAATGGGAACCTTTCCCTGAAAATATGAATTGGAATGAGGCGTATGTTGAGTTTGTGTAACATTTGTTTTTAAATATATGCGGGTTGTTCGGAAAGGCCGGGTTTATACCCATTCTGAATAACCGATTCGACGAGAAGTCGAAGATGAAGACGGTGGTCGAAGACCGGAAGTCTTCACATCGTTTGGATTATTACTGACGATCCTGATTGGGCTGTACACCCAAGAGGATGGAAATAGTTGGTGGTCGTCCAGACGTACTTGGAGATGGATGGATATGCGAGGAAAGTGCCTCCGGTTTCGTTCAGACCCAGAACGGACTTGTAAATGGATAGTGTGTCTGACATTGGATTTTATTCTGTGTTGATTGATTTCTATTAAATATACATCTGTTTGGCGGCGGAGAATTTATTCTTTTGCTTAACGCCCTTCTCTGAGACGTACGAGCTCAGAGGTTGTATATCGATGGACATCAGTCGCATGGCATGAATTGCCTGTGTGGCACGCTAAGATGCAATGATCAAGGCATCTGTTGAAAAGCAAAGTCTTGTGGTTGATGATCAAAGCACGCCTACGTGGCAGCTTTGTGTATAACGTGAATTCGCGAGCCTCACACCTCGGTATGAGTTAAAAACGGGATACGGGCCGTTGGGAGAGCACGACGTTTCTTTCTAGCTTTGGTGGTGTCAGTGGCTTACCAGCCCTGACATTTATATACTTTTCACCTTTGTGGTTGTTGGAATGAGGCGCCTCGATTATAGGTCTGTAAGGACCGGGAAACGTGTGTTCAGGAATAACTAATCCTCTAACGTAAGTGAGGACCGGCCCAACCGATCCAAGGATTGCCCAGAGTGTGTAGTCCTGAGGCATTTGCTAGAGTGTCTCGAAGCGGAGAGGAGCTTGCCCCTTGCCTCGACTCATGACGGAAATCCAATTTCCAATACGTGTATTGCGGTTTTAATTGTAGAACTAGTATGGCGACATGATATATGGTACCCATGCCGTCTATGATTTATATTTATGATTGAAATTGTTTTGACACTATACACTTATTATAGTATCAAATGATTTGTTTTAAACGTACCCAGCATGTTTGGCTATTATAAGGGAAAACCCTATCCTCCGGCTTGCGTTGCATTGTGTGATGGGACTTGGGTCTTATAACAGCTTCATTTTTCGAAAAAGCATTGCGTTGTTTATTCTATGCACTGGTATTCTTGGGAGGAAACCCGTTCCGTGTTATACGGCGTGGTCCCTTGAATTACTCTCTTTTAAAGTAAAGTTTTAAATAACTGTTTTAGTTCTCACACCAGTCACATGACTGACCTGGAGTTTATTGTTTTAACCTAAACTCTGGGTGCCCTTATTTTCCGCACGGGCAGCTAGTAGTTTTGGTTTTGCAGATTTATATTCACAGGATCCTGGTTTACAGCTGGAATGATATCCGGAAAGCTCTATATCCGTATATCACCTTCAGTTGTGCTTTGTATTATTTTCCGCTGCTATGTAATTTATTGTAATCTCTTATATTTATCGAATGTAATTTATTCATTTATACTCTGTATATTCTTGTATCTGATGGAATTGTTGTAATAACAATGAAATGTTCTTCCGTCTGCGTCCTGATTTGTCCTGTTCTCAAACGTTCAGGGGTTTCGAACGGTCTAGATCGGTTTAACGACTGATTCGGATCGAGCGAAATTCCCGGCCGTCACAGATGTTGTTAAACAGATTTAGATATTTCTTGTTTCGTTCAATTCTGATTTATTTTGAATCCTGTACAGTCAGTCAAAGTCCAAATTCAAATTTTCAAACTACAGCGCTGTTTTAAACTCCTTTTATAATTAAATTGAATTTATTCGTTCTAAAATAAATTTTTAGTCGTTCCTATTTAAATAAATTATTTTAAATATTAAAATTCCCTTAAAATTTCTAAAATAAAAATTTTAAATTAGCCCCAAAATTCCGGGTCGTTACATGACACCTTCTTAGAAAATATGAGTTTGACAGTAGACCATGTAGGTATATTTATAGATGTTTAGATATACCGCGTTCGTTGGATTTAAACTAAAATAAGTCACACCATTAAACAAACCCGAGCACGATGCCCAGTAATAAAAAAGCCATTCATTAATATGTTCCACCCAGACCCATGCCTAGATCGTTACATGGGTGGACCCAGCCACTACATGGGTCGACCAAATGATTTAAAATAAATTGTTTGGTCCTCGTTTTGATGCTTGATTTATTTCTTGCCCTTTTTTGTTACATATTTAATTTTTAGCCATTCTTTTTTATATTCCAATTTTATTTAGTTCATTTTCAATTTTGACATGTGTTCAAATTCAAATGTGTAATTAATATATGCGTACATTTTTTAATTTGTTTATGTATATTTATATAGGATTTCGAATGTCAATAACTTTTGCGTACGATATGTAAATTGATCAGAGAATTGCTATGAACACAATTGTATACATTCGAAGCGAAATTCTAAAAATCTCAATACGCTTATTTTTTGTTAAAAATTATTTCTGTAATTATTTTTATTATTTAAAAATGCGGGGTGTTACATTCTCTCACCTTTTAGGAAATTTCGTTCTCAAAATTTGGTAATGGTAAAATCATGTAATCCCTCCCATAATGTCAACTATCATGTGTACATCCAATTTCGCAGGCATCCATGTACTTGTATAAAATGTAATACATCATAAGATATTATGAATGCAATGAATGTCGAACCGACACCTCTATACGAATGCTCATTTCTTTAAAAATATTTTGAAAATATGATGCACACATCATAAGTGAACTAGAAATTTCAATATGAATGCAATATTTTAAAAATCTAAAATACATTTTCATCCAATTTTTTCCACTCTTACAAAATTAGAGCGTAGTTCATTCAATTTTTGCATCCAAACTCCATCATCCAACTTTAAATTTTCTAGTTTCAGAAATATATAATTTTTTGAATTTGATTTCCTATATTGGAAAAAAAATAGAAAATGGAAAATTCTATATTTCCACTTCACTTTCATGCACATTTTTCTCCATACTTGGAACTTTCCACCGCTACTTAATAAAAATCCTATTTTCATTCCCATGTATAGTTTTTTATATAAAAAATTGGTACGCTTTTATTAAATTCTGAAAAAACAGTGCATAGCTAGGGAAACATACTACCTGCTTGATGTTGGAAAGTAAACCCAATTTATTGTCCTCTCTTAATTTGTTGTTTCTTTTTAGTTAAGAATCATGTCCATTATTTGATGCGTCCATTAGTGAAATGGTGTCTATTAGTATGTGTAAGGGTGTTTATTCCGTTATATATATAATGGTGGACATTTAAGTTGTAAGCAAGTAAGAAAGAAATTAAGAATGCAAAAATATTAATATTATTCTCCATCTACCTCCTTAAAATTTCATACACCTCTTCTTCAATTTAACACTTGAACATATGGGAGACAAACATGAACGAGCAATAAAACATGAAGTATAGAAACTAAAATACAAACACAAAGAAACTAAATAGTTACTACGACATTTACTACTTTCCTTCTCACTATTTATCTACTCCCCTTTACTTCATCGATCCACTCTTCCTTTAATTTGATCCTACTTACTTCCTTGAGATTTGTTCTCAAGCCCTAAATCAACAAATCAAGGTAACTGGAAAAACACTATTTTGGCTGAGGACTTTTAGTTTTTGTACTATGTTTGCTGGTGCTAGAAGAAACCTAATTACTATAATATTTTGTTATTATTGTTCAAGAAGACAATAAGGAAATATCTTGTAAAATATACCATGGATTTTGTTTTTTCTGTGAGAGTTGAAGTACTCTGGATTAAGTTTTTTTTCTCAATAGTCAGGTATTTTTGTATATTAGCATCATCTTACATTTATTGTGCTCTGATTATCTTTGGATTTGAATGTATTGTTGACTGATGGTCATGATATGTAATAAATGAAATGTTTTAACATGTTTATCTATCTTCTTTTCAATTTAATCTTCTATAATGCATGTATACATGTAGTAGTTGTGCTTGTTGATAGATTTTCTAATAGTGTGAGGGATTGTAGAATAGATACAATTTTGTAATATTGTTGATAGGGAAAAATCGATTACACGATGTATATATTACAGTGCTTTATATAAATGGAGTACATGAGGTGGGCTGAAATTCAATGGTTAAAACAGGCAATAACAATGTAATAATAACAAGTTATAAAAGGAAAATAATATAAGAGAAAAGTATTATGAGCTGGATCCTTATCCTGTGACGCAGCGTGATATGTGCATGAGTCAGTTGGATCCTTATCCTATGAATGAGCTGGATCCTTATCCTATAACGCAGATATTTGCATAATTATACTTAACACTCCCCCTCAAGTTAGAGCATGTAAATCAAAAAATGCCCAACTTGCGTAATAAAAATGTAAATTGTTGATGCCCAAGATCTTTTGTCAATATATCTGCCAATTGATGACCCGTCGGACATATGCCGTAGAAATATTGCTAGATTGTAACTCATCACGAATAAAATGGCATTCAGCTTCAATATGCTTCGTTCGCTCGTGAAACGCTAGATTCTTTGCAATATAAAGAGCAGACTGACTATGATAGAACAGTCGCATTGGCCTAGAGTGTAGTACACTGAGAGAGCGCAGCAATGATTTTAACCACTTAAGTTCACAAGTAGCAACTGTCATAGCGCGATATTCTGCCTCTGTAGATGAACGAGCCACTGTAGGCTGCTTCTTTGTCTTCCGATAAATAGAAGAGCTATCAAGTAGAATAGAATAACCTGACAGTGATCAGTGAGTTATGGGACACGCCTCCCAATCACTGTCACAAAACGCATTCAGTTGCATATCACCAGGTTGGAACAAAATACCTTGACCAGGACTTCCTTTAATATAACGCAATACATGAATAGCAGCATCCCAATGAGCAAACTATGGATTACTGAGAAACTGAGCCTGAGTATGAACTGAGTAACTCAACTCTGGACGAGTGACAGATAAGTATACCAAATAGACAACCAAGTGCCTACATTGACCTGGATGTTGATATGGCTCTCCTTCAACATTAGCAAGGCGATGAATTTGCTACATTGGAGTATCAATAAGCTTACAACCCAACATTCCTTCTTCTGTTAGTATATCTAATGCATACTTGGGAAAGAAATATCCCTTCATCACTACGAGCAACTTCAATTCCCAATAAATATTTTAGCATATCAAGATCTTTCATATGAAAACAAGAGCTCAAACATGTTTGAATTGCAAAACTGCATTTTGAGAGGAACCTGTAATAGTAAGATCATCCACATAGATAAGAACATGCAAGGAAACATTACCCCGTTGATAAGTGAATATGGAGTAATATGCATATGACTGGGAAAAACCAAAACTTCTCAAAGCATCAGATAATTTAGCAAACTATTATCGAGGATCTTGCCGTAAACCATACAAAGACTTGCGTAACCTGCATACCTTTCCTGGAATAGGACTATGGTACCCAGGAGGTAGTTGCATATATACTTCTTCTTCCAAATCTCCATGAAGAAACGCATTACAAACGTCCATCTGATGTAGCTCCCAATTTCATGCAACAGCAACAAATAAAAAAATGCGAATCGTTCCCATTTTGGCAACTGGGGCAAATGTCTTATTATAATCTACACCCTCAACTTGTCAACTTCCAAATACCACAAGACGTCCTTTGAAACGTTCAATATCGTCGTTAGCTCGATATTTGATTTTGTAGACCCATCCACTACCAATAGCCTTCTTTCCGGAAGATAAGTCCTCCAACGTTCAAGTGCATCAATCTCCTCTTTCATAGCTTGTCTCCAACTTGAATCTTTTACTGCCTCTTTGAATGAAGTTGGATCCTTACCTTTAGTAATTGCTGCCAAAAAACTTTATGTATCACAGAAAAATTATTATAATCAACATAACAAGCTGGATTAAAGGGTTTACCTGAGGTACTTGATTGAGCAGGCCTTACAGAAGTAGCAGAGTCTAACTTATGAACAGTATTAGTCACAAAATGCTTTAATCTCGAAGACAGTTGGCGAACTCGAAAACCCTTGCCGAGTTGTTCACTCTCCCTTGCTGAAGAATTCTCTCCTAAACATAGAGGACTAGTAGTATAATAAGGAACAATACCATAATGCTCATCATTGCTTGGGGACAGTGGTTGCACAACACCATCATCATCCATCGGATTCATAGCCCTACCGTCCTCTTCTGTAACTTTGTCACTACTGACGACTCGAGTATCCTCTTCTAAAGAAGGCTGGTGCAGATAGGCCTCCCTTTGCGCATCATCATTATCACCCACAGTACACGCAAATGGAAAAATATTCTCATAAAATTTTACATCTCAGCTAACAAAAAATTCATGAGTTTCCAAATCATAAACTACCACCCTTTTTGACAAAAGGGGTACCCTACAAACATGCATTTTCTACTACGAGGTCCAAATTTGTCCTTTACACGAGGATGATTTGCAACATAACATAAGCACCCAAATACATGTATGGCAGATAACGGTGGTGGTTGCTTAAATAAAACTTCATAGGGTGTTTTTCCATCTAAAACTGGGTAGGGGTCCTATTAATAAGATGAATAGTAGCTAATACACATTTCCCCTAAAACTCCATTAATAAATTAGCCTAAAATTTTAAAGCACGAGCAACATTCAAAATATGCTGATGTTTGCATTCCACCGTACCATTTTGCTGAGGTATATCGACACAAGAAGTTTGATGGACCATACCATTTTTTGCATAAAAAGATTTCAAAACAAACTCTTATCCATTATCAGTTCTTAAAATTTTCACCTTTTTATTAAATTGAGTATTTATCATGACACAAAAATTTTGAATCAAATGACCAACCTCATTTTCCAGCCATTAAGTACACCCACACAGCACGAGAACAATCATCTACAATGGCCAAAAAATAATGTGCACCACAACTTGAAGCAATATTATAAGGACCCCAAATGTCACGGTGAATAATATCAAATAAATCATTGGCTTTATTCATACTATTTTGAAAAGATGTGCGAGGTTGTTGTGCAAGATAACATATTCACAAATGTCAAAACAGTTCTTATTACTACCATCTACTCCGAGTAAAGGAAGCAAAACTTTTGATGAAGGGTGCCCCATAACACTGTCAAATCTTCTGTTGACACTTTATTTGATTGAAAATTATGAATTGGCTGATAAAGATAGACTTCATTACTCTGCACGCCTGCTCCAATCAGGTTCCTCAAAGTGTGGTCTTGTATAATACATAGCTTGTTAGTGAATAAAATAATGAACTTTTGCTTTTCCAAAACTTGAGACACAGACAAAAATTACAAGTAAGAGCAGAGACAAATTATACATTTTCTAGGATCAATTTTTCATTTAGTTTTATTTGGCCTTCTTTAGTAGCATTTGTAACTTTTCCATTTGGTAAACCAACAGGAGAGGAAGTTATATCATGCAAGTGGGTGAACAATTCAATATTACCAAACATGTGATTTGAGGCCCTAGTGTCGATGATCCATTGATCATCGTAGAATTTCTTACCATAAAATTTTGGAGTAGAGGATGAGAGTTTGTGTTGATTGAGAGTAGTCATCAAGATATTGAATTGTGCATCACTCAATGTAGGAACATATGCTCGATCAGCATCGACAACCTCTTGTGCTACACCTTGGTTATTGCTACTCACATTTGCGGTGAAATTACCATTACGGCCACGACCTTTACCAAACTTGTTTTTTTTCATAGCTTCAGCTTTCTTTTACCAAAAGTAGGTGCTAAAAATAATAGCAATTATTAGCAATCCATGATTTAGGGAAGCTCTGATACCATGATAGATTTTCTAATAGTGTGAGGGATTGTAGAATAGATATAATTTTGTAATGTTATTGATAGAGAAAAATCGATTACACGATGTGTATATCACAGTACTTTATATAGATGGAGTACATGAGGTGGACTGAAACCCAATGGTTAAAACAGGCAATAACAATGTAACGGTAACAAGTTATAAAGGAATAATATAAGAGGAAAGTATTATGAGTTGGGTCCTTATCCTATGACGCAACGTGATATGTGTATGAGTCAGCTAGATCCTTATCCTGTGAATGAGATGGATCATTATCCTATGATGTAGATATTTACATAAATATACTTAACACTTGTATTATATATACATAATGACACCCAATGTAAACTACATCTTATGTATGCTTAATTAAGTAAATTAGAAATATCAATGGTAAGATCAGTGGAATGTGATTTCATTTGACTTTGTAGGTTTTCATGTTAAGCCAATGGGTTGTTAATGTCATCAGGGTGTTATAAGAGTGGAAGATGGGTTGTGGATGATTAAGTAGCAGTAGTCATCGGTGGTTTAATGGGTGAAGTAGTTATGTTTCTGGGCTGGGACTTGGGATATATGCCTGTAATATATGGTATTCAATATTTAGATTGCTGGAAAAAAGGCTAATGGTGGGGACGGGAGTAAGTACTTAGGTTCAATGAGAAACACCGAATTACTTTGGCCTAAAGGAACATATTCTACTTACATAGATTTAAGTATTTTTAAATAGATAAATTCAGATATGAATTACTAGAATATAAGACTCTCGTTATTTAAGCCTTCTAAGTAGGCCATTGTTTTATGTCCAGATCCAAGTAGTTATGTAATGGATTTATAAAGATGGTGGTGTGTGAAATAGAGGTCAGTGGTTATGTGGAAAAACTGTAATTAACAATATATGATATATAAGTAATTATGTAAGTCCAAAATAATATATACTAGTTGTTAAATAGCAAAATCACTAGTTGATATGGAACTGCATCGTAAGAAATAAGACCTAGATGTCATTGATTTTGCATAAATTGATGAGAAAAATGACGACATCAAATTTATTGAGAGTGAAGAGGAAGCTTATGCTACAGAATCTCTTAGTGATATTCTAAGCAGTTTGGACTTAGATAAAGAATAAAGACAGCGATTCTAAACATCTCATAAGAAATTTCATCGTGTCTTATTTGATTTGCTGCTTCAATTGTGTGTTGTGCCAATTATTGGTTAACATAAAATCTTTAAAGAGAGTGGAACACTTTATAGTAAGTAAACATACTTATTTGATTGCACCAAACACGTTTTCTTAAAAATGCGAAGAAAATAATCAAAGGCATCACAGTCCTAAATGCGACTATGCTTAGCATTTTTCTTATAGTCAACAATTTACATCTATTGTTTGGGCATCGTAGTTATATCCATCTGGCATACAACACAGATCATCTATGATTATATTGTATTCCTTGTTGGTAGCTTATGTGTTGGGCCGGCTTTATTGTCCTTTTGAAAACACAATGTACTTTTCAAACTCCGATCCAATAAGATAAGAAGGTTTCTAAAAAAATCAGAAATAAATACGAACTGGAATGGGAGAAATTATTTTAAGGCATTGATATAAAGCACCCATAGTAGAGGACTTTCAGTTAAGCACCTGCGCCCATTAGTTGGGAATAACACTCGATTACAAAATGCAAAATTATCAAATATAATGTTGGACATCGTAATCTGCTGGAGATGTGCTCTACCAATAAATATAAGAAGTTTCAAATTAAGGTTTTTATTTATGTTAATAATCATTTCCCTATTAGGCGCTGAAAAGTTCGAGGAAAACAAAAAATTATAGTAGTGTGACATCAAAGACATGCTTCTCCTTATGCTATACCTAAGAGCACAACCAACAATGGCTTGTTCGGTTACTAAACAAGCCACGGAGCAACCAGGTATGGCTTGTTCAGTCACCCGTTGCTAGTATGTGGCTGCCTTGGAGCTTGGTGGTGGCTGGTTGACTGAACAGGGGTTGGTGGATATAGCGGCAAACACTTTGTCGTTATATGTTTATAATGGCAAAGTCTTTGCCGTTATAAGTCTGTGGCTGCTTTGGAGCTTGGTGGTGGCTGGTTGACTGAACAGGAGTTGGAGGATATAACAGCAAACACTTTGTCGTTATATGTATATAACGGCAAAGTTTTGTCGTTATAAGTTTATAACGGCAAAGATTTTGCCGTTACAAACATATAACGGCAAAGTGTTTGTCGTTATATTTTATACCCGTTGGCCAGCCCAGCGGTCAAATTCCCTCCACTATATACTAACCTACCTCCTTATTCTTCCACACAACCACACCACCTTCTCAACTTCAACTTCTACAACCAAAAAAATGTCTTCTTCTATACCCAAGCGACCTGGAAAAAAAAAACTGCAACCAAGAAATGCATGTCCCTACCGCGCTCGTCATTATGCCATGCAACATCCAGTCCAATAGCAGAAATCATTTCAGCCATCTCATGAATACGGATACTCGCCACATTCAAATTATCCATACCGACCACCTTACCAATTGCTCGCTCCTCCTAATTTTCCTCTCATCCATTCTACCGGCCCACCACAGTTTTACCAACGACGCCCCGAGGTAGGCATGTACGATGATCATTCGTCGTATATGTCATTGATGATGCAGACCGATCAAAGTCAACAACCTTACCTAACTCCGCAACAGACCAAGGTTCGTGACCGCGAATGTATGCAAAATCTGCAAAGACAGTTTTCATACGAGTTTAGTTCTCCTACTAATGAAGAATATGTTGAAACTTCAACGGAGGAGGCGGAGGAGGAAGATGCAAACAAGGATGCGAATGTTACAAATTCTGAAGAATGTAATCAAGAATACCTTGGACCCATGAGTCCCGAATATAACCAAAAGAAGACTAAGTGGAAGTCTTTAAGCGGCATTTTCAATAAACGACACCAAAGCGAAGTTGTATCGGAGGCGGATCCCGGGATAAAATATATTTAGGATGAACATGCCGAAGGGGAAGGAACAACAGCAGATGGAAGAAAAAAACAATGTAGGTTTACTTCCGAGCAGTACATTTGTTTTGCTAGATCTTGGATACGCATTTCACAGGACAACATTACTGGAAATAATATGTAAGGTCAGAAATTTTGGGAAAGAGTTGCAGAGTTTACAATTCGTTGGAAGCGATGAGTAGAACATAGGGATCACTTAGAGGCGGTTATAGAGTTATGAATGCCGCATGTCAGAACTATATGGCAATACTGACAAGATTGCAGAACAGGCAGCAAAGCGGTGCTGCACCTTATGACGTTGTAAGTACCATAGATTATTTTAAAAAATAACATACTATACTATGATTACTTAGAAATGTCATACACTCATACAATTTCGAATTTGTGTTACGGATTGAAGAGTCACGAAAGGCCTACCAACAAAAGTATGGACATCCATTTAAATTTCAAGACTGCTTCGAGCTTCTATCTAGTTTGCCAAAGTGGAAGAACTCAAGCAACTTCATGTTTGAGCAGCAAAACAAAGCTAGAAGCATGAACCACTCTGATTCTAGTCCAGGAAGTGACCTGAGTTCGCAAGAAAGAAGACCTTTATATGGAACTAGTGACGGACGACCTACTGGCAGAGGCAAGTCAATTCAGCTGGAGCAACGCGGTGCAGAGTTTTCTAGATTTCTGGAAACAATAGAGAATTCAGCTAAGGAGACAAGAAAGCATAGAGTTAAATTTTCAGCGCAAAGAAACCGTAGCGACAAAGAGTTCCAAAAGGCAATTACGGATGATCGAGAGCTTCGAAGACAAGCACAGATGGAGAAACAAGTCAAGCTACGAGAGAAGCAGCAGGAGAATAAAGCTATGCTGCGAGAGAAGAATTATATTAAAATGATTACATGTGATTTTGGTAAGATTTCCCCTCTACAGCAAGAACTATTAACCGAGCATCTTGGAGAGTACAGAAAATATAAAGGAAGCGGAAGTGGTTCATATAAGGACTAGTTATATATGTTGGGTTGAGTTATAATATGATTGTGAACTGTTTGTAGTATTTATGTACTAGTTGTTGTTAATGATAGGTTGCATTGTAATGTGATTGTGAACTATTTGTAGTATTCATGTACTAGTTGTTGTTTATGTACTACTTGTTGTTCATGCAGTAATCCAGCTACTTTCTAATATCTTGTTAATATTTAAGTTGTACGCAAATAGTACATAGCTACCAACACACAAATTTGTTAACAAAATATAGTACACATACATGATAAAATTCTTGCAAACATAAACTAGCAACTAATTATTCCGGCTATTCCTTCCTTTATGCGCCCACTAGTGTTCCACCAACTGGTCATGAGATTGGAAGTGCGCAGATTGATCTTCAATGTGTTGAACCATAGCAACATATTCTCCCATTGAGTTTATATCTTTATGGGGCCCTTCATTAGACCCCTTAAACATGTTAGGATAATTAGACTTGCGATTCTTATATCCGCCTCTTTCAGACTCCACAATCATGTTATGTATTATTATACAAGCGTACATGATTTCTGAAAGAACTCTTGCATCATGAAAACAAGCAGGATTTCGTAAAATATGAAATCAGGCTTGTAAAACACCAAACGTATGTTCGATGTCCTTTCTGTAGCTAGCTATTTTTTCAGTGAAATAACTTTCTTTGTCATTTGATGGTACTCTGAATCCTTGCATCAAATTTCTCCACTTTGGATGTATTCCATCCACTATGTAATATCCAGTTTTGTGTTCGATATTAGCAACATTATATGAAACATTTGTTGACAGTCCGTTAGCAAGTTATGTAAAAAGATATGATTGTTTTAAAACATTTATATCATTCAATGAACCTAGGACTCCAAAAAAGCATGCCAAACCCATAAATCGTCTGTTGTTACTGCTTCAAGGATCATTGACAACACTTTTTTATGTCCGGTGAGCATTCCTTTCCATCCCGTTGGGCAGTTTTTCCAAGGCCAATGCATGCAATCTAAACTTCCAATCATACCTGGAAATCCTCTAGCTTCTTCCCTACATAGTATCCTACTTATATCGTTTGGTCCAGGCGTTCGTAGATACTCCTCCCCGAACTATTCAACAGCTGTTTTACAAAATTATTTTAGACACTCTATTGTTGTTGATGCTGCGATTCTAATATTCATCCATTTGGTCAACACATGTTCCACAGCTTAACTTCCTCAACGCTGACGAAATTTTAATGTGGGGTGAGTGGCCGATTTCTTATGCTCCGTTCAGTCTATAAGTGAAATATGGGATTGATTGATGAAGTTTAAGATAAATTTTTGAGAAAATAGCCGAACTCGTACGAAACTGACAGCGGGACAACGTTATATCGTAGGTCGGATTGTCGATAAAGTAATCCCTCATTAGTCTTTCATGTCCATCCTTGTAGTTTCTCTTATACCACCGGTCAATCTGGCCATGTATACTACATCGACGGTTGTTCATTGAGCCTTCAGCAAAAAAATTGGAATACCCAACCATTGCTTGCTGTTCCAGCTCCTCCTCCATCTCTTCCCCCATTTCTAGCTCGGCATCATCAGTTTGATTCATGACTTCGTAGTACTGGTAGTATAGGTTTAGATCCATTTATTTCTACAACTTCAAGTTAATTTTTTATATGTGCTTCTTGAAATGATGCGTTGGAGATGTGGTTAGTGCTAATATATATAGTTCAAAGACACCAACATGGCCAGTGTACGCATTAAGATGTAGTAGTTGTCACATTATATATTTTAAGCACAACATCATGGCTACAGTGCACAATAAGAGGTAGTAGTTGTCACATTAATTATTTTGAAGACAATATCATGGCTATTGTTTATGCCATCATGGCAACAATGTATGGTATAGGAGAGTAATTTGTCACATTAGTTACTTTAAAGACACTATCATGGCTACAGTGTACACCATCATGGCCATAGTGTACGCTACAGGAGAGTAAATTGTCACATTAGAAACATCATATTTAAACAACGTGAATAAACTATGATGGCTATAGTATGTTGAATTATTAACGAAGTGGAAGTTGAACTGTGATGGCTACAGTAGGATACAACATCTTTTTAACATACAACATATAGCGTAGAGCATCATTGTAGCCAAATATATGATACATGATACATTCCGCGTTCGACCCAACATACAACATAAAACTACGATACAATAAGGCAAAACGACCGAACATTCCAAAATACTAGTACTCTTAGTTTCGGGAAGAACTGCCCCACCCGTACAACATTTCTGCTTTTGTTCCAATGTTCTATCTTTCCAAGCGACCGACCTCTGCTTGCATCTCCAGCGTATACTGGACACCCCTCGCAGTCAAAGGTGGATCGAACCACGAAAAAAATTACAACGCTCCAACCCTTGTCGGTTTGGCCCATCAATGTATGCCTTGCACCCATAAAATCGATGATCGATATTGGTTTGACTTTTAGAAACAACCACATAACATCCCACTCCACAATAGCACAGAACATACCGACCCGTCATGCTAGATCTTGACTTATTGGGGCTCTGGCGTGCAACTACTTCCATCAACTAAGCATTATGGGTTTTTTGAAGTGGTCCAATTCTTGGGACCGCTACATTTGGTTGTGTGGCACTAAATAGTTCAGACTATACTTCTCCAGCATCGAATTGGACATCCAATTGTGTTTCGGGGACAACCTCTACTTCTTCGAATGGTTTCTTATTCCTTTCGTACTCATCATAGAGTTGAACCATCGTTTCATCATCGTATTCGAAACTAGACATTATTTGCAGAGAAAATGTGGATAGCAGAAAAATATGGGAGAGTTCGAAATAATGAAGACAGGAAGAAGATGCTGGGTCCTCTTTATTATTGCAAGTCCAATTCCCGATATATCAAAGCATTAAACATTTAGTGTGGTAGTTGCATGCATCATTAATTGAGATATAATTTTGACTATATATGGATTGGGTATTACAGAAGCAAAGTTTGATATATATATATATATAAGAGGAGATTTAATTACCACTACATAAGGAAATTACTTCCCGTTTTCAAAAGACATGGGCTGTGAAAACCAATTGACAACGGGTAATGTTTACGTTGGACTGTGCACTGTATACTGTATATTGTGCACTGTTTACTGAATACTGTGCACTGTATCCCGTAGGTACATTGGAAAATGCGTTCTTTACTTTAGAAAAAAGAGTAACATGGTTACGTATATTGAGGACGACCCAAACAGGACGATGGACTAAGGACTGCACTCTGGTCCGAAAACTCTAGAAAAAGAGTGAAATGACTATACTCCAGAAAAAGATACAATTAACATTAAACATAAATCCACAACAGATCTTAAAGATACGTGCCTTACGGATACAAGATGCCAACTAAAACATCAAAGAAGGAAACGTAGGAAGTATTTTGGTTGAGCCCGAGGTCTCATTACGTTGAAACTCAAGGGAGTCTCATTACGTTAAATCGCAACTGCTCAATTTCATTTTTGAGACGTCTAATCTCTTCATCTAGTTTGTTTGCATAGGATGTTCCCCTTGGGCATAGAGGCTCGTCTATCCATTCCGTGTAATCGCATTCATTAGGATACAATGGACATTTCTGCATGCGGGGGCCTATATTGTTTCCCTCTGCTCGAACAACGACTTCAACCGCATAACCACAATAACAACATACCGGATACAAGTCAACTTCTTTTTCAGAAGGTGGTACTCGATACACCTCTACTTCTTGTTGTGATTGAGGGACCGACTAGTCATATGATGGTTGAACATAGGGCACTTGAGCTTCTGGTTGTAGTTGAACGTTCACCGTTTCATGCGATGCTTGATCCTGAGGTATTAGCTGGTTCAGAAACTGTAATTCGTCTTACATCTCTTGAAGTCTAATCACTTCGTATGCCTCTTCCTCAAAATATGTAGTTGAAGGACACAAAGGCATTATTGTGGGAATGGGAATAGGAGTAGGAAAACAATGTCTTTTGAGTGCGGTAAGTTAGGAGTATTTTAGGAGAGTTTTATAGTTGCCCATGCTCAAGTGGATGAGTACAACCCCTATTTTTAAAGTCCTACACGTATTGACTTGATGAATGCACCATAGACCGACCCTTGGGTTTTTAAATTTCTACGTGCATTGAATTATTTAATGCACAAGAGGACGACTCATATTTTTTAACTCCTATGTGTATTGACTTGTTTAATGCATAAGAGGATGACCCACATTTTTTAACTCCCACGTGTATTGACATGGCGTGACTCATTATCCCTGGGCCCCCGGTTGTCCGCAGTCCAAAACTGTATACGGGGGGAAAGGTCGACGGGTCTGAAGTACGGGTGACAAAATGAAAGTTCCTAGTTTATACTGTGCACTATATCTTGTAGCTACATTGTAAAATGCGTTGTTAACTTTAGAAAAAAAGAGTAACATGGTTATGTATATTGAGGACGACCCAAACAGGACAATGGATTAAGGACTGCACTCTGGTCCAAAAACTCTAGAAAAAGAGTGACATGACTACACCCTAGAAAAAGAGTTTGTCGCTATAAACATATAACGGTAACGACAAACTGTTTGTCGTTATATTTTATAACCGTTGCACCACAACAGCTAGTGCAGCGATCGCATTCCCTCCCTTATATACCAACCTACCTCCTCCTTCTTCCACACAATAACACCACCTTCTCAACTTCAACTTGTACAACAACAAAAATGTCTTCTTCTACACCCAAGCGAACCGAAAAAAAACTGCAAGCAAGAAACCCATGTCCCAACCGCACTCGTCATCATATGCCATGCAACGTATAGTCCAACAACAGTAATCGTTTCAGCCAACTCACGAATACAAAAACTCGCCGTATTCAAATCATGATGACTCTTCCGTTTATCAAAGATCTGGAAAAGAAATTGTACTTGAAGGGAATGTTTCCAAGCCACTACAGACGATTGGATCCAACCCTATTTGCCGTTGTGGACAAGAATTGGTTGAAGTTGCTGACAAGACTAAACAAATGTCGATCATCGATTTTTCGGCTGTCAAGACTACAACGACCACAAGAATTATCCTGAAGAAATTGTTTGTTGTTACTTTAAGTAGTGGATTGACCCTCCCACGTGCGAACATGGACGTCTGTATGCACTGGAAGCGCAAGCCGAAATACGACGCTTGAGCAAGATTATTGCTGATAAAAATACAGCTGGTTCTTTCCCTAGGCCATGGTAGGGGTATGTGTTTGAATTTGATGCTTGTGTGCTCATTTGTTGTAGTTTGTATGATTATGGTTTGGCATTTCTTTCTGTTATTGCAGTTGTCATTGTTTTAGTTGTTATAATTGCTCAATTGTTGTAGTTGTTATAATTGTCAAGTCATGTAAGCTTCTAAGTTATGTAAGGCAGGATATTGAAATGGTTAATGCACTCGAGGACGACCCCTTTTTTTAACTCCTACTTGTAATGAATTGTTTAATGCACCTAGGACAACCCCTATTTTTTAACTCCTACATATACACAAACTTGACACTGTGACAAAACAATTCAGAATAATATCTCCAAAGCCTGCTACAGTTAATGAAAGGACTTGGCACTGAGCCATACTACAATATTACATATTAAAATATCACTGTCAATTTAATATGAGTCACGTGTATGTAGATTGTACCCTTTCACATGGGTGCATGACATAATTAGACCATTCACTCAGAAGAAAACAGTAAGGATGTTGTGCTTGATTAGACATTCACTGTGAATTTAATTTTTATTGTACTTTGAATTAGATGTTTGTCTGTTCGGTTGTTGTAGTTTATATGATTGTGGTTTGGTCGTAAGCTTCTAAGTTG
Source organism: Allium sativum (assembly GCA_030737875.1). Lineage (NCBI taxonomy): Eukaryota > Viridiplantae > Streptophyta > Magnoliopsida > Asparagales > Amaryllidaceae > Allium > Allium sativum. Next base: position 154,683,646 of record CM060909.1, on the reverse strand, counting down.
TTATTGTTATTGTTGTAGTTTGTATGATTGTTGTAAGCTTCTTAAGTTGTGTAAGCATTGATGCAAAATGAGTGAATAAATATCATAACATTTGTTGAATGGTCGTAAGCGTCTCCATCATTCATAGCTGGGATTCCAGTAAACGTCTCCATCATTCAAGAATGCATTGAGTAGTCATTTCCGGAATAAATGAAAACAATATACGAAATTAATAGTAAATGCCAACATTTCTTGTGATGTGAACGGTCATTGTAGGGAATCTAACATAATATCACGAGATTAATAGTAAATGCCAACATTTCTTGTGAAGCCAACATTACTGCAATGATGTGAACGATCACTATAGCGAATCTAACATAATATCACAAGAACTCAATAATGAGTATTCTACTCTATTGAATTGTAGTTGTTGGTAGTACATTATCCTTATAAGCACTACATATTTGATAATCCATCCCATACCTTTTATAGCTTCAAGCAGCACCGTTCCAGGCTCAAGTGAGAAAATTTATTTCCTTGTTTGCTTAAAGGTAACGTTTATTATCAACAAAATTCATACTTCTAGTAACTCTAGTTATTCTACTGATGCATAAGTTACATGGACGATTCCAAAATTAGTGATGAACAAATGGGAAGGATTTTTGATGAGTACGAATGGAACCTAGCCAACGATAATGAATTTGGATTAGTTCATGATACACAAATTAAAGAGGTGCCTGGAGCGATTCAGCATCGAGCGGTTACAGCTCTGCATCCTTTTCCAGTAAATCAACGACCTAGTAATAATGTTCAAACATTGAGTTCTCCAACTTGAGAATTTTCTTCCAAGGATTTGATGGCCCTCGTAAAAGCCTATATTGAGGCTAAAAAAAGAGATGAGTTACTAATGCAAAGTGGAGGGGGTTTAACATATGAAGAAAGATGGGCAATGATCACGAGGCTATACAACAACCATCGTTCCCGGCTGACTAGACGAACATCAGTTGAAATCCAAATGGCTAATCGTCATTTTGCAGACGCTTGTGATCGGTACACAAAGATTATCGAAACTATTGAAGATGAGAACATATTTAAAACAAATCAATAAACATATGATTCTCGTTACCTTTTCGAGTATGTTGAGGAATTTGTTGGTTACAAAGCGTATAAACTCCGCTACAGTTGGTTGACCCACTATGGAACTGAGTAGGCTTATTGTATTATGATTTTATTATTGTTTTAATGTCTATTTAATTTGATGTTTGTACGTAGAATATGGAGTTATATGTAAACCTTGTTATGTTGGCGTGCTATTTAAGAATTTTGCATTTCTAAATGAGAAGAAGGCAATCTTGTTCAACATCAAATTCAAAGGTTAATACATTCCAAACAACACTTACAGGAACTAGAACAACAGAACATACCAACGTCAAATTCAAAGTACAATAATAAAACTTTAATCCAAGAAAAACCAAAATTCATTGATAGTACATAACCAGAACCAAATACAGTGTCTATACACAGAAACATAACCAGAACATACACAAAGCACATCGATGGTACATAGTAGTGGTAGTCAACAAATACAGAACGTCTACTCAAACAATATGAACATACAACTGACAACTGCAAAAACGTAATACATCGAAAGTACATAGTAGTGGTAGTCAACAAATACAGAACGTCTACTCAAACAATAGGAACATACAACTAACAACTGCGAAAATGTAATACATCGATAGTACATAATAGTGGTAGTAAGTCACTGGTCCGATCCATCTATACATGGACGTATGTGGCGCCGATGACGTCTCTCATCATCATCATCATCATCTGGAGGATGACTCGACCCAGCACTAGACAAATGGTGGTGATACATCTGCACCTGAAATCTCTTGCGCTCTGCCTCAAGCTGGGCCTCTAAATGCGCCTGATGCTGTCATTCCTTCTCTACAACACGACGCAGCTCAGCATCATAGTAATCTAGGCTACGCCTGTGCTCTACGTAGCCTGTATGCCTAAGCCTCATCTACATATCATACATATCAGCATATGATATCTTTGTAGGATCTGGGTAATCATCATGGGCCGGTGGATGAAACACGTCAGCATAATGATTTGGTCCAGTAGTAGGCACTGCCACGGTCCAACCAAAATGACCAGCGGCCGCCACATGATCAAGTGCACGAAAACCCTGGCTGGGTTGGGTAATATCCTCAATAACATGTGGATATATGCCGTATCGTATAGCAGATGGCCCTACTAAATCAATCAACGCTGCATGTGTAATCGTGTCTGAGGACCCGGTGAAAAATCTATGCCAGAAGGCAAGGTATGACTGTTCGGTGATAACAAAGCTCTCGGTCGTCCACCAGCCTGCTGCCCTGGCAAAATCTAACTGATTGGATGGATAAATCATACACCGATAAGTATGTGGTTGTGGATCATAAGGAATAGCGTCGAAGTCAAACAACTATCTCCAGCACCTCTCACCAAGAAACCAATAAGCACCTAACGCCGAGGGATAAGATATGAGTGGAAATATCCGTTCGACGAGCATCCTAGCAGTCTCTATGATATCAAGACCAAATGATGTACTCTGCTCAAATGGATGCCATATAATCTGATCCCTATACATCCTTTGGTCGATCTGGTTGTGGGCAACTGAATAAACATGGTGTGACTCATTATCCTTAGGCCCCCGGTTGTCCGCAGTCCAAAATTGTATAGGGGGGGGGGAATCGAAGGGTCAGAAGTAATGGTGACGAAATGAAAGTTCCTAAAGTACTCAAAATACCAATACTGTAACAACTCCCAGAAAACATATAAAGAAACCTGAGAATCAGATATGGTGCACTGTATGTCGAGACATATGTATAGGTATGCAAGGATAAGTGTGCCCCAATCATATAAAATCACCCCATCGGGATTTAACTGAGCCGCGACCTCAAAAAATCCAACAGGCAAACTACTGCTCGTAGAACTAAAGAATATGTTACCCATAAGGTATAACACAAATAATCGAGCAAGCTCCAAGTCGTCATCACCAGAGTTATGAGTGAATATGCTATCCATAGTTGCACGGATGGCGCTCACTCGAATAGCGCCTCCGGCCTGATAAGACGCATCATAAATGTCTAAATGAGGCAGTAGATCATGAAGACATGCACGATCACGCCATCGAACATCATCAAAAGGCAGTGGGGGATATGCAGCTACTCCAATACTAATACCAATAAGCATGGATAAATCAAGCGGTGTATGTCCTAACTCACCGCAAGGAAAGTGAAATGTGTGGGTGGTTTTATACCACCGTAGAGCAGTGGCCGCACACAGTTGAACATCAGAATTTATAACATGGTTGATTCATAAAATTGTAAAGTGCACAATAAGATAAACTAGGACTAAAAAATTATCCACTAGTTTCAATTAAAGGTCATTAATATTACCTAGAAAAAATTGAAATCCAAGAGCATGTAACAGTGCTATGACCCTCTCCTTACCCACCAATTGTGCATGATAATATCTAAGTGTGTTCGCTAACGAACCACGTGAACATATATTCTGCGACTGTCAACAGTTCAATAAAATGTTATACAATATACCCAATGTATAATAATCAAAGAATATTATTTAAATAATACTAAAAATACTTATAGCCAAACTAGATTGCGTGCTAACGTGTACTTCGCCTTCTGGAAGCATGCGAAAGTTGGCTAACATAGGAAGCTTTGCGGCTGAGGTTCGGATCCACACAACCATCGAGATCGGCCTGTCTACTGGAAACCGATTCCACACCCCTACACGACCTACCTGCTTGTCTGCCCCTATGGTCGCCGTGTCCACGACGACTGCCTTCCTCTGCATCAGCGCCTACTTCTTGGTTTTCCATGTTTTCGGCAGCTGCAAGCAAATCTTCTATTCCGGGCATGACTGGTTGTTCGCCACTACCACCTGCAGCAGTCCCGCCTGCTCCACTACCGCTGGTGCCACCTTCGTCACCATGCATGAATTTTTTGGCGAATTTTTTAGGAATCTAGATATATTTTCGACGAATATCTCAAAAATGTTAGTTAATTTGGTTAGAAGGTGACAGATTGGTGAATTAGTGGAAATTTTTGGGTGAAAAATGGGGGAGGGTTTGGGATTTTCGGGTTGGAGAATTTGGGAGGTAGGAGAATGAAGATGGAGTGGCGGTGGGGAGGGTTTGCTGAAGTGGTTTATAACGGCAAACTCTTTGCCATTATAACTTTATAACAGCAAAGAGTTTGCCATTATAAAGTTACAACGGCAAAGACTTTGCCATTGCAATTTTATAACGGTAGAGTCTTTGCCATTATAAACCCACCCTTGGCTAGCCCCGTGGCTGCTTCCCCCCTTCTAGTTGCTCGGCTCGTTCGATCAGTTGCAAAACAAGAGAGAGAATAAGTGAACAGAACAGATTGTTGGTTATGGTCTAACCGAAAAAGAATTCTAAGCAAAATAATCGACTTCAATCAAATTACCATAGGGGACATAGATTGAAATCCAACCCATGAATCTAACATCCAAATTGCAATTGTGTGTCAATTATTGTAAATACGTTTTCTACTTTATAAGCAGACCTCAAGACCGAATTCTGCTTTGTCCTAACTATGTTTAGTCCAGTCACACAACAACGAGTATGTTGTCATGACTCATCTGTCTATTGCATGCTCGTGATTCAGTGCAATGAATCAAACATCTTAGCCGCCACTATCTGTCCATTCATACAATGCTCAGTCTATTTGCACAGTGGGTAAGTCATGCAAAAATGACGTGTCATGTTAATTTTGTCGACTTGAAGCTTAATCCAACTCTGTGCAGCCTGCAAACATTATAAAGCCTTCTCCGTCCAGCCTCGGCTCATCCCTTGCATTCCCTAATTTGTGCACTGTTACTTGTTTTGACTATTGATTGCATTCCCTAGCCATGTATCACACCTTTTCATATTGCACTTGCACTGACCTACTGCGTCGAATACACTCTAGATGTTTTGGTTGAGGCTAAAGAGTAAATTGCACCGAGCATATAAGATGAAATAGGGATTGCACTGAGATACTGTTCTACAAGCAAGAAGTTTTCATCACTACGGTAAGCACTTGACACTGAATTGAAAATTAAGAAAATAAGGTTGAACATGCAACAAATAAGGTTTAATAAATAACTCACAATAATTTTTGTGTATCTTTGCAGTCAATTCTATCGATAACAGAAAATAAGCAAATTGAAAAAAATAGATGCGAAAATTGGATTCTATGGAAGTTTTGAGTAAAGCACTTTATAGTGAGTGAAGAACTTTATAGTAGATATTGTATTTTATTATTATAATTTTAAGTAGTTATTTTCTTAATAAAATTTATAATTTATTCTGTCAGGAAGTAGATTTGTTATTGTTGCCAACAGTGTACCATGTATTTAGTTGTTTGTTTTCTATTTGCAGCACAGTTCTTGAACATAAGCAGTCAAAACAAAGTGAGAAATAGTGTATACTGCTTAAATATGCATACTAATTTATACTCAAAATTTGAAATGGAGGACTACACCAAAGGGTGTTCATAAAGTCATGGGTGTATGGTGTTTAACTATATACCATAACAGGAGTCACTTCGAGCATTTCCAACAGAGGGAGATTACACCTCTAAATTAAAAACATTTACCTTATTTTCATACCAACAGATATTCAACAAATTATTCAAAGGTCAATCCTGAATTGGCCCCGAGCGCTAATTTTATCAAAGCACTCTCATAAAATCAGTGCCCATACTTAAATTAATGTTTCCTTTAACTTGTTCTGTGTATTTATGTTCGGACAAATTATTGTTGTTCCCTATGCAAACAGTCAAAGTTGTTACGTGATTCCTGTAACCCTTTTTTAAAACATGCTTGTTAATTTATGTTGGGGCCAATTAGTGTTGCCATATGAATATATGATGCAGAGATATTATTATTTTTACTGCGTGCTAATAATATCGGCACGCTGCTAAAATCGGCGCACAGTTGTTGGAAGATTTAAACAAATCCCCTTTTAAATATTACGAGTCATAAGATTACGACTCGCAAAACCGTTTGAAATGCTCTTACATGTACTTGATTGTCATATCAAAAGTTGGATTTTTAAGTTAAGTTCAGAAGGTTGCCTTGAGCCACTAAAAAAATAGCTTCCTCGTAGCCGGTCCTCTCGATCCAAAGAAATCACTATTATATGCTTATCCTATCACTTCCTCACTTAATTCTTATCCCTGCTCATCCTCCTCCTCCTCCAATTACGGTTCCTCCAACTTCAGTTTCCCCCAAACCTGACCCACCTTTCTTTGTTGCGCGCTCCTTAACCAATCCCGAAAAGTGGTCCATACTTTTTGAAGCCAAACCTTGGAACGCGGGGATCTTCTTTCCTCCTCCGTTCACGCTGAAATTCTCAGGTGATGCTTTGGCCCCTTCGAAAGATATTCTTGCATCCGCTAAAGAAGAGTGGCATGAATACTTGGTGGGATTTTTTCTCGATCTCCCTCTATCATACACTACGGTCATCTTGCACCTCAAGAGGCACTGGAAGCCTAAAGGTAATATTAAGACCAAAGTTGTAGGAAGTATTTCTTCTTTCTTCTTGCTGATTTTGATGATAAGGAACGTATATTGCGTGTTGATCCACTTATCATCAAAAATAAGTTATTTCTAGTTAAACCATGGGATGAAAGTGTTGGTAGTAATAATGTGAAAAAAACTCCCTATATGAATTAAGATGTCGAACCTGCCCCTTTATGCATGGTCCAAAAAATTTATATGCTTGTTGGCATTTAGGATAGGCAAATTTTTGTGTATGGACTTATCTACAGAGAAGATTGAAAGGTTAGAGTACGTAAGATGTATGGTTGAGGTCGCCCCAGAAGCTCCTTTACCAACCGAGTTTCCTGTTCTCTTGACAGATGGAACTGAACAAAAAGTTATAGTTGAGTATCTGTGGCAACCTGAGATTTTCTTAAAACGTAAAAACTTTGGTCATGATTGATGTATTTTAACAAGAGAAGGACAATGGATTACTTCTCGAATTACTTCTTAACTTTTAACCAAAATGATAGTAGGCTTTATATAGGAGTCTTTACATGACTTTTCATTCAATAGACACACACTTAACTAAGGAACACTTCATATTAAAAAGACACACAAACTTCTAAATGACTCTTAACCATAAACACTTGACTTAAATGACACAACAAACTACGAGACACAATAAATTGGGTTCATTTTCCAATAAAACTTTGAAGTCAACGCAACCCTTCTTAAAATATACTTCATTCCCTAGATGAATAGCTTCCAATAGCTATACGACAAAGCTTTGATCAACTTCAACACCTCCCCTTGATCCAAGCTTGCACATGCCAATTTCCTTCATGAAGTGTTCATGCTTGACTTGATTCAGAGCCTTAGTGAATAAATCTGCATTTTGACAATTTGTTCCACAGAAATGCAGGACAACCTTCTTTTCAGCTACCAAATTCCTAATGAAGTGGTATTGCACATCAATGTGCTTAGTCCTTGCATGAAATGCATGATTCTTTGTCATAGCTATAGTGGACTTGTTGTCACACCAAATTTCCAATGCCTCTTGTTGCTCATAGCACAAGTCTTTCAACAACTTCTTTAGCCACATAGCTTGCTTTGTTGTAGCTCCCACAGCAATATATTCAGCTTCTGATGAAGACAGAGCCACATTATCTTGCTTCTTTGCACTCCATGTGACAGCTCCGGAACCAAGATCAAATATAGATCCTGACATGCTCTTTCTATCATCAACGCAGCCAGCCCAATCACTATCTGTATATCCTTTCAACTTGAGCTCCTTCACACTTTCATACCAAATGCCATAATCCAAAGAGCCTATAACGTAGTTCAAAATTCTTTTTGCAGCTCCTAGGTGTTGCTTGGTTGGATTGTGCATATATCTCGACACAACACTAACTGAATAGGCAATGTTAGGTCTAGTGTGCGCGAGATTGTTCAAATCTCCCACCATACTTCTAAAAATCCTTTCATCTGCATTTGTACTGCCATCTACTTTCTGCAACTTCTCATTAGCATTCATAGGAGTCTTTGCAACTTCAGATTTCTCCATGTGAAATCTTTTAAGCAAATCGGCAGCATACTTTCTCTGACACAGAAAAATACCATCTTTTGTTTGTCTTACTTCCAAGCCAAAGAAGTATTTCAATGTTCCAAGATCAGTCATCACAAATTCAGACAACATTGAGGCTTTGAACTTATTTAGCGTGCTTTCTGAAGAACTGAAATAGATAATGTCATCAACATAGAGACAAACTATGATAAACTCATCCATACCTTGCCTTTTCACATAGATTGTTGGCCCATTTTCACTTCTGTTGAAGCCCGTTGAAATGAAAAATGAGTCAATCCTGCTATACTAGGCTTTTGGATCCTGTTTTAGGCCATAAAGAGCTTTCTTCAGCTTGTACACCTTCTCTTCTCACCCTCCTTCACAAATCCCTGTGGTTGTTCCACAAAGACTTCTTCCTGCAATTCTCCATTGAGGAATGCAGACTTCACATCAAGCTGGAAAACCTGCAATTTCCATTGTGCAGCCAATGCTAAAACAATTCTCACTGTTTCAAAGCATGCAACGGGTGAGAATGTTTCCTCATAGTCTATACCCTCCTGTTGTGCATAGCCTTTCGCCACAAGCCATGCTTTGTGCTTTGGGATGCTTCTATCTGCATTATATTTAGTCCTGTACACCCATTTTAGACAAATTGCCTTCTTATTTTGAGGCAAGCTCACTAACTCCCATGTTACATTTTTCTGAATTGACTTAATCTCCTCTTTCATTGCATCTTGCCACTCCTTCTGACATACTGCTTCATCAAACCCTGCAGGTTCTGTAGCTACAAGTGCAAAATCACAGTTTTCATAGATATCAACAAGTGATCTTATGCGGCGTGGAGGAGATTCACTTGATGATAAAGACTGAGTTGATGAAGGACTCTGGCTACTTGAAGATGTTGATGAACCATGAGGTGTTGTTGGAGGAGATTGCTATGTTGGCACTTCAACTGGTTCATCAAATTCTCCAAGTGTGATTGACTTATGTAAGGCTACACTCCTCTTGCTTGGTTCATTCCACTCCCAACATGCTTCCTCATCAAAGATAACATTTCTTCCAATGATGATCTTGCCACTGACTGGATTATACAACCTGTAGGCTTTAGATTGTATTGAGTAGCCCACAAAGATGCACTTCTCTGCCTTATCATCCAGCTTAGTTCTCATATTAATCAATGTATAGGCAATACATCCAAAAATTCTAAGATGACTTATAGAAGGCTTTTTATTTCTCCAAACCTCAAAAGGTGTAGAGTTCATGACAGCTTTAGTAGATGAGATGTTGAGCAAATACACTGCAGTTGAAACAGCTTCACTCCATAAGGTGTTAGGCATCCTCTTAGCCTTTAGCATGCTTCTAGCCATCTCTACCATTGTCCTGTTCTTTCTCTCTGCCACCCCATTCTGCTCTGGTGTGTAAGGTGCAGTGAGCTCTCTCCTAATGCCATGATCATCACAGAACTGCACTAATTCGTTGGAGACAAACTCTCCTCCCCTGTCTGTTCTCAATGCCTTGACTTGCTTTCCACTTTGCTACTCTACTAGAGCTTTGAGTTTGTTGAAGTTCTCAAATGATTCTGACTTAGTATTCTGAAAATAGACCCAATACATCCTGCTGTGATCGTCTATAATCAATAGAAAGTATCTGCTTCCTCCTAAAGATTCAGTTTGCATAGGCCCACATAAGTCGGCACGCAACAGTTCCAAGCATTCACTAGCTCTCCAAGAGTTTCCACTTGGAAATGATCCACGAGCCTGTTTTCCATACGCACATCCTTCGCAAAATTCTAGATTCCTAATTTTGGGCAATCCAAGCACCAATTTTTTAGTACTCAAATGCTTTAAACCATGAACATTTAAATGTCCATACCTGAGATGCCACAACTTGGCACTGTCGTCTCCTTTCACTACAAGTGCATGTCCTGAATTGTTTGACAGATTTTGCAATCTTCATTAGTGCCTTATTGCTTTGCTTCTCCTTGATCACACAGACGCCATCTTCAAACATAACTCTGTAGCCACCACATACCAGTTGACCAACGCTCAAAAGATTGTGTGCCAATTTTGGCACATACTGAACATTGTGCAGAAGCTTTGATTTGCCTTGCTCAGTTTGAAAAGCAACTGTACCAAGACCTTCCACTGTCAATTGCTTCCCATCTCCAAGCCTTACAATACTTTTCTTGCTATCATCAAGATTCTGAAACAAGTTTCTTGAATTGGTCATGTGGTTAGAACACCCACTGTCCACATACCAGACCGAATTGCTTTAAATGTCACAACTATGTTGAGCTAAAAACAAATTCTCTTGCTCAACATAATTTGAAATTTTCTCTTGTTTCCCTTTCTCCTTGTCTTCATTCTTTTTCCAGCAAGAAGCTTCCTTGTGGCCAGGTTTGTTACAATAATAACATTTGATTGGCATACCTTTAGAAGGGTCTTCTCTTCCTTCACCAGATTGGCCTCTTCCACGGCCCCTGCCTCCATGGCCACCTCATCCTCTTCCTCTTGCTGAGTTTTGGTTTGATTTCTCCTTATTTAAAGACTCTCCTTTGACATGAAAAGCTTTCTCCTCTTTCTTTTCATCACTTTTGGAATGCCTTTCTTCATGAGCTTGAAGTGAGCCCACGAGTTTATCAAACGTGTACGTTTCCATGTCTTTGTACTCTTCAATTGCAGTGACAACATGATCAAATTTGTTTGTGAGACTTCTTAGCACTTTGCTCACAACCTGTTGAGATTTGATTTCTTCATCATAAGACCTCATCTGTTGCACAATACTTGCAATTCTTGACAAGTACTCTTGAATTGTCTCCGTTTCTTTCATCTGGGACGTCTCAAACTCCCTCCTAAGAGATTGCAATCTCACTGCAATCACCTTCTTGTCTCCCAAGTATTCTTGCTTGAGAATGCTCCAAGATTCTTTTGCAGTAGAAGTCGCTGCAATTCTTGGAAAGATCTCATCATCCAAAGATTGTTAGATAATATAAAGGGCGCTTGCATCCTTCTTTCTCTTCTCTCCCAAATCTTGGCTTAATTCAGCCGGTGCATCATCCATGAACCCATCTTCTACAATGCTCCACAACTCTTGTGATCTAAAGAGTGTTTTAATCTTTAGACTCCAGAAGTGAAAATTCACTCCCTTAAACATAGGCAACTAGCTAACTGGATTCCCATTGCCACCAGCACTGTTGTTGTTGTTGTTGTTGTTGTTGTTGTTGTTTTGCATTGTCTTACACTGTGTTTTCCTGTGCTTTAATCCTCACACAAAACACTCAATCAAGCTCCTAAAATACCCTCTAGATCCGATACCAAATGATGTATTTTAACAAGAGAAGGACAATGGATTACTTCTTGAATTACTTCTTAACTTTTAACCAAAATGATAATAGGCTTTATATAGGAGCCTTTGCATGACTTTTCATTCAATAGACACATACTTAACTAAGGAACACTTCATATTAAATAGACACACAAACATCTAAATGACCCTTAACCATAAAGACATAACACTTGACTCAAATGACACGACAAACTACGAGACACAATAAATTGGGTTTATTTTCCAACAAAACTTTGAAGTCAACGCAACCCTTCTTAAAAGATACTTCATTCCCTAGATAAATAGCTTCCGATAGCTATATAGCAAAGCTTTGATCAACTTCAACAATGATAGTGAGATCTGTTCTAAGTCAGGTGATAGCTTGAGGGTTAGTGCGCAACTATATCTTGATTTAGTTACCAAAGTGGCTAGCACTACTACAAGTGATAAGGATGTGGAAGTTGGGATTAGAATTAACAGACTTGAGGAAAAACCCAACACCACGAAAAAAGAAATATGGAGGAAGGTCATAGGTAAAAAATGGATATCAGTGCAACAACTAAGCAATGACAGGAACAGAAAGTTCCATACACAAATTGTTGTTGAGAGAATGAAACACCCTGGTAGCAGCAAGACCAACATAGCAAGCACTTGTTTCAATGTCTTAGCTACTGAAGATAATCTTCCAGATGGTATTGTGCCTTTGGATGTGAGTGAGGCTAATGTGACGAACAGGGTTGAAGCTGAATGCATGTGTTTAGGAAAGCATGGTGATAAGAAACCGGTTAGAAAAGTCACTAAAATAGCCAATATCAATGTCTTGCTAACAAAGGCTTTCACCTGTGCTCCTCGTACTATTGAAAACTTGAGTGATAAAGGGAAACAACACATGATAGAAGTGAATAAGAGTGAAAATGAAGGTGGGAATACATAGACTTTTGGTAATCTAAAAATGAAGAATGAAGTCGTTGCTTCTAAGGCATCTGGTAGCAGCATAAGGAAATTGAAGCCAATGACAACACATGCTGTTTTGATTCCTTTGACAACTTTCTCCAACAATATTTCAATCTAGATGATAACATTCAGGGAGTATGAGGGACTCGGTCCGCTCTCAAGATGAAAGAAGATATGGTATCTAAATGTGGTAGTTTTCTTGAAATAAAAGAGATAATTGATCGAATCACTGTAGAGTTAGCTAGTAATTGTATCAAAGGTGATGCTAACATTAAGAAATGTACTATGATGGGAAAAAAACCTTAAGTATTTCAATAACTTTCAAGATATCATGAAATTAGATGTGAACACAAAGGAAAACATCACGCTGAAGCTTTTCCGATCCCAACAGTGTCAGCCTAGCCAATGCAATTTTCGGCTATTCCTTTCAAGCCGAGCTTTTTAAACTCACAAAGTCCCCAAAATCCATCTAAGATTCTGGCCAAGACATCTCACAGTATTGTTAGCAAGATCATTCACACTAAAGTGTTATCCCCATATGCACATTGCACCACCTCCTGGGAACAAGGCCCTCCAACTTACATTATTGAAGCTAATTCTGCTACATCTTCTTCTGGTGAAAAAACAGTTTAGATCCCGGTTACGCATAGCAGGAAGAAAGAGTTGCTGAGATCCCAGTAAGACAAGGGCTAACAGCCTTGGAACTGAAAGAGTGCTTTGGTTGGCACTAGGCTATTTGGAAAGTAATAAAAAATGTAATGTGTATCATGTTATCTCATGGCCAGGTAATGTGAGTTTTGCCACCAGTTGTGTATCCCCTGCGTGGGATTTATTAGCTAATATATACATTGTATATCACCTGCTTCTCATGTACTTATTATTTTAATATAACAAAAGTGTTACAGAACACTATAAAAACTGGTCGACTTTGCCTAAAAAAGTATAGATTTTACCTCTACATTTGCATAATTATCTTTGTATTTTATATGCACTTATAGCTTTTAATCTTAAGCACGCAAGATCAATTACAAATGCATGAATTCAACAACCGTTTCATTTATACAGATCAGTCATGAGCTCTAAGAAGATCCGATAGAGACGGATCCAATATGGAAATATTGTGAACAAGATGCCAATGCAAATGTAGAGTAATATAGTTGTTATGTTGTATGTTTTACATTATTGCATTCATTCTGTACAGTTGTTTTTTTTTGGTTTTCTTCGTTTGGGTTTCATTGCTTGTTTCTGTTGGGCTTGGTCTTATGGCCCAGTTATATTGTACATATGTATTCGGTATTGAACAATGTAGGTTTGAGAGATTTGGCCATAATTAAATATTTCACTTTACTCTTTTCATGGTATTAGAGCTCGAGGCGATCTCAAATCTGATTTTCCTCATTTCTTAATTTCTTTTCTTCTAATTTCAATGGCCACTGATGGATCGGAATCGAATAATTTAGGAGTTCTTCCTCAAGGAATACGAGCAATCAATTTTCATGATCTATATTATCTCTCCAATTCAAATCACCTTGGTTTGCAACTCGAAAATCATATCTTAGCTAGTTCGAATTATCTCAACTGGACTAGAATAGTTAGAATGGCATTAATTGCTAGGAATAAATTGCATTCTGTGGGTGGTACCTTACCTATGTCGTTAACTGGATCCAACAAATATCAGAAATGGATCAGGAACGACTATATGGTAATGTCCTGGATCTTGAAATTCACGGACAAAATTTTATCAAAAAGTTTCATATTTTGTGATTCTTCTGTGCAACTCTGGAAGGAATTGAGAAAAAGTTTTGGGCAAACGGGTGATCCAAGATTATTCGAGTTGCATCTAAGCTTAACATCCACTTTTCAGAATGAATTGAGCGTTGCTGAATATTATGGTAAGTTGAAAACTATTTGGGATGAATTACAAATTCTTGAAGGCTTTCCAGAGCGTACTTGTGGACTATTGAAGGATTGTTCATGTGGAATTCTAAAGAAAATGCTTGAAAATGAGCACCGAAACAAATTAATGCAATTTTTGTCTGGTCTCACAAAGGAGTATGATCAAGTAAGGATAAATATTTTAAGTTCAGATCCTTTGCCTATAGTTCATAAGGCATATTACATCTTGCAACAAGTCGAACATCATAATAAAATAGGAGAAAAAGCAGGTATTCAATCTGAGTTGAGTGCTTTCAATTTTGTGTGGAATTCTTTTAAACCAGGTTCTCATAATTTTAAAAGGGAAAATAAAAGACAGAAAAGCGAGTTGTATTGTGAAAATTACAAGAAAAAAGGTAATTCGATAGAGCAGTGTTTCAAGATTATTGAATACCCTGAATGATGGCCAAAAGAAGGATTTACAAAATCAAAACTGACTCAAAAAAATGTTAATTTGCTAAAGCTTCTTCTAATCAAGGTGTACTTGGAGCTCATCCTTAATCTCGTTATTCTTCCAATGCAGCTGCTAATATTGCCAGTTCTGAAGGGGAACAGTTCGATCTAGTATTGGTGTCTGCATTATATACGCAAGTAATGAAGATGGTCAATGAGTCAAATGCTTCCTCACAAATTCAGGTCAATCCATTGGCATCTGCATTCAATTATGCAGGTAATTGTTCTTCAAGAACTGAAAGTAGTGTTACAAAATTGAATGATCAGACTTCCTGGATAATAGACACTGGTGCCACAGATAATACGACCTCTAACATAACATGTTTTGCTTCACTAAAGAAAATTAAAAATCCTATTAAAGTTAGTTTGCATAATGTTGTTTCCACTATTCTCGTTAATCATACTAGCACCATGATTTAAACTCAAAAATGCAGTTATAGAATGTTCTATATATTCCTACATTTAAAAATAATCTATTATCTGTAGGAAAACTTCTTGATCAAAACAAAATTGTTGCAAAATTCTTACATTCTTCTTGCTATTTTCAGGACCTTGAATCAAAAGCAAATTCAAGCTATTGGATCAAGGATCTCTGGTCTTTACAAATTATGTTTGTCTCCGGTTTTACATAGTTTTTCAGAATGGTCTGTTAGTTCTTGTTTTCTTGTTTCGATCAATATTTCAGTTACCTCTTGTACTAAACCTAGTATTGATACTTTACATGCTAGGTTAGGTCATCCCTTTATTAACAAAATGAAATACTTCCAAACTTTTGTATCAAGCAAATTACTTAATACAGATTTTTCTTGTGAAGCATGTGTGTTAGGAAAACATCATAAATTATCTTTTCCTCATTCTGACTCGTATGCTGATTCATCATTTGATCAATTCATGTTGATTTGTGGGGTAAATATCATAGACCAACATTATGTGGTGAAACATATTTTTTGACTATTCTCGACAATCATACTAGAAATACTTGGACTTATTTGGTTCATTCAAAAGTTCAAGTGGCTTCGATTATTGCTCGTTTTATTGAATATGCTTTAACCCAGTTTGGAAAAAAGATCAAAATTATCAGGTCTGATAATGGAACAAAAATCTTTCAAAAAAAAAGCAGACAAATTTTTGAATCAAAAGGGATAATTCATCAAAGATCAATACCTGGAAATCCTCAACAAAATGGTCGTGTTGAAAGAAAGCATAGGCATTTATTGGAGACAGAACGAACAATCAGGTTTTTCGCTGGTAGGCCTTATAAATTTTGGGTGATTGCACTCTTGTTGCTACTTACCTTATAAATTTAATGCCAAGTTCAGTTTTAAATTGGAAAACCCCATATGAATTATTAATGAACAAGCCTCCTAGTTATGAACATCTTCGAGTTATAGGATGCTTGTGTTTTCCTTTTCAAAAGTTACATGATAAGTTTGATGAAAGAGCAAAGAAATGTATTTTAATTGGGTATCCTAATGGACAAAAAGGGTATAAACTTTATGATTTAGACACTCAAAAAGTAGTCTACAACAGAGATGTACATTTTATTGAGAAAGTTTTTCCCTATAAATTCAAATCTGCCATAGTTCCACTTGATACCTCTCCATATGAAAATCCTACATTAGTTAATCCAGCCCTAGATCAAAGTGATTTCTGTGTTCATTATCCACAATATAACGTTCAAATGGATCAGCAATTGTCTATTTCTTTCATTGACCATATTAGTCCTGACATTTCTCATAATGAAAATTATCCTATTCCTCATCAAACATCCTCTCCACCTAATAATTCGACAATTTTACTAGTTAGAACTTCTTCGAGAATGTGTCAAATACCAAAGAGATATGATGATTATGTTATTGGAAAATTTCCTACAAGGCATGCTCTTAATATGCAAAATAGTGATTCAGTATCTTTTAATGTCTTCATTGAACCGTCATTATCACATTTGGATAGTAAAGAATTACATAATCTTGCAAATGTTTTATCATGTTTTGAACCATCTTCTTACAATAGAGCTAAAGATAATACAGAATGGGTTAAGGCTACGCAAACAAAGTTAACAACATTAAAAGATAATGATACATGGGAATTAGTACAACTTCCTATTGGTAAGAAGCCTATTGCTTGTAAATGGGTTTTCAAAACAAAATTTAAACCATCTGGTGAAGTGGACAGGTATAAGGCTAGATTAGTTGCGTGGGGAGACAAACAAATATCTGGAAAAGATTTCAAATACACGTTTAGTCCTGTAGCCAAATTAACTACAGTTAGGACTTTTTTGGCTTTAGCTGCTGCAAAAGAATGGAGCATTCAACAGTTAAATATTAATACTGCATTCTTGCACGGATATCTTGAAGAGGAAGTATACATGTCTCCTCCTGCTGGAGATAATAAGGCATTACAAGGTCAGGTATGCAAATTAATGAGATCTCAATTTACGATTTAAAGCAAGCTTCTAAATGTTGGAATCAAGAATTGAGAAAAATTTTAGTTAAAAGGGGATTCATTCAGTCTAAACAAGATTATTCACTATTCACATTCAAGCAGAGTATTTTTCTTATAGTTTTAGCTTATTTGATGATCTACTAATAACTGGTAACAATATGTATACGATTTCGACTTTAAAGATAGATTCACATCAGGCTTTTACTATCAAAGATTTAGGTGATATTAAATACTTTCTTGGTATTGAAGTTTCAAGGTCATCGTCTAGTACTTTTCTTAATCATAGAAAATACATTTTAGTTCTTTTGCGAGATTACAATGTTGAAAACTGCAAACTTGTCAGTTCACCTATGGAAAAAGGCCTTTAACTTAGTAAATTTGATGGAGATCAATTAGTGGATTCAGAGGTAATCGACGGTTGATTGGTAAACTTTTATTATATCTGAATTTAACCAGACTAGACATTTCATATTTGGTCCAACAATTAAGTCAGTTCCTTCAAGTTCCACGAGTACCTCATTTTAATGCTGCTTTATCTGTGCTGAAGTATTTGAAAGGAACAATTAACTTAGGCTAGAATTTTCCAGCAATGTCAGATTTTACTATCGCTATGTATTGTGATGCTGAATGGGGGATGTGTCCAGACATTGGAAAATCATTGACAGGACACTGTATTTTTTTGGGTTAGGCTTTAATTTCCTGGAAAACTAAAAAGCAGAAAGTTGTGTCTAAAAGTAGCATGGAGGCGGAATATAGGAGTATGAGTTATACTTCGAGTGAAATTGTGTGGATTGAGCGTCTGTTATTCAGATTTGGGTTTGTTGATACCAACTCCAATCAATTTTTATTATGACAATATGTCAGCAATGCATATTGCAAAGGACCCATGTTTCCACGAGAAAACTAAATATATAAGGACAAAACATCATAAACTTGATGTTCATTTTGTAAGAGAGCAAGTGCCGTCAAGTTTTTTTTAGAGACAAAGTATGTCAAATCTTCATTGCAGCTCACTGATTTGCTGACGAAACCGCTTGGTGCTGATCAACACAAGACTTTGGTTTACAAACTCGGAATGGTGTGTCAAAGTTTATCTCAAGATTGGCCTTCTTCTAGCAAGGTCAATCTTGAGTGGGGGTGGCGTAGAGTAATGTAGTTGTTATGTTGTATGTTTTACATTGTTGCATTCGTTCTGTACAATTGTATTTTTGTTTTTCTTCATTTGGGCTTCATTGCTTGTTTCTGTTGGGCTTAGTCTTATGGCCCAGTTATATTGCACATATGTATTCGGTATCGAACACTGTAGGGCTTGAAAGATTTGACCATAATGAAATATTTCAGTTTACTCTTTTCAGCAAAAGAAAATGCCATTACATGCAATTTCTATAATGGAGTAAAAATGGAGGGATCACTAGAATAAAATATTCACTGGGGGTTTAAAAAATGTAAAAGGTTGTAAGAAGATATTTGAGCATGTCAAAGATGAAATTAGACTTTATATGGCTTGAATGAAAGTTCAGAAAGAAAAAAAATAAATACAGCCGAGTCAGTTTGTGATTTTGATATTGGGGAAGAAACTAAAACTGAATTTGATGAATCTAATCAATATGGAAATGCATCAAAAAGTTTACAAAACATTGCTAGTAGTGGTGAAAGCAATAGGCTTTAACAATCAAATTTTTAAAAGACCAAGGCAAAAAGGATCGGTGAATGTATTTTTTCACTCTGGGTCTAATTCAAGTGGTGCAAAACGGAAAAGGCAAGCAATAATAAATAGCTATTGCAATGAAAAACGAAGCCTACAAAAAGGAAACTAGCGATATCACCATCATATACATTGCAAAATGGATGTACATGTTGGAAACAAATGAGCGAGAGGAAGAGCAATTTGGGAAGAACAAGAGATAGCAACATATAAGTTCACATCATCAAATTATTAACACAATTTCTCCTAATATATTAGAAGCCAATAGGCTTACATAAAATAAAAAGAAAGAGGGATTATGTAGAGATGTGGGCTTGGCTATGACATAATAATACATTAAAATATCTAAGATTGGGCCTTGGGGCTCTTGCAGTCTCTTGATTGAATATGGCCGGCGATTGCTGACTGGGCTAGTGCACTAAAACGAGAAATTTTTCCTTAGAATTTTAAAGGTGTGCCCGTTCATCCAGAATTTGAAAGGCATGTCTGTTAGCTGAATGAGTACAACCATTTGAATTCTTAGCATATGCACACTAATGACTAGTGGTTAAAGGGTTGCAACCTTTCCAATTTTGTTGGTTTCTGATGCATACGAATAGGCACCTCCTCCTGCCTATATATACGTTGCCCAAAACAAGACAGAAATGACCTTTTTATGTCGCATTATTTCTTCTTCACAGTAATTCTATGATCTAGTTTCTGCAATCTTCATCAGTTTGTCAGAACTCCATCTGCTGGCACTACACTGCGGAGTTGGTCCATTTTATCCTAGGAAACAAATTGCAACTACGTCAACAAGTGCATATGACGGCAATAATGTTTCAAGGAAACAGAATATTTTCTGGACTTGGACATTACTGGAAAAAGAATACTTTCTGTATATCTTTAATCTACTCCACAATCGCTTACGCTTTCTATGATTAATGTAAACACAGTTTGATGCGATAATTGTTGCATAATTATTGAGCAACATTGATTGTTTTTACTGTTTAAATTGCAATACAATCATGTATTGACAAAAGATCTAACTTTGTAATACAATCGTGTATTGATAAAAGTTCTAACAATCTTGAAACAATATTTTACTTGTTTGAACATATGCTAATTTGGAATATTATAACAATATCTTCTCTTTATAAAATTGTTACAGACTCAGGTACACTTTGCTACTGATTCATATTAAATCAACCTGAGTTTCATGTTCAGATCTAAAAACATTGTATTTCCAACAAGTGGTATCAAAGCCACTCATGGTTAATTCTATTGAGAAATCTTTGTTTTTATTTAAGACGTGAATTATTGAAACATTTGAATCTTAAGATATGTTGAATTTGTTTGGATCTGTATTGATATTCTTAAAATTCATTTTATTTCCTCTTTGAATCAGTAGTTGCAAACATCTTCAAGTATCAAATGATTTATTTATATTCAAACACATCATCGTTTAAAGGTCACACATATACATTATCAGACTTTTCTTCTTTTGGAATTCGAAACTTGTGTGAATTAAACATGAAATTCTTATGTTGCTACTGACATCTGACTCTTCATATTTAAAATGATTTATGCTTTAAAAGTCTATTTAATAAATCATTTTGGCTTGTAATGCATGACATGTTCAGCCTATGCAAATCTTACTGTGAATTGTATGAATTATATTATGAAATTGCATTTTTGGCTTGCTTTCCAAGGTTTGACTTTTCAATATTGCCATGTAGCTCGCATTTTTTTTGGGGTAATGTTAGCATTTGATGTGTTTAAATAATACAAAACGAAAGTTGAGAATCAACTCAATAAGAAAATGAAAAACAAAATGGAAAGAGAAAAGCAAACAAAAGTCCCACATTATGAAATATGAGAACCCACTTCTCCATAGGCTTATATAAATAAAGGAGAAGGGGCCTTGTAAACCGGTGCGGCTAAGCAAGACACACTGTTATATTGATGTCAAATTGGGCCTAGTACTTGGGACTCTTGGATTCCATGACACAATATTTTATTGATGTCAAATTGGGCTTATTGCTTTGGGACTTTTGGGGTCCGTGACACAATATTATATTAGTGTCAAAAATTGGGACTCTCAAACGTATGATTTATTATAAGTTTTTGGCTTACTAGATAACTTTTGGGGAGAAGCTATTCTTTCGGGTTTTAAATACAATAACCTGAAAGAAAACTTCTAAGTCTCCTTATTAACTTTGGAAAAACAGACTACCACCCTACAAATACTTAAAAGTGTGGGGGTATCTTACAAAAGTAGAGGTACAAAAACCAAAGAAGGTCAAAATTAGACCCAAAAAAAATTGATTGTGTATTCATTGTATATGCACTAAATAGTGTTGTATACCAAATTTTGGTACACAAATTTAAAATTTATGGTATTCATGAAAATACCATCACTGAATCGAGAAATGCTAGATTTTTCGAACATATATTCCCCTTGAAACAAAGAGACCAAGGGAAGATGGAGTTCCATATTCTATTGAGAATACTGGAAAAAAAATCAGCAAACAAGTGCTGAGCAGCAAGTGGAGGAATCAAGAAAAAACAAAAGGTCAAGGACCATAAAAAATATTTGGACCAAACTTCTATGCATTTATGTTAGAAGATGATCCATTGACATACAAACAAGATGTGTCTTTCAGCGATGCTCCTCATTGAAAAGAGGCGATTAACTATATGATTGCATCCATTATGCCAAATTATACATGGGAATTGGTTGATTTACCTCAAGGATATAGAACCTCATGTAATAGGGAAATTGAAACCTGATGGTTCAATAGACAAGTACAAAACTGCAAATGCTGATGAACAAACTTTTATGGGCCATTCATCTACTTCAAAGGTGGAAGGCAAAGAAAAAGTTGTGTTGAAACTCACTTCTAGAAAGGAACTGATGATGTTCTCTTCCAGAAATTCGCAAGAACCTGATTTCAGGATCATCACTGAGCAAGCACGGTTTCAAATTAATCTTTGAAGCTGATAAATTTATACTTTCCAAGAATGGAGTGTATGTTGGAAGAGTATATGTATGTGATGGTTTGTTTAAAGCAAAGTAACCACTACTGTACCACGCACTGATACAAATAAAAGTGAATCTTCTGCTTATATTGTTGAATCTTCTAACATACTGCATTCTAGATTAGAGCATATAAACTTTGATACATTGCGAAAACTGATTAATCTAGAATTTATACCAAAATGCAATATAAATTCCAATTATAAGTGTCAAGTTTGTGCAGAAGCAAAATTGACAAGAACTTCCTTTCATCATGTTGAACAAGAGACCGAACCTCTAGACTTAATACATACTGATGTATGCGATTTGAAAATGTGTCAAACTAGAGGTGGAAAAATGTATTTCATTACATTCATTGATAGATATTGTCATGTATATCTCCTTGGAAACAAGGATAACATCAATAAGAATGCTTATTGTAACTGCATCCATACATGACTTAGAAATACATCAAATGGATGTTAAAAGTACACCTTTGAATGGTGAATTAGAGGAAGAAATCTATATGAAACAACCTGAAGGATTTATGAGCTCAGAAAATGAGAATAAATTTTGCAAACTAGTAAAATCACTTTTTAGTCTTAAGCAAGCTCCAAAACAGTGGCATGAGAAGTTTGATAATACTATGTTATCAAATGGATTCACAATAAATGAATTAGATAAACGTGTGTACACAAAACACACACATATTGGAGATGTCATTTTTTGTCTCTATGATGATGACCTGTTGATCCTAGGCAATAACAAGGCCATAATAACATCTTTAGATTCGATATGAAAGACCTAGGCCTGGCTGATGTGATATTTGGTGTAAAAACTTTAAGAACACTACAGGGATATGCATTATCCCAATCACATTACATCACCAAAATACTTGAAGAGTTCAAGCAATATAATGTAATTATTGTAAAATACTAGTAGATATAAACCAAAATTGGGTAAAGAACACTGGTGATGGTATCTACCAATTGGAATACTCCTGTATATTAAGAAGTGTCATATATGTTATGAACTAAACTAGGCCTGATATCGCATATGCTGTAAGTGAACTAAGTAGATTTACCAGCAATCCTGGTAAACATCATTGGAAAGCGATAATCAGAGCTTTAGGATATCTAAAGTATACATAGAGCTATGATCTATACTATACAAAATATCCTTCAATAGTGGAAGGATACAATGATGCAAATTGGATCATTGGATTACATGATATACAGTCTAAAAGTGGATATGTGTCCACATTAGGAAATGGAGCAATTTTATGGAAATCATCCAAACAGACTTGTATCACTAGATCTACGATGGAATTGGAGTTAATTGCACTAGATAATACTACAGAATAAGATGAATGGATCTGAAACTTCTTAGAAGACATTCTTAATTGGAGCAAACATATGCCTCCAATATATATACATTATGATAGTCAATTAACTATTGGAAGAGCTAATAGTACACTATACAATGGTAAATCTAGGCATATTCGTCGTAGACATAAAAAGATGAGACAACTTCTCTCTAACGGAGGTTATCACAATATATTACATTCGATCTAAAGATAACTTAATGGATCCACTTATAAAAGGTTTGCCAAGAGAGAAAGTTCAAAAATTATCTATGGAAATAGGGCTAAGGCCTATAGACTAAAAGGTTTTTCTAAAATGGAAACCCTGCCTAATTTACTAGAGTTTCCAAGATCTAGGTTCAAAGGGACAACGAAGTTTAAAAGAAACTTGATGGCACTGTTATACCCAAACCATTCCTATGACAAGTCAGTGCATTATATGTTGAATAAGGATAAGTATCTGTACTTTTGATGATGTCTGTATTGGAGGAATTAGAGAATACTCTTTACAGAATCACCTACGTAAGTGCGAAGGTGCCGCTTCAAAGAGAATTATGAGACCAAATTCTCTTAAGCACTTATAAGACCAGGCGGGTGTTCAAGGAAAAAACAAACACATACAGAGAACAAAGGGTTATAAGAAACATTTATCGTGTGTACCAACTTTGGAATTACACAAAAGGCTTACAGTTTTAGGACAATCTATGTCTACTGATTTGCCTGTGATTCAAATAGGTAATCACTAGGAAAGTTCAAGGCCCATGTGCTACTTTAACCGATGCGATAAATGGTTCGTGAAACTAAGATCGACTGCTCATTCATGTGGGGGATTGTTAGAAATGAATGAGCGAGAGGAAGAGGAATTTGGGAAGAAGAAGAGATAGCAAAGTCCCACATCATCAAATTATTATCACAATCTCTCCTAATATATTGGAAGCCAGTAGGTTTATATAAAATAAAAAGGAAGAGGGATTATATAGAGATGTGAGCTTGGCCATGACATAATAATACATTAAAATGTCAAAGATTGGGCCTTTGGCCTTGGGGATCTTGGGGTCTTTTGATTGAATACGGCCGTCGGTTGCATTGCCCAAAACAAGACGGAAATGACCTTTTTATGTCGCATTATTTCTTCTTCTTCTTCACAGTAATTCTATGATCTAGTTTCTATAATCTTCTTTAGTTCGTCAGAACTTCATCTATTGGCATTACGCTGCGGAGTTGGTCCATTTTATTGTAAGGACCCGTAACTTCCCCGTGAAGGAAAGAGCGGATACTTCGAGAACAACACACAAAAGAACGCAGACGGAAGAACATTTCCTTGTTAATTACAACAATTCCATCAGAATACAAGAATATACAGAGTAAAAATGAATATTACACAGAAGATATCAGAGATTTAAATTACATTTAAATACATCGCAGCGGAAAATAATACAAAACACAAATGAAGGAGATATACGGATACAAAGCTTTCCAGATATCATTCCAGCTGTAAACCAGGATCCTGTGAATATAAATCTGCAAAATCAAAACTACTAGCTGCCCGTGTCAAAATAAGGGCACCCAGAGTTTAGGTTAAAACAATAAACTCCAGGTCAGTCATGGACCTTGTGTGAGAACTAAAACATTTATTAATCTTTATTTTAAAGTTCGGTAAATCAAGGGACCACGCCGTATAACACGGAACGGGTTTCCTCCCAAGAATACCAGTGCATAAACAAACAGCGCAATGCTAAATAAAGAAAAATGAAGCTATTATAAGACCCAGATCCCATCACACAATGTAACACAAGCCGGAGGATAGGGTTTTACCTTATAATAGCCAAAGAATGCTTGATACGCTAAATTTCATCTTTTATTATTACTATAAGTGTATAGTGTCAAAACAATTTCAAATCATAAGTATCAATCATAGACGACATAAGCGCCCCATCCCACTATGTCGCCATACTAGGCTCTACAAATGAAACCGAATCATCACGTATTGGAAATTGGATTTCCGTCTGTGAACCGAGGCCAGGGATCATCCTCTACCGATTCGAGACAATCTAGCCTACCATGTCTCAGGACCAAGACTCAGGTGAGCCCTTGGATCGTCAGGGCCGGTCCACCGATGTGGATTAAAATGCCTGAACACTGCGTCTCCCCGCCCTATGGGGCGTAAATGAGCCAAATAACTCCATCGGCTCCACACAATCACCGATATATCTGAGGCGCCTCGCAACAGCAACAACCACATAAGTCAAACTCATTAGGGCGTGTAAAACCACTGACGCCACTTCTAGCTAGAAAGAAACGCATGTCCTCCCTGATGTCCTCTCCCGTTTCTGGTTCACAACTGGGGTGTGAGGCTCGCAAATCAATGTTACACAAAGCTATGCCACACAGTCCGTGCTTTGATCATCACCCATAAGACTTTGCTTTTCAACAGAAGCCTTGATCATTTTCCACTTAGGCATGCCACACAGGCAATTCACTCAATGCGATTGATGTCCATCGATATATAACCCCTGAGCTCATACGTCTCAGAGAACGGCGTTAAGCAAGAGAATAAATTCTCCACCGCCAAACAGATATATATTTAATAGAAATCAATCACACAGACTAAAATCCAATGTCAGACACACAGTCCATTTACAAGTCCTTTCTGGGTCTGAACGAAATCGGAGGCACCTAGTACCCCGCATATCCATCGATCTCCAAGTACGTCTGGACGATCACTAACTGATTCCCTCCTCTTGGGTGTACGGCCCAATCAAGATCGTCAGTAATCACCCAAACGACGTGAAGACCTCCGGTCTTCAACCGCCGTCTTCATCTTCGACACCACGTCGAATCAGTTATTCAGAATGGGATGAACCCGGTCTTTCCGAATAACTCGCGTATATAATAAACAAATGTTACACAAACATAACATATGCCCCATTCCAATTCAGAATATTCTTTTATTCAAATATTCTTACACTTTGGGAAAGGTTCCCATTAATTTTATCAAAGATAAATTCATTAAATTTATTCTTTAATCTTCCTTTGAATATCACTTCAAACTAGTTGGGACTAGCGAACCACACAGGAGTAATTATTTATTTCCCAATCCCAACCTATTCATCCCATGAAGTAAAACTGATAATACTTCATATCTAACACCACGGTGTTATCGGTAAATTCAATTACCATTTCACGTTCAAATCTAATTAAAGATTTAACTATCGCCTCGAGTAAAACTGGTGATACTCCATTCTCGATCTTTTCAACCTAATTAAAGATTCATTAAAACTCCACTTAGTTTTAATCTTTAACTGGGTTAAAGAATCAGTGTCATTTAAAACAAGGTTCACAATATACCCAAAATCACATTCCATTAATTATCGGGTTAAAGAATAAGTGTTATTTAAAACACTGTTCACGATAAACCCAAATATCAATACCAATTCAATTCCAATTAAATATTATTTAATTGGTACACTTCATTAAATCTAAATAAAATATTTAATCTTTTTCTCAACTGGGCTTAAGAACAATGTCAATGAAGACACAATTCACGACAAACCCAAATCACATTTGATATTAAATACAAGGCTTTGAATAGAAAATAAATCGGCTTATATTCAATATCAAATTCTACGACCAACAAAAAATCGTATTGGAAATAACGATATAAATATATCTTTCAAATTCCCATAACAATATCTGTATCATCACGAAATCCAACATCGAAATATTCCACAGATAATTTCGATTCAAATCCTTTCCAATTCAATTATTGGAAATTCCGGTTTCTTTTGAAACCATTTCAAATAAAATTTATTTATTTAAAAATAAATAAATTATTATTCTAATTCAAAATTAGTTTATTTCGATGAAAATCCATTTTTATCTTTTCAAATACAGAGTTTTTCATCCCAAATCTTCACAAATCATTTCTTATGATTTTACACAAATTATTACTATTTTTAATAATTTTATCAACGCTCGTACAGTCGATTTCCATAAACGACCATCGAACTGCACTTACAGCGACCTTTTCCAAATTTGATTTGGACATAATTCTAAATCCAACCATTAGATTTCAAATCTCTAATATTCATTAGAAAGGTCTTTTCGATACGAACCCAACGGTTCCAGTTTTAGGAGAATCCGACGGTCAGATCTCCCGCAATATCCATTCGAAGTCAATGGTCGAAATTCATGAACTACCGCAGCGCGGCGCGTTCTATTCAGGCCATTATATTATATATATAATATATATAATATATACTTCGTCGATTTCCTTTTAAAACGTATTTTATAAATCGTTTTAAATTCGTTTTCAAAACGATTTCAACTTCCTTTTCAAATTCAAATCAAAATCGAATTTTTTAATATAAATTCATTTTAATTTAATCTCAAATTGATTTCAATTTAAATCGATTTTTAATTCAATTTCAGTTCGTTTTCAATTCAATTCAATTCGAATTCATTTCTATTTGAATTTCAATTCGAATTCATTTCTATTCGCTTTCAATTCGAATTCATTTCTATTCGCTTTCAATTCGAATTCATTTCTATTCGCTTTCAATTCGAATTCATTTCTATTCGCTTTCAATTCAAATTCATTTCTATTCAATTTCAATTCGAATTCATTTCAATTCTTTTCAAAATATCAGATTTTGAAATCACTTTCGATATTCATTATAAAATGAATAAAAATCGATATAAATATCGTTCACGTCAAAATGATGTCAATCTAATCAACACGGCCTCATATATTTCTATTTTCAAATATTCTATTTCAAATATTTCTTTTTCAAATATTTGTATTTCAAAATTCCTTTTTCAAATGTTTCTATTTCAAAATTCCTTTTTCAAATGTTTCTATTTCAAATTTCCTTTTTCAAATGTTTCTATTTCAAAACTGGAATGAGGCCCAATCAGTTACCATATAATGTTAATTATATGGATTTTCTACATCACATGTATAAAATAACCACGATAAATAATCAACCATCATCCAAAGTGCATTCTACACTGTATAAGCATCAGATATAAATATTTAACGCTCATAACAGTCTGTCAATCAATCGATCAACATATAACTAATTACTGGGATTAGTGTATGTCATATATCATCCCAATACCCGTGTGGGGTTTCAAAACAATCAAACACATATTTTATTTGTGTAGTTGGGCGATGTGTAAAATTTATCGTCCCAATCAATATCAGTCAAATCAGTGTACATAAACAAATCGGCTGATTTGTAAATGAATATTTATTTTATATACACGTTAAAAGTTATATTTTTAACTATAGAATATTTTCCACTATAAAATATTTTATTTCGTTTCACATCACATCACACAATCAACTACACATCAAAATCAAATAAACAAGCATACAAGCCGTCCATGGTCTGTGGACGACGGGTGTCGGGTGCTATTAAACACCGTCTGCATCCTAGTATATATATTTTTAACTAGAAATGGAAATTAAAGGTGAGGAGTTCTCACAGAGGGTTCCACTCCGCCGTGCTTTACTGTTGAACTGCTGAACCGTCTGGATCTGCTTGAAATTCCAATGCAGTTCTTTTCACGCTGGTCACAATAAAAAATATATTTTTATTGCTTCATTTCAATAAATAAAAATCATATTTTTATTTCTACTTCATATAAATTTACAATGCTTCTTTCTATGTAAAAATTATATTTTATATTTCTATTTCTTATATAAAGATCGAATTTTTATTTTGCTACATTTATAAAAATAATATCTTTATATTCTCTATTATATAAAAATAATATTTTTATAATATCTACTATATAAAAAATCATATTTTTAACTTACTACTTGAATAAATATTATATTTTTAACTTCTTGCTTATATAAAAATTATATTTTTAATTCGCTATTTCAACAATAAAAATTCGACCTTTTCTATTCGATTTACTATATAAAAATCGTGTTTTTAATTTAAATCTATATACATAAAAATCAAATTTTTACTCTAGATGTACATACATAAAAATCGAATTTTTATTCTCTAATCTATACTATAAAAATCAGAGTTTTAATCTCGGTAAAAACTGAAAAGAAAATCGAATAAAAACTCACTTTGCATTTTTCAGAGGGGGGTTTCACTTCGCTGCGAAGGGGGAGGAGTTGTTGGCGCCTCCCGGTCGGAGGGGGTCGTCGCCACCTCAGGCGGAGGTAGGGAGGAGCGGCCTCAGTCAACACGCGATGGCGCGGACTTCCACAGCGTCGGGCTAGGGCTTCGGGGGGGGGGGGTCACGCGATGGAAGAAGAGAGAGAATAGAGGAGGAGAGGGAGCTGGAGGCGAGAGGGGGAGAAGCAGATCGAGGCGCCGCCGCCGCTGGGAGGGGGCGTGCGCGATTTCCGTCGATCCCCTTTTTTTGATTGAAATTGAACGGGGGGGGGGGGGGTTATAGAGAGAGAGAGGGAATTTTATAATTTAATTATTTATTTAATTTCTAAATCTAAAAAGCAACTTTTTATTTCAAACTCGAAATCGAACCCACCGACTGTCGTTACTAGCATATTACCCTCATTCCGAACACAATGGGATTTGTTTCGTAAGCCAATTCGGCTGTTTCTATTAGTTTTCATTAAAATCAACATATACATCTATATATTGAATTTGAACGCACATTTCAATTTACCAGGGCCACGCACGACTCTAAAAATTCCTGAAAAATATTTTCTAGCTTCGTATTGATTATATGGTCTTAACAAAACTAATTTCGTCAAATTATGAGACCGTTTGAAAAATGGTCATTTTCCAGTCGATTAAAATCAACTAAAACTGGTCAAACGCGTTTTCCTTTGCCACGCTCACATATCGATTTGAAAAATTATGAAATTTGAAACCTAGCAATAACTTGACATTACGGATCCAACAAATGTGGTTTTGTCGAAAACCGAGGTTATTTGCAAAATTTTCATTTTTAAGGGCCAGAATTCCATAGCGACTATTCTGAATTTTTAACTGGACGTATCTTTTGATTCCCGTTATGAAATTTCGATTTTCCGGATTCGTTGGAAAGAAATTCTCTAATAGATTCAATTATTTTTGGTTTCACTAAAATCCGGTTTATTTTGCACCCGGTACATTCATTTGAAATTTGAAATCGAATTACCGAACTACCGCGCCATTTTCAATTCCTTTTACATATATAAATAATTATTTATATTCTAACGACGATTCATCTATATATACGTTCGAATTCTATTCAAAATAAATTTCTCGTCGTTATTATTTAAAATAATTCATTTTAAATAATCAAAATTTACTAAAATTGCCAAAATAAATTTTTTAAATTGGCTCGGATTTCCGGGTTATTACAATTATCCTGGGAAACAAATTGCAACTACGTCAACCAGTGCATACGACGGCAATATTATTTCAAGGAAACAGAATATTTTCTAGACTTGGACATTACTGGAAAAAGAATACTTTCTGTATATCTTTAATCTATTACACAGTTTGACGTAACAATTGTTGCATAATTATTAGTGTAAACACAGTTTGACGTGACAATTATTGCATAATTATTGAGCAACATTGATTCTTGTTACTGTTTAAATTGCAATACAATCATGTATTGATAAAAGATATAATTGTAATACAATCGTGTATTGATAAAAGTTCTAACAGTATATGCTGGAATTTCCTTTAACTAAGCAAAGTAAGATAGTTTAAACTTACGATTGAATCAATTAGTCGATATGGTACAGTTTTGAGACCACCACATTTTTATTAGGTTAGAGTTCCTTTACTTAAAAAAGAAAGTAGAGCTTACAAAAAAATTGATGAAAGATCAAGAACAAGATTAGGTGAAACGTGGATGCTCGATCATGGCAGATGGATGGATAGACAACACAAAAAGAACTCTGGTAAACTTTTTAAATTACAACTTGTGACCCAATTCCACGAATGGATGTGCTATACATACATGCTTCTGCTACGCATCAATTGGATGAAAATATCAGGTTCTTATCTGATACTAACCAATGCGTTCTTTCAGCTTTAGAGTGGTATTAGTTTTAATTTCGATATGTTTACCCTTTAGAATTTTCAAATCATCATATTATTCAGATTCAGATCATTCCATATCTCATAAACTTCAGAAAGTAGGACCAGGCCCAGCCTGTTGATAGAGAAAATGAAGCATTTGCTTTCGGAGTGGCCAAAAAGTGGGTCAGCACCCTCAACAAGCGCGGGTAGGAAAACACCTAGAACTACAATTCATCAACGATGCTATAACTCCATACTCCAGTATATACCATAGGCAGCACCAAGAACTATTAGACACGGCAAGAAACATGTGCACTATGCTCCAGTCTAGTTTCGATGATGCCAAGCTAAGTTGCGGGCTGTAGTTCAGCACATAATCAGAAAAACTGTATTCCCATCATTTGTCACAGCTGTTCATCTGCATCAGTCGGCTTGTATCATGAGGTATGCCTCTTCTCGCTGCTTACTTCGTTCGAAGAAATTCAGTTAGGTTCTAATGATTTCAATTTTGAAATTCATTCGAGTTTGTTCGCGTTCGAATTCAAAAGTCAAATTAACTAAATTAGCAAAATGAATGAGCTTCACAAATTTATGAAAAATTTATGAGTGAGAATTTTTTTATAAAAATTAACTAAGTTTTTTATTGTTAAACTTGTATATAGGTTATTTGCTTTTTCAAAGGCAAGTTTGTGTTAGAAGTTGTGTCTTTGCTCTGTATGAATTTTTTTTTTTTTTTTTTTTTTTTTTTTTTTTTTTTTTTGGGACTTTTATTGAGTAATGATTGCTTTTATCACAGTGTTTAAGATACTGTAAAAGTTTGCATTAGCAGTTTGTTTGCTGACCTTTTCGAAAAAGAATATAGATCAAACCACAATTGTCTAAGGGAACAAGTTGGTCTATCTGTTTTTCATTTAGATCAAGTTGATGTAACTCGAACCTCAAAGATAGATCAGCTCAGCCTCTGGTAATGCCAGTATTATGTTTTGTGAAGTACTATGATTAACAATCAAAATAATGTATAGCTAATCGTATGTATTACAATGCGAAATAAAAACAAGCATTACATACAAACAACTGTCGTACTATGCATGCTAACACTGACTGTGTGCATAGCATGGACCACGCTCTAGTTACTGATGCTGCGAAATACAGTTAAATTCATAGATAATGAGGCTGAGCCTGAATGTATTCATAAGTAATAACTCTATTTCTTTAATGGAATTGACGTTATTGAATTGAACTTAAAATACAATTAAAATCATAGATGATGCGGCTGAGCCTGAATGTCATTTGAAATAAATGGTAGCGAAACAGTATTCGCATCATTATTTTTCACAAGTTAATAGACTAATAATTGAACTTAAACCCCTTCAAGATAATAAGAATTATATTAAGATGTTATGTGTGTTATTTGAATTGCATAATGAGACAAATTTTACCTTTATTATTTATAAATAGGTTTTTTTTTTAATCAAAAATAATAATGTGTAACTAGTTTTTTCAATAAAGCTAGTAGTACATATACTATCTTAATATATGCACAAAAGACCAACAATAAATAATCCTGGTCTGGCTTCAAAAGGTACAAGAATTTGATCCAATATTATCAGAAGAAGTGGATATGACCAGTAAAACCAGTGTCCGCTTGATCATGTAATCACGACCCTAACGCAACTAAGATTTACAGTTTAGAGCAACGAATATAGTTTGAATTGGGTTGCCCTCTCACAAGATATAATCTATGTTCTTAATCCTATGTATAGATTTGTGTTGTTGTTGCTGTACACTATGCCAAGTGCTATTTTACTGGGAGCAATTGCAAGTTTGAGAGGCTATGCGGTGAAGGAAGCTTCAGCACTTCTGTTTTGGCAGCATGTTTGCGCAGTGGTTTTTTTTATCGATTTGTATTGTGATCTACGTCAAGTGGATTACTTATGTTTGAGGTTTGAATCTCTTGAACATTCCCTTCCTCTTTGATTCTGGTTTGCATGCAGCCTAAAATGTACTTTACATTGTTGTATGTGCATATTAATTTAGTGGATTTGCCTAAATTTCCTATGATGTGCTTGATTTATGCTTCTACACTAAAGGCGTAAACTTGATATCTATCAAATTGAATGGAACATATATTTGTAAAAGTACATAAATATGCCACATTTTGCAAGGTGGGTATGAATTAGTTGAAACAGAAGATCGTTGCAACCTTTTTTTATTGAACAAAGATTTTAGATGTACAATATTATGTCTCTTATTTTTACTGAAAATAAGTCTTGCTTCGGTTTTCCCCCTTGTATTTATATTTGCATACAAGGGGTGTTACAAAGGCCTATTGTTTAATACAGAATAGAGTATTGGGCCGTAGCCCATGTACAGAAAATACAAGAATGGTCTAAGAACCAATATTTCCAATACCCCGACTCAATTTGAGCTAGGGTTCTTATCTTCTTCCATGCCGCCGTCTTCCTTTTCTACCTTCAATTCTCTTCTCAATCTATCAAAGTTCTTAAACGATAAAACTTTAGTCAACACGTCAGCTTTCTGGAAGTAGGCTGGAACATGCTTGATTGTCAATTCTCCTTTTTCTGTTTTCTCACGAATGAAGTGTAAATCTATTTCAATATGCTTCGTTCGTGAGTGTTGAGTTGGGTTATTTGAGAGGGAAATGGCGCTGAGATTGTCGCACCAGATAACTGGCCTTCTCGAGAGAGTAAACCCTAGTTCCGACATTAGGGCTTTAATCCATATGATTTCGGCTGTGGTACTTGCGATGCAGCGATATTCTGCTTCAGTGCTTGAGCGTGAAATGGTGTTTTGCTTCTTCGTACACCAGGAAATGGGGTTCTCTCCGAGGAAGACGCAATAACCAGATATGGTTCTGCGGTCATCTGGGTCATTGGCCCAGTCAGCATCGCTGTAAGCTTGCAGGTTTAACTCTTTACTCGCTTTGAAATTTAATCCATAGTTAACAGTGCCTCTTAAGTACCTTAGTATTCGCTTAACTGCTTTCCAATGTTCATTTAAAGGATTTTGCATGTGTTGGCACACTTTATTCACACTGTAACTTATATCGGGCCTAGTAATTGTCACATATTGTAGAGCCCCAACGATACTTCTATACAGTTTCACATTATCCATTGTTTCTCCTTTATGTTTAGAAAGTTGTAAGTTACTCACCATTGGAGTTGGTAGAGATTTGGCCTCATGCATGCTAGCTCGTGCGAGTATATCATTAATGTATCTTTTCTGTGATAGAAATAATTCTGTGTTGCTCTTTCTGCTGATTTGAATGCCCAAAAAATAGTTTAGCTCACCCATGTCTTTTATAGCAAAACTTTTGTCAAGCTGATGTATGACACCGTTAATGGTTGAATTATTGTTGCCAGTGACCAGTATGTCATCAACGTATACGAGTACATAAGTAGTGTCATTGTTTTGCATCTTTATGTATAATGAGTTGTCAGACTTTGTCACTTTAAACCCCAGTCTGTTCAATGTTTCCTTTAGCTTGTCATACCAGGCTCTTGAGGCCTGTTTTAGCCCATAGATAGCTTTGTGTAACCCGCAGACCTTGTCTTTGTTTAAGTTCTCATAGTACCCAACTGGCAACTACATATACACTTCTTCACGTAGTTCGCCATTCAAAAAAGCATTTTGAACATCCAATTGTCTGATCCTCCAATTCTTGTTTAGAGCAATGCACAACATGATACGAATAGTTGTGGGTTTAACAACCGGTGAGAATGTCTCAGTGAAGTCAAAACCATATTGCTGAGAATAACCCTTAGCCACCAACCTGGCCTTATATTTAGATATGCTTCCATCACTATTCCTTTTAATTTTATAAGTCCATTTACATCCCACTATATTTCTATGATGAGGTTTTTCTACAATACTCCATGTTTGGTTATTAATGAGTGCATTGAACTCTATGTCCATAGCTTTTCTCCAATGTTCATGTTTGACAGCCTCTTCATATGTGTGTGGTTCTGTGTTGTACATGCTTGCATTATAGACCTTTGGTTTGAAGATACCTCTTTTTGATCTTGTGATCATAGGGTGTTGTGTCGTAGTAACTGGCTGTAATTGTTCCACCTCTTGATTGTTGTCATTATCGTGATTCCCTGATCTGCCACTCTGAGGTGTAGGAAACTGAATTTGGGGTTCATCTTCTTGTTCATCAGTGTTATCTGTACTGTACCCTGATTTTGTACTAGCGACTGATTAATTTTCATCAATGTGATCTTGACTTGATTTGTTGGCAATATCAGACCATTCTGGTATTGTTGGCACATCGGGTAGAATTATTCTTATGTCATGTTTTTCCTTATATTTGATGTTATTGCTATAATCTGCATGTGGAAAAACACTCTCATTAAACATAACGTGTCTAGAGATAATAATTTTTCCTTTGTTGTCTAAGCACTTGTACCCTTTCTGATTGTTGGCGTAACCCAGAAAAGTACAAGGGCTTGACCTTAGGCTCAGCTTATGATTGTTATATGGTCTAAGGCATGGGAAACATAGGCAACCAAATATCCATAAATTATTGTTGTCTGGTTTGCGTCCAAGTAATTTTTCATGTGGACACATGTAATTTAATACTTTAGTAGGCAATCTATTTATCAAATACACTACAGTCTCAAATGCATCTGTCCAATATTTCATTGGTAACGAGGCTTGAGACAGGAGTGTTAAACCGGTTTCTATGATGTGCCTATGCTTCCTTTCCACTAAACCATTTTGTTCAGATGTGTAGGCACATGTAGTTCTATGGCAAATGCCCTTTTTATTGAAAAAATGTTTAAGTGATTTGAATTCTGTGCCACCATCTGTTTGTACAACTTTGACACGGTTGTTTAATTGATTTTCAACCTATGTAACAAATTGTATTATTGCCTCACATGTTTCTGATTTTGCTTTGAGGAAAAATATCCAAGTAAATCTGGAGTGAGCATCAACTATGGAGAGAAAATACATGTGTCCTCTACATGAATTTAATGGTGCCGGACCCCATAGATCAGCAGCTATCAACTCAAGTGGCCTCTCATAGGTATTTAAGGAATCACTAAAAGGTAATTTATGGCTTTTGCCAAGCTGACAAGGTGTGCATAATTGTGGAACAGGTAAATTCTTATAGGAAATATTATTATCATCTAAGAAATGTATGACAGTATTAAAATTGGGATGTCCCAACTTGCAGTGCCATAAATTGATCACATCAATGTTTTTATTACAAGCATTACTACTGTCACCATTATTACAATGTCTTCCGGTATTGAGTAAATTTCCAGACTTCATAGGAGAGAATCTGTATAAGTCGTGATCCAACCTACCCTGTAATAATATTTCTTTACTCAGTAAATCTTTGACTAGACAAGATTTAGGGTGAAACTCAAAGTATACCTGATTGTCATTGGCAAATTGTGACACACTTAATAGGTTTCTTTTAACATCTGGCAGTCTTAATAAATTGTTCAAGTACATTTGCCTTTTTCCATTTATAGTGCCAGTGCCAATATGTGAGATACTAATGGTTTCACCATTGCACATGTGTAAAGAATGCGTACCTGAGTAGTTCATGTTGCCAAGATTCAAATTTTGTAAATTATTGGTAATGTGGTTGGTAGCACCTGAATCTGGGAACCAGTCATCATTAATAGTGTCTTCATTCGTCATGTTATCATCACTGCCATTACTTTGTCCCCTGGCACTGTCACTGCTGTTCATGCTTTGATTGTTTACTTGAGCTAGGTTAGCATTGGCCCCTCTTTGAATGCCTTGATTCCTTGGTTGGTTGTTGACTTCAGTGTTGAACCGGAAATAACATATGTTGGCTGTGTGCCCAGGCTTATCACAGATCTGACACTTTATTCTGTTGTTGTAGTTCGACCTTCCCCTGCCGCGACCTCTTTGCGCTTGACCAGTACCCTGGTAAGTATTTTCTGGCTTGTTTTACTATTGCCTTGCTTGTT
Organism: Allium sativum; assembly: GCA_030737875.1. NCBI lineage: Eukaryota > Viridiplantae > Streptophyta > Magnoliopsida > Asparagales > Amaryllidaceae > Allium > Allium sativum. The sequence goes on along the minus strand of CM060909.1, from coordinate 154,646,375 downwards.
TGGATCCTTGTTTTTGGATGTCGCTGCATAATTTGCAGAGAATTCGCCTTTTAAAGCCTTTCTTTGATCCACTCTGCCTTCATGAGCAAGAAGAGCAGAGTGTACGAACTGTAGGTCTTGTAATTTTTGTTGGGTGGCAAGAAACGTAACCAAAGATTCATACTCTTCATCCAACCCGTTAGTTATGATAAGGACTTGTTCACTGTCTGAAATAGGGTGACCCACAGCCTTTAATTTATCACAAAGACCCTTGATCTTGGTTAGATAGTCCCTCATTGTCATCTCTTCTTTCCTAGAATTCTGAAGTTCTCTCCTGTAGTGCATGATCCTAGCCGATGATTGAGAATTGAATATTTCTTCTATCGATGACCATATTTCATGTGAAGTGTTACACCCCACTATTTGTGATAATAGACTTGCGCTTATTGAAGAAAGTAACCAAGACAAAAGCAAGTTATCTTGTTTCTGGTATTTTATGTAATCAGGGTTAATACTGGTGGTGTTATCTTGATTTAGAATCATCATTGCAGGTACATTGATTGTTCCTTTGACAAAGTCAATTAAACCATACCCCTTTAATGCAGTTTCGACTTGATATTTCCATAGGATGTAGTTGTCTTCATCTAATGGTATGGTTATAACTCCGCTTTTTGGTTTTATTAGGTCAAAGCTGATCGGAGCAGGTGGGTTTGGTGGAATCGTAGAGGATACAGCGCTGGATCTTTCATCATCACGAGCCATGGTGATTCAATAATGCTTGAAATGCCGGTTCTTGATGAAAATGAGAAACAAGAAATTACTTTGCGAGGCAGTAACAACTGCAGCCAGTAAGGAAATAAATGTGGGGAACGGTGGACAGAAATGCACTGATGATGTCAGTGCTAAAGTTGATGCCAAGAATTGAAATGACAGTCTTGTAGCCGGTGGAAGATGAAGATTCTGAATCGGATTCCACGAGGCACGTCAAGAACTGAAACAAGAACTGATGAACTGATCACCTTGATCACCGAGAACGGTAAACCCTCCGATGATGAAATTTTCCTGAGGAGGCTTCTGACACTATACACTTCTTTGTTCAATCGAGATTTCTGAACAACGAATGCGGCCGTCTGGCGAGTAGCTCCGATACCAAATTAGTTGAAACAGAAGAACGTTGCAACCTTTTTTTATTGAACAAAGATTTTTAGATGTACAATATTATGTCTCTTATTTTTACTGAAAATAAATCTTGCTTCGGTTTTCCCCCTTGTATTTATATTTGCATACAAGGGGTGTTACAAAGGCCTATTGTTTAGTACAGAATAGAGTATTGGGCCGTAGCCCATGTACAGAAAATACAAGAATGGTCTAAGAACCAATATTTCCAATAGTATGAGCTCTGTTTGATGCATTGTTCCATATATCAAATCCATGTTTGTGAAAATCGTGGTGGATAATATTAGTTACAGCTAACGTTGCTTATATGTGCTTCAGTTTTACTATTGTACGTTGTACAATAGGAAACACAACAAGCAACAAAGTGACAAAACAATGAATTTACTCATAGTTTGGGAGCATTTCACAAATTAACAAGTGTTAAAGTTGTTCGTTGATAGGATGCTTAGCACTGTCTTCAGCTCATAGGCAGGGCCGGCCCACAACAGAGTCGGCAGAGACAAACGACTAGGGTAACGCGGAAGAGAGGGCAGCTAAAATTTTAAAGAAAAAAAAAGGAGTGATGTTTCTACTTTGTTCCGTCATTGACTGCTGTAATTTTGCAAAGATGGCGCTCAATTTAGCTCTCTCAACCACCTCCAGGCTTCCATAGTCTCATATCTCGCAAGCGATGGACTTCTTTCCCAGTTGGTCGATTAATTTGCATTGTTTGGGGGATTGTTAAAGGGATTCCACATTTGATTAAGGGGGATCAATTTTAGTTTTGTGTATAATTGTTATGGGGGTTCAAAATAAATAAGCCTAGCTCCCCTTAAACATATTAATTAAAATTCCGATATTAACCCCTATAATCCTCATTGATAAAATTCATAAAACCTAAATCTTAATTAGTAATTACAATTTAACACTGCATGTAAAAATTAAAAATTGATATAATTAATGTAATGGAGACACAAGAAAGTTTCATGGGAGAGAAGGCATTGAATCAGGTAATTAATTGTAATTTCATATTAGAATTGATATGTTCAATTTAAATTAAATGTAGAAACAAAAAATTTGATCTAACATTCTGCGTATTTTATATTGTTTATTTTATCAATGATTTTTTTTTGCAATTGTTTTTTATTTCGGAAAGCACACTTTTGTATTTTGTGTTGAATTTAATACGTTAGGTATTAACAAATGTGACGAGCCAGGGGCATTTAGGTCTCCATTTGCTTTTCTTTTAAAATAATCTAGACCCCCCTTAACAAAAAAAAATTAAGCTAAAGTCTCCTTAAAATTATCTCCCCTTAACCAAATGTGGAGTCCCTTTAACAATCCCCTTGTTTGGACTGCAGCTTTCCAATCGCAAAGCCAGATTTGGATTTCCAAATTTATCCCCAAATCAGAGTTTGGATCTAGCCTTATCAAAATTAACATGGGTCTGTTATCTTTTTTCTATTATTAATTAGTCCATGATTAAAATAAGCTTTTGTGAAGGATATCATGAGAAAATTATGTTCTGTTCAATATCAAATTTAGATTTTTTTTCCACTAGCAGACCATAATTTTAACCTTAGTGTATTATTTTTAGCAAGTGAATTATTTTATCGATTTTGTTCTGTTGGTGAATAAATGTAATTCACAACAATTTTGCTGTGTAAATCATGATTGAAATAAACAACATTACTTTCTACGATTAGAACAAGTTGTTGTCTGATACGGCTCCAAACTTGTGTTCTTTAGATTTATGTTCTCAAGATTTTGATAAATAAAATAGTATAGTCTTTGTTAATGAATATTAATATTACATCCTATGTTAAATTGAGTTAGGAAACAAAAACAAAATTTGAGATATCAAAATAGAATGACAAAACAACATAGATGTTATAGACGATATTTTCGTTAACATGTACTAATGTGTTATGAACTTAGGATATTATGTTTACATTTTGATTTTTTTTTTTTTTGATATGCGATCAAAAGAATTTAATTTATCAGTATTTTGTGATAGATGTTAAATTTTATGAAGAATTTACATTTTGTTTTGTATTTTTTGATTGAGTTAAGGGGCAATGAAACAAACAAAAATACCTGTTCGACCAGGACATCGAATACCCTTGGGTCGACCCTGCTCATAGGATACTAACTGTCCTTACACATTAAGATTTTGAAATGTTACATGTGTGATTTTTGCTTCTAAAGAAATCCTATGAATTGATAATAAGGGTGTTGTATCACACATTACAAAATGATACAGTAGACAATCTTGCAAATTGCAATTTTCTAACCATATGATTAATTCACTACACGTAACTCTTCATTCTGAACAATTTTTACATGTATGACTATTGTCTAAGTTGCATGTCCATTCGCATTAATTCTTCATAAGGTATTACCATGGGCCGTCATGCTTATTGGAGCTACAATAGTCACATGTAGTTGGTCTCTCCTTTATTTGGTTATAATCATTATAGGTGCCATCTTTCTTATATCAGTTTGGTGGTATATCATGCATGGAGAACTTTTCCTTGTATCTAAGGAAAAGGAAAAAAAACCAACCACTGTAGGAAAAACACGTGAGAAAAAGAAGATGCATCCTTTATGTTAATACACAAAATCTGATTTATACGCTAGAATATGATGCTCTAATCACTTTAGGGTCCGTTTGGATGGACTCAAATATGTTGCTTTTTAGCCTTTTAAAATCCAAAGCATAAAAGCCCGTATGGCTAGATGTTTTTTTTGTTAAATATTTGGCATATACATATACAATAGAAGAATGAAGAAAGAAAGTAGCAGGTGGCATGTAAGCCATGCTTGATGAAAAGCATTTTGCAGATATGATAGAAGATCGAAGACAGAAGGTTTCTATATCACACACATTTTACAGTTTAGAGCATCGAGTATAGTTTGAATTGGATTGTATTGTTGTTTTAGGTAATCTAATTTCTCAATTATTTTTCCTACATTTTAATTTATCTTAATTTTCTTACAGTTAGTTATTATTCTAATCCACAGGGTAAGATGATTACCTTTACTGAGAGTGAAAATAACTACATTTATTGAAAGATAAGATGATGCGTAAAATTTATGTAGAAGGTGCTTAAAAATAGATGGCAATATAAGCATTCCACAAGGGAGCAGCAATAACCGCCTTAAATGCGAGCTGTCAGTTTCATTTTTTCATACTCTTGAATTTTTGTGTCGGATGTTGAGACTAATAAGCCTAGGGGATATGCTATCGAGTGCATGCACATGAGATATAAAGGCTGAGCTTACTAGTTTTGATTACTAGTTTTTAATTTCTATCCTCTGGCATTTGGAAGAGTTATTTTGAACGAGTATTTGAAGGGGAATTGTCGTGAACGGAAATGTTTTTTTTACAAAAGGGACATATTGGAAGGGGCAGAGTTATTATTTTATTGTTTTTGTATATATTATTTTTAATTGTCTATGTTTATGTGTGTTTATTGTTGAACAGAATAGAACGCATGATACAGATTGCATAATACAATTTGCAGAATTAAAACTGCATAACCCAAATTACGGAATACAGACTGAAGAATACAAATTACGTAGATATAAAATACAGAATGAAGAATACAAATTACATAAATATAAAATAAAGAAAACAGGTTACTGAGGTGGATACCGTGGTTAGATGAGGGAGAATTACTAGCATTCATAGATAGATTTGAATTCGGGCTATCGGAGTTAGAACGAGCTTTCTTCCTCAATTTCCTGGAATGTATCATATCAACAATTTCTTCCACCTTCGAATAAGTTTCAATTCTTCTTCTCCTGCCAGACCGCGGTCTAGATGAAGAACCTGCATCCGGTGGCTTGTTAGGAGGCTCATGAAACGATTGTTGCGTCTGGATGTCTTCTAGTGGCACTTGAGATTCATCGAAGAAGAAAGTAGGTTGTACAAACTCGGGTGGAGCAGAACATGGTTCTGGTTGCATGTTCTGACTTGTAGAGCCTGGAGTGTAAGTGCTAAAACCTGTTGCAAGGCTGTTGCCGAAAATTTGCTCCAATTCGGTCAAATTTTCTATTGGACACGTCTTATACTTTAACACCATAGGGTCGTACTCTTAAATAGACGTTTAAAGTGTAAACTTGTAGATGAAATACAGTACGTAACTTGTAAATTGCAAAAAAGGAGTTAAAAATGTTTTACCACCACTCGACCACCCCCACCAACTTTCGCTTCCACTAACTATTCTGTATTTAGGATCTCATACGGCGTCCGTTTTCTCATTCAAATTGCGCCATACAGTTCATTTCTTCTTAAAGCGTCGTATTTAGCTGTCACTTGCTCAGCAGAGACTGATATCTCAGTTAGTGATGTAGCTAAAGACTCGTTCAGCTGCAATTCTCTTGTGTATCTTGTTCTTTCCAGCAGCTTGGTAAGCATCAACAGCTATACGGAGAAACTATGAAATTGGAAACGAAGACCACACTTTCGAAGGTCGGCGAAATGTTGCTTTCGGACGATTTACTTCAGCAATTGTAGATTGTGGATTGTTGAAGGAAATGGAGTTGATTGTTGAAGGAAATGGAGTGGAAAGGGGTTGATTATATAAGTGGAAAATAAGAGCCGTTACAAAAAAATTAGTTGGTGTCCGACTCGCGTCCGTGAAAGCTTCGTTTTCAGTGGTGGGTCCCATGTTAGGCACGTCCGACGCCAACATAACTTTCTGTTTCTAGAAATCAAACGCCATCTAAGTATCTTCTCAACCAACGTCTTTAACATGGCCACTGCTTCAATTTTGATGGATATTGTATTTCACTTTTTAAAAATTTCTAATAGTGGAAAACATGTGATGGTTTTGTAATGCTTCAATTATACTTTTTTGACGGACATGCTATATCACCTCAACTCAAAAGCAAGTCCTTATAATTTTCTAGGTGGTGCAGGTACTTACAAACAACCTGATGGACAAAGCTAGATAATAAAGAGTTCTTGTTGACATCATGCATGATAGAACCATTCCTAACTTGAGACATTAACAACTGGGTGGTGGTCTATGTTCTACTAGGATTGGAGGTGATAGCCTTAATCAAAGGATATCTGGAAGGTAATTATTATTTTATTGTCTAACTGTAAATTATATTATTAACTTAACAGTGCATGCTTTCACATCGCACTATTTGTTTTTCCCCTTAACATATGCTATGTAAGTTTAAAGAAACTAGCCAAGTTGCTTATGTATCTACTTTTTTCGGTTGGGTCTATTGAGAATAAACTCATCCCATTTATATCTTGACACTTTCTTGTTCGAAATATGATTACGTTAGTGATTAGTGATTCATATATTAACGAATAGTAATGGATGGGCTAGGTAGTTCAGAGTCTAAAACAACGGTAGTTTGATCCAAACCATCCTTGGTCTTAATTGAAGGATGAAACTTTGCATGGCATAAGGATTGGAAACTAACCATGACACATCTCCATACATCATATGTGCATGCCTTTCTTGTATGGCGCTTCTTTTAGTTTCTTGATGCCTGTTGGTGTACTCACGATCATAATGTCTCAGATAATTGAAAGTGTTAACAAAAAGAAGGGTGTAAGTTTATGTTCCGACTTACAATATGCTTTAACTTACAAAATGTCATCAGACAAAGGAATCTTCCATATACTTATTTACTGTCAACTCATAGATTATCATTTCTATTTCAGTAAAAGCAATACTACCTTATCAAGAAGCAAGTATATGTTCAAACCTTAATTATTTTCATTTCTCACACAAAAAAATTCCAGTACGCCAACAACTGAAAAAATACAGAACCTCATTCATATTTTTGCAACTATTTCATATCAAATCCTTATTGTTGTTTGTTGAACTCGTCTATAAGTAATTGGCTGTTACGAAGTGAAGGCTAGCGGCAACAAAGAATTATTGGTAATTAAGCAATGAATATGAGTGTAATTATTATATATATTATGATATTTCCATTGTACTATTTGTGTAAACTTATTTGTGAATGCTCGCAGTATGTGACTTATTTTAATGAAAAACTTGTTTATGTAAAAAAATTTGTGTAAACTTGTTTGTTCGAATATGATAATTATGCAATTAATTGTTGATTTGAATATGACAATTATATGATTGATTGTTAGTTTTAATATGAATACTTATTATGTAGCAAGAACTATAAATGCTATAAAAATATTATAGTAGCACAGAAAAAACGCTATAAAAAATTAAAAAACGAAGGATGCAAGTACCACTTTGGTTGCATTTCAAAGTGTTGCCAGAAAATCTTTTGTAGGGTTTTAAAAACGCTACAATATATTCGTTTGTTGTAGCATTTACTACAACGTAACTACAACTTTCAGACTTACAGTTGCATGTCGAGTCGTAGCATTAACTGAAACACTATGAAACGCTTCTTCTGGTGTAGTGTCAACTTTTTGTTACCCAATAGTTAATTATCGATATTAATTTTCGTCAGCACATGTAAGAACCTAGAGCACCATCTTTAATATTTTCCAAATCTTGCTTCCCAAATCATTAAAAAGGGTACACATGATTTAGATCAGTAGTTGCAAATTTGGTTCTATTGTACTCCATATTAATTTTCCATAATAACAAAATTTATAGAAAAAAATATCGGGAGTTGAAATAGGGAAAATTATCATCAGTTTTTCCCATTTAGCATATGTTTTAGGGATCGGTTGGAGAAACTAACTCCCAATTTTAACCTTATTTTCTTGAAATTTGTTCAAAGCATAGATTTCTTTTTCTTTGCTTGGCATAAGTTTCGACGGTGATACCAATTACTTTCCATTTAAATACATAACCCATTTATCTAACCAAATAAACTCATAGATCTTATAATGTGAAGTAATTTATATAATACTTACCCTTTTCGTAAGTTGAACTGAAGTCTCTTCATTGATGAAGTAGAGAATCGGTTGGAAGAAGAGGTGAAATTCAACATGAATTGTTTAAAGTTGAGATCGATTTCTGTAGATTGCCATGTTTTATAATGTCTTGGTCCTTGAAAACTCAATCAAAACAACGCTACTTCAAGATTCGATAATTTTAAAGGGTAAGTATCGGTTTCAGTTCGTCGAGATCACCTTGTACATCGAAATGGAAGCCACATTATTTTGCAAATCCGAACCTTTTAGGATCGATTTGAGAAAAAAGAATTTTTTTTAGCTTTAGGATGTAATAAGTTGAAAATGATTTCGCTGAAAAACAATATTGCCTGACGTATTGTGTAACAACCCACATTTTACGTATCGGAAGATCGTAAAATATTTTTATTTTATTCCACGAGGGTTAGATCATTCTCATATTTTAATATGTTGCTTATGGGGATGTGAGACATGTCTATAATTTTTACCGATTTTGTTTATGACCATTTTGCCCCTATCAGTTTTGTACAGGGCATAACTTTTGACTCAGGTTGAATTAGAGGGTGTGACTTGTGCCATTGGAAAGGAATTGATGATTGCATTTCCGTAGAGTAGTTACATTAAAGATTTGGCTTAGCGGTTTGGGAGGAATCATTGTTTTAAGGTTTTTCGGTTGGCTGCTCAGGTTTGGAGAGCCACAATGGGCTGATTTGGGAAGGCCCATTAGTGGGATAGTGGAATGATATAAATAGAGGGTGGGAGGTATGAGAAATGTTTTAGTTTCTCTATTCTCTCATTAGGTGGCCTATGTTCCTCCTTCCTCTAACACCTTTCCACTATTAAAAATCAAAATCTAAGGAGGGGAATCATAGATCTACACCACTGGAGGCTAGATCTACATCAATTAAAGCAAGAATTCATCGGATAAAGGGGTTTTGGCGAGGTACTTGCTGTCCGGATTCATATTTCAGTCATTTTAGCTTTTTTGGAGAATCGGTGAGTGATATGCATCCCTCACATGGATTCAATGAAGTATATGAGTGTTTGTTCATGTTTTTCATCAAACTCAAGTCGAATTCTTAGATCTATACCATTATAAGTTCATTTTCATATGAATCACCCTATGATCTATTTTAGCAAGTTTAATTTGGTAATTCCTATGTTATTTCATGTGATTATGCAAGTTAGATCTATAGTTTTGTTCATATTTGCATTTATTCTAATTTTGGTGAATATCACGTAATTATTGATGAAATTGCCAAAATGGTGATGTTGTTGGTTTCATAACATGCTTGTGGTGATATTTGATGAATCAGATGAGTTGGCTTCGTCGAATTAGTCGATTGGCGAAGTTTTGGTCGAAACTGGAGTTGCATTGGAGTGGTGCAGGTTTTGGGTCGCACGTGGTGGGTCAGTCGCGCACCAAGTATGGTTTCTTGGGGAACAAGACAGGTGTAGGGATCAATCGAGCGAGCCTGAAGTCGGTCTCGGTTCGGTCAGTCATACTGGGTCGGTCGTGAGGTTGAAAGTGGTACTCATCTGGTCGGGTCGGTCGAGATGTGGAGCGACCGGGTCAGGATGAGGCTGGTCGGGTCAATTACCAGAATGAGCTATGTTGGAATTGGATCGGTCGATGGAGATGGTGATTGGGTTGGTCAGCCGTGTTCTAGAGGGTCGGGTCGGGCCCAAACTTAAGGGTCGAACATGCAAGGGACAAGTAGCAGGTCTGTTCGAGCATGGGGGTCGGTCACCTCTAGGTCGTTTGAGAAGGCTGGGGAATCTGGTCTGTTGGGAGGAAGCCAGGTCGGTTGAGCTGAATCGTACGGGTCGGTAGTGCCCCAGAGGTTGGTCGGTCAAGGAGAAATGATGAGTTTGGCAGTGCACGCTGTGAGGACTGGCATAAGTGTTGTGGTTTGTTCCCTTAACAAATCAAACTTGATGCTATAGATTGTGTCGGACCTTATGATTGATGTTTCTTTGGTTCGAGATTGGTGATAACTTTGAGGAGAATTCAAGTGGGAATATTCGAAGTGTTGAATGTGTTCGTTGATCGTTGTAGAACAACAAGGAATGTGGCAACTCAAAGGTCGTGCGTTGGTGGATAATGGTTTCTTGAGAAAGTTGCTTGAGCTATGAAAAGTCATGAGGATTGATGAGTAGAGATAAGGAGGCTGAGAGATTATCGTTGTCGTAAGTTCTAGTAGGCTTAAAGTAGGGGTACGATGAGGGCACCCAAAAGACCGGTTACAGGTCGAGTACCCTGGGTATCTTTGAAAGGCCTAGTTGTCAAAGTCGGACACATAAGTATCATTGAAAAGCGTACGGAGTTTATGCTAGAACAGTGGTTACCATTAGCCCTTGACATATAGCAAGGTTGGCCATCGTACGATTAACGATGGTTTCAAAGCAGTATTAGCGGTGATAGCCAGAGTTAGTCATGGATTATTGATTGTTCTGTTTGTACCGTCTCATGTAGGTCGTCCAACGTCGAAGCAGATGTTCCTTGAGTGCTTGCCTGATATTGGTTTAGACCTATGGGGCTTGTGCTTAAGGGATGTTGAATTCGATTAGGATGGTTTACATGAAATATATATAATCTAGATGTTATGAGTGCTTGCCATGATTGAATGGATGTTCCGGTTTCCATGGATGGATGTTTGGATTGTTTATCGTAAAGGCTATCACTATCCGATGTGGGGAAGATAGGGTTGAGTTCTTCTCTGGTGTTGTGGGTAGATTAGTATGTTTATCTATCCATTCTCATATACTTTATTGTTGAAGTTTATTAGTTGTTTTATCGCTCACTAAGACTATTGTCTGACTCAAGGTTTTATTTTTCCTCTTATTACCTTGGGTTGTTTATCCGGTTGTGGGTGGACAGACTAAGTAGCAAGTGACAGGTGATTAGCGAGGATGATGCTGTTGTGCGACGGTGAGCTGGAGGCTTACATACCAGTTTTATTACAATCTAGTATTTTTGTTTCCGCTGTCTGTGTGCTCTATGAGGGTTGTAGTGAGGCCTTATGTACAAACTTTGGTATCAGTTGGATAACCTTTCAGGATGTTGAGAAAGTTTCAAAAGTTTGTTATGTGGTGCATGTAACGACCCGGGTTTTCCAGTTATTTGAATTTGAATATTTAAACTTGTTTTAAATATTATATTTGGGAATATTAATGAATTTTAATATTTAATTCATTTATAAAACAACGATTGAACGATTAAATTTATATTTAAAATAAAACGAACTCGAAAAGGCGCGGTAGTTCATAATACTGAGTTTCGAACTTCAACTGAATATACATAATCCATTTAAGTCAGAATTCTGTGAAACAAGAAATGCTGGGATCTTATCGATTATAATTTTCTAACAAAAGAGAAAAATCGAGATTTTAGCTTATATATTATGAGATATGTCCAAATCAAAATTTAAAATAGTCCTTATGGAAATCGTTTATAAACAATAACGTTTAGTTAATAATTTAAATAGAATTTTAATTATCGTTTAACTCAAAAATGGTAATGTTGAGTTATATTTCCATATTGATTGAATTTGAAGTGATACATTATTTTATGTGAATATATATATATATATATGGCAGTAATAATTTATTATTATTAAATTTAATTGTTTTGGAATTTAATTAATATTATATCGATATAATATAAGCGTTAGAAATAACCTCTTTTCACACAGCCTCCGTTTTCGACGAAACGAATTTTATTGGGATACATATGTCTAATTATTGCTAGATTTCTGATTTGGAGCCTATCGGAGTTGTTTTATCGGTGTGCGATATTTAAGGGTGAACCGGTGGATAAAGTAAGATCTAAATAACACCGTTTTTGCAAACGAAGACCAGTTTCAACGAAATTAGTTTCATTGGGACCGTAACGTCAAATTATACCATGGTGTCCATTTTCATTATTTTTGGGGATTTTGTTATCGGTGCGTATATTTAACGGTTCACGTAAATAGTGGTAAATAGCGGTAAAATTTAACAACCGCATAAGAGATAACTTTACCATATCAAATCAAAAGAATAGAAAATAATATTTAAACTTCATGCTTAAGGAAACTAACTGAAGTACACTGTACTAACAAGCAACCTATGCTTTTGTTTTCAAAATTTACGTACACCCTATGTATTGTGTTTTCAAACTACCCATCTACCGTGCCCTTACTAACTAGCCTTCCACCCTAAGTAACCTAAAACGTACAACCTCTCATGAAGAAAAATGAAGCTACCCTATGTTTTTGATGTTACGCACATGCAAACTGTAATCACACAGCTACCATACCCTTCTTTTGTGTAGCGCCAGCACATGACCAAGGAGAAAAACATCACACATGCCTTTATAATCAAATAATGAAAGTGAATGAACATGCTCAGCTATTCTACTGCCTATCAGCAATGCTGTGGGTTCTAAACCAAAGCCTTGGGGGCCAAGGAAATTCTCCACTAGAGCAAGACATCGTTCATTTCCAAAACAAGATAGAAACAAAACAATGGTGGCGGATCTTTGAAAATCCATTTCACCCAATATACTCAATTAAAAATTTCAAACCAAACTTCAGTGTGTTCCTAAAATCGACCTCTAGGAATCCACTGTCTTAGTTTTTGCATTCTAGAAAAAAAATCATGGGATTTTAATGGCCTTGTACTAGGGTTGCGGTTATGAGAGGATACAGAGAGTTTTGTAAGTTTTCATCAATATGGCGGTGATCAACATAAAGCGGCGGTCGAACGGGTGAGTTTTTGCGAAATTTAGAGGAAATTTCTATCGAACCTGGTTGCTGCTGTATCAACGTCGAACGGTGCTGCAGGCCATCGGAGTGGATGGCAGTAGGCTCGATAAGTTTGGTTTGATGCAAGGAGTTGTGTGGTAGTGTTCAATTGGTGGGTCAGTATAGTTTGGGTGAGGTCATGTTTAATGGCACATGGTTTGTAAATAAATAAGAGGAGCATCAGGAGGATTATATCGGAGAGAAGTAGATCTGTAGCTTGCGGGTGTCATCGGTCTTGGGCTGAAGTGAGTTTGCGGTGGGCTGGGCTTTCGAAGGATTAAAAAAAATGATGAGAAACGCGAGGGGTGGAGGAGCAACAAAATAAAGCTTCAGGAAGTACTCATACAGGAAGAAATAGGAGTAGATGTGGGATGTACAGGGGCGTGGGCTTTAAACTTGCGGATGAGATTTTGGGCCGATTATGGGAAAAAAAGAAAGAAAAAAGGAGAAAAGAATGGGATGTAAGGCTTGGAGACATGCAGCCAATTGGAGAGCAGCATGGCGGATATGTATGGAACATGAAGCAATGGGGAAGTTGGGTTAATGGTGACGTGCAGAAACGGCCAAACATGAGAAAAAAGTAGAGAAGGTGTATGCACACGCAAGCAAGGTGATGGAACATGCTGGGTGAAGAATGGTATGATGCTAGCCGAAATATAGGTTAAGGGTTCATTTCAGAATAAAATAAGATTTATGTTTAAATTAAATAAATTGTTTCATAATCTCGTTATTATCATTGTACGTATATTACCAGAATGACGCGTGATCTGCGACATTGGAACTATATGGACGCGAGCTTCGAGATGGAGCTGGTCTAATAAGCATTAGAAGTAAAAAGAAGTTTAAATTAAATTAAACGTCAGTTTAAATTAAATTAAACGTCAGTTTAATTTAATTAAAATTAGGCGTGTAACGACAAAATTAAACCAAGGTGAGTTAAACTCACTCACTTCTCCCACTTATAAATACTATAAGTCGGGTTTATTATTTGTATGTTATGGTTGCTAATTATTGGTTGTTTGATGGTTGTTTAGATGCGTGTTAAATATTTTTATATCAATTATTTAAATTAAACGGTTGTTTAATTTAAATGAGACGACATCGTTATTTTTAACAATGATTTTCAAACAAGGTAACTTACCTTGTTAGTTACATTTATAATAATATAAACTCATTTATATTTAATTGGATGTTTGAATTATTATTATTGGTTAACTACTATCAGTTGAATTGATTATTTATTTGCATATGATCGTTACATAAACTGTTTAACCAGTATGATTGGATTATTGATTTGGGTGTTGATTGTTGAATCCAAATTCAATGTTTGTTTTGGATATTAACCAATAGGCGGTATTGGTTGAGGAATTTATAGCAGATGGCCTAAATTATTTATATATATATATATATATATATATATATATCGTTTATAAAGGTTGATTTACCGTTAGATGAAATTGATAGAAATGAATTGATGAAACTTATTTATAACTAAATATACATTTTGAAATATATTATTTTGAATGAAGTTTAGAAAAAGGAAATAAACCAACTACATATATATTGTTTGTTTTAACCACCAATCACCATTTTTGTACCAAAATCTGTCGTGTGCGAAGCACGTGCCTCATCTTAATTATTAAATGATTTATAAAGCTACTTCTAATATTACAAAGATAGATAAGCAAGCGAGCAAGGATTAATGTAACGATTTATAATTAAAATTAATTATTTTTAAGTAATAATTAAAATAGAATTATATTGAATCGATGATTATTTATTTAATGATAATCGAAGTAAATGGGATTATTTAAATTGATTATATTGTTAATTTATTTAAAGGGAAAGACTATGTGACGACCGCCCACAACCCCTGCACTAAGTAAGAGGAATAATGCACTGCAAGGCGTGCCAGGCAGCTATTGAGGATCATCAAGGTATGTTAACACAATCGGAACCTGTCGTAAATCTCAAAGCGAAAAGATAAAATATAATAGAACATATACAACAAGTAATATTAGTGAGGCATATTTGAGCAGAAATCTCAATTTTTTCAAAACAACAAGAAAGTATATCCTTACACTAGGATCACAACATATATATGTACAAATCTGCCTCACTACAGCACTCAAAGTATGGTAACAAACAACAGAAACCCAAGTACTATATAGTAAGAGAGATAGTACACCAGCCTCCTGCTCACCTCCGAACTGCTGCATCATCCTTACTAAGCTATCACCTACCACCTAGTCTATCCACCAAAAATTGGATGAACAGCTGAAGGTGATAAGAGGGAAACATAAAACCTTGAGTCAGACAATAGGCTTAGTGAGCGATAAAAAAACTAACTAACTTCATCAATAAAGTATATGAGAATGGGTAAATAAACTAACTAATTTACCCACAACATCAGGGAAGAACACAACTCCCATCTTCCTCACATCGGACAGTGATAGCCTTTACAATTCAAACAACAAAAGGAATAATAATCCATCAGTGTAATCTGAATGATTATTCAATCATGGTAAACAGAAGCAACCAATCAGTAACACTCATAGCATCCAGATTATAGATCTCACATAAACCATCTTAATCGAATTCAACATTCCTCAAGCACATGCACCAAAGGCCGAAACCAATATCAAACAAGCACCCAAGAAATATCTCTTTCGACGTTGGACAATCTACATGAGATGCTACAAACAAAGAAATCAATATTCCATGACAGACTCTGGCTATCACTGCCAATCCTGCTTTGAAACCACTATTAATCGTATGACCGATCATATCATACTACCATCCATCAAAGGCTAATGGTAACCCCATTTCTATCAAAAACCCCATACGCCTTTCAACGATACGTACCTAGGCCTGTCAACGATACCCAGGGTACTCGACCTACATCCGATCTTTTAGGTGTCCCTATTGTATCCCTTCTTTGAGTACGCTAGAACTTACGACAACGATAATATCTCGGCCTTCGCATCTCTAGTCGGTATCATCCATGACTATTCATCAACTCAAACATCCTTAAGCAACCATTATCCACTAACTCAAAACGCCCTTGAGTTGCCTTCCCATTCATTACTTTCATCGATCAACGAACACCTTCAAACACTTCGAACATTCCCACTTGAATTCACGCTGAAGCTATAACCATCGTTGGCTAAAAAACAAGCTTCATTCAGTCGATATTGTTTAGCTCTTGAACCCCTTAGATCTTACTCCTTAGGTCTAGCTCCTTAGGTCTTAAAACGACCTAAGACCTAACGACCTAAAACCCAAGAAAAATGACCCAAAGCCAGGAAAAATGACCTAAAGCTAGGAAAAACGACCTAAAGCCCGGAAAAAACGACCCAAAGCCAGGAAAAACGACCTAAAGCCTGGAAAAATAACCCAAAGCCTGTAAAAACAACCCAAAGCCAGGAAAAACGACCCAAAGCCAGGGAAAACGACCAAAAGCCAAGAAAAACGACCCAAAGCCAGGAAAAACGACCCAAAGCTAGGTCTGACCAAAATAGCTCCAAATCTTCACCAAACGAATACAACGATTCAACCGACTCATCCAAATCATCCAATTCAATCATAGGCACTTTATGAAACCATTCACAACATCAAAATGATGCCTATTCATCATAATCATATGAAATTCACCAGAAATCATGTTAAATCTATAAATGAACAAATTAATGGATCTAACTTGCATAAACATATGAATTAACACAGAAATTACTGGTTTTAGGTTGCTAGGTTGGAACCTTTGGTGATCCATATGAAAATATACTTACCATGATGTAGATATAGGTGAAAACAACTCTAAATGACAAAAGTAAGATCAAACACCAATATACTTGATTGAATCTGCATGAGAGACGCATATCACTCACCAATTCTCCAAAACAAGCGAAAATCAATGTAATAAGATTCCAAACAACAAGAAATTGAATCCGAACTCCTTGATTTGACGAATTCGCCCTTCAATTGATGTAGATCTAGCCTCCAGTGGTGTAGATCTTCATTTTCCTTAGATTTTGATTTTTAATGGTGGAAAGATGTTAAAGGAAGGAGGAACACAAGGCCACCAAAAGAGAGAATAGAGAAACTAAATCATTTCTCCAAACTCTCACCCCCTATTTATAGTTTCCACCAGCCCACTAATTGGGCCTTCCCAAATCGGCCCAATGTGGCTCCCAAAACCTGAACAGCCAACTTAAAAACCCTAAAACAGCGATTACTCCCAAATCGCTGAGCCAAATCTTTAATGTAATTACTCTATGGAAAGGCAACCGTAATAGCACATAGCTCATCCTCTAATTCAACCTGAGTCAAAAAGTTATGCCCTGTACAAGACTGACAGGGGCAAAATGGAAACTAACAAAATCGGTAAAAATTATAGGCATGTCTCACATCCCCATAAGCAACATATTAAAATATGAGAATGATCCAACCCTAAGAGAATAAAATAAAAATATTTTACGATCTTCAGATATGTAAAATGTGGGTTGTTACGTTCTCTCCCTTAAGAATTTCGCCCCTGAAATTTCAAGCAAACACAAGTAACCAAAACAGTTCTGCTTGCCTATCATCCATGAGCATCAAATTTTATCATCCAAACTAGCAGCCACCAAACCATGCATCCATATCCCTATCCTACCGTGCGGAATTCTAACAACAACAACAAGATAACAATAATAACAACAAGTAGTAATGATGTAATGTTGGCGCAATATCAATGGGTCATACGGACGAAGAGTTTTGGATGGGTCATCTTTATACTCTCCTCCGTCTCCCATGTACCATTGTCACTCTATTGTACCTTCACTAGCTTAACCACCTTCCTCCTAAGTCGTTTCATGTCATTTGCCACAATACAAAATGGCTTACAAGGTATCGTAACCGCGGCCTCGACTTTTAGGTTTTCGTACTGCTCTGAAGTTACCACTACATTCAAATCATGCACGAACTTCCGTAGAAACGACACATGGAAACATTATGCACAATCAACATCTTATTGGGTAACTCCAATCTATACGCGAGATTTCCTATTCGCTCGACTATCGGAAATGGTCCAACGAATCTAGGAGCCAACTTTCCTTTACTTCCAAATCGAACCACATGCTTCAATGGAGAAATCTTCACGAAAACCATGTCACCTACGTCGAATTCCAAATCTTTTCGATGCTTATCAGCATAACTTTTCTGACGATCTTGAGTTTCCTTCATTCATTGCTGAAGAATCTCGATACAATCCGAGGTTTATCTTATCGTCTTTGGCCCAAATGTCAACTTATCTCCAATCTCTAACCAATAAGCTGGAGAATTATACGGCCTTCCATACAACGCCTCATATGGTGCATTCCTAATTCTCGACTGGTAGTTGTTGTTATATGCAAACTCAACTAGATGTAGATGGTCTTCTCATGATCCTACGAAGTCTAACACACAAGCCCTCAAGAGATCTTCCAAAGCTCGATTGACTCTCTCGGTTTGACCATCAATTTGGGGATGATAAGCCGTACTCAAATATAACTCGATTCCCAAAGCTTCTTGCAAAATTTTCCAAAATCCACTCGTAAACAATGGATCTCGTTCACTCACCATACGCTTTGGGATACCATGGAATCAAACTATCCATTTTACATAAAGTTCAGCCAATTTCGATGTCATCCTAGTCGATCTGACAGAACTGAACCTTGCATTTTTGGTTAAGTGATCCAAGATGACCCAAATTCCTTCATTTCCTGCCCTCTTCTTAAGTAGTCTATCGATAAAGCCCATCGGTATTTGTTCCCACTTCCACATAGAAACTTCCAATGGCTGAAGCAATCCACTCGGCTTCTTCTGTTCAGCTTTCATCAACTGACAGTTCATGCATTTGGAAATGAACTTTCTAATATCTCGCTTCATCCCTTCCCAGTAGTATACTCACTTCATGTCTTGATACATCTTATTACTACCGGGATGAATCATCAACTTCAAGTGATGACATTCTCTCAGAACCTCGTATCTCAATCTATCGATCTCAGGAACAACTAATCACCCTTGCTTTCAAAGCCAACCTTCTCGATCGACTTCGAACTCTTTATCTACTGGTTCCAGTTTCTGGATAAACTCGACATGCTTTGCATCTCGCTTTTGGCTCTCGCCAGTCTCTTCGATGAGATAAGGTCTTGTCGATAAGCTTGCCAACATTTCAGGTTCCAAGTCACATCTTAACCTGAAATCAAACCTTGCCAAATACTCGAGGTTCTTCCATTCAAAATCATATGATGCCAGAAACACTAATCACCGTTGCTGCAAAAGGTCCAAATCCTTTTGGGAGAAAAGATGCTTTAATGGCTTATGATCTGTAAACAACTCGAATCGAACTCCCAACAAGTAATGTCTCCACATCTTCAGAACAAACACAATTGCCGCCAACTCTAAATCATGAGTTGGGTATTTCCTTTCATGCGGCTTTGGCTATCGACTTGTGTAGGCCACAACCTTATCCTTTTACACCCTCAACTAGTGAAATCCCATTACTAAATCCTTCTCGAGTAAACATTTTGGCTTCGTGAAGCTGATCGAACAAGTCATCAATTATTGGCAATGGGTACCTATCCTTTTTGGTCACCTTATTCAGCTCACGATAGTCCTCACACATAGAGTTGCGGTTATGAGAGGATACAAAGAGTTTTTAAGTTTTCATGAATATGGTGGTTATCAACATAGAGCGGCGGTCGAATGGGTGAGTTTTGCGTAATTTGGAGGAAATTTATGTCGAACCTGGTTGCTGCTGTATCAACGTCGAACGGTGCTGCAGGCCATCGAAGTAGATGGCAGTAGGCTCAGCAAGTCTGGTTTGATGCAAGGAGTTGTGTGGTAGTGTTATATTGGTGGGTCGGTATAGTTTGGGTAAGGTCATGTTTAATGGCGCATGGTTTTTAAATAAATAAGAGGAGCATCAGGAGTATTGTATCGGGGATAAGAAGGTTTGTAGCTTGCGGGTGTCATCGGTCTTAGGCTGAAGTGGCTTTGCGGTGGGCTGGGCTTTCAAAGGATTAAAAAAATGATGAGAAACGTGAGGGGTGGAGGAGCAACAAAATAAAGCTTCAGGAAGTACTCATACGGGAAGATATTGGTTCAGATGTCGGATATACAGAGGCATGGGCTTTAAACTTGCAGACGGGCTTTTGGGCTGGTTACAAAAAAAAAAAGGATAAAAGAATGTGACGTAAGGCTTGGAGACATGCAACCAGTTGGAGAGCAGCATGGCATATATGTATGGAACATGAAGAAATGGGAAAGTTGGGTTAATGGTCAAGTGCAAAAATGGCCAAATGTGAGAAGAAAGTAAAGAAGGTGTATGCAAACGCAAGCAAGGTGATGGAACATGCTGGGTGAAGAATGGTATGGTGGTTGCCGAAATATAGGGTAAGGGTCCGTTTGAGAATAAAACAAGATTTATGTTTAAATTAAATAAATTGTTTTATAATCTCGTTATTATCATATCTTGTACTTATATTACCAGAATGACGCGCGATCTGCCACGTTGGAACTGTATGGACGCGAGCTTCGAGATGGAGCTGGTCTAGTCAGCATTGGAAGTAACAATAATTTTTAATTAAATTAAATGTCAGTTTAATTTAATTAAAACAAAGCGTGTAACGACAAAATTAAACCAAAGTGGGTTAAACTCACTTAGTTTTCCCACTTATAATTGTTATAAGTTAGGTTTATTATTCGTATGCTATGGTTGCTAATTATTGGTTGTTTGGATGCGTGTTAAATATTTTTATGTCAATTATTTAAATTAAATGGTTTTTTAATTTAAATGAAACAACATCGTTATTTTTAACGATGATTTCCGAACAAGGTAACTTATCTTATTGGTTACTTTTGTAGTAATATAAACATATTTAAATTTAACTGGATGCTTGAATTATTATTATTGATTGACCACTATCAGTTGAATTGATTATTTATTTACATATGATCGTTACATAAACTGTTTAACCAGTATGATTGGATTATTGATTTGGGTGTTGATTGTTGAATCCAAATTCAATGTTTGTTTGGATAATAACCAATGAGCGGTATTGGTTGAGGAATTTATAGCAGATGGCCTAAATTATATATATCGTTTATAAAGATTGATTTACCGTCAGATGAATCGATAGAAATGAAGTGATGAAACTTATTTATGACTAAATATAGATTTTTAAATATATTATTTTGAATGAAGTTTTGAAAAAGGAAATAAACCAACCACATATATATTGTTTGTTTTAACCACCAATCACCATTTTTGTACCAAAATTTGTCGTGTGCGAAGCATGCCTCGTCTTATTTATAAAGCTACTTCTTATATTACTAAGATGGATAATCAAGCGAGCAAGGATTAATGTAACAATTTATAAATGAAATTAATTATTTTTAAGTAATAATTGAAAGGGAATTATATTGAATTGATGATTATATATTTAATAATAATCGAAGTAAATGGGATTTATTTAATTATATTATTAATTTATTTCAAGGGAAAAACTAATTGGAGTTGATTAACGAATTAATCATATTTAGAATTGACTAAGTTAACCGTGTTAACGGGGTTAGTTTATTTAATTGGGTTATCAGTTTAATACAGATAGTTAGTGGTGAAGTAAACATTATTTTATTCAAGTTTGATTCTTATTTATTAAATAATAATCGAAGAGGCAATATTGGAGTTTAAATTGAATTTATAAAGGTTTATAAAGTTTTAAAGCCTTGTTTATATTTTAATGAATATTTAAGCGATTTGGTGTTAATAATAATATAAGTTAAGTTAAATTGAAGTTTAAATTAGATCCTTTTTGGAATTCTAACTAATTAGATTTTATAAAATTCAAGATTTTGACGAAGATATAAAACCCAAGTATTACTGAATATTATTGGAATGGGTTATTAGAAAAGGATTTTTGAATAGAAATGAAAGCCGGATATGAAATTAAAGAATTAACGCTTAATTGGAGATCGGTTGGGATAAATAACTTTCTCAGTATTGATCTGATGTTGGTTTCAGCATTCGGGGTTAATATTTAGGGGATTTTTTCTGACTGATTTACCCTTAGGAACCAATGGATATATGAAATGGAAATCAAATGAAAAAGCCAAGTTTGAATCAGAGTAGTTAAGCGAGTTGAGATATAAAGATGTGATTTAAATTCAGAATAATAAATAAGAGATGAAGTTTCATCAAGATATGACTAAAATGGGATTTGTTTTGCTATTGGGAATGAATATCAGTTTTGGTATTATAACTGATATTTATCTTAAGATAAGAACGTTGTTGATCAAGGACTGATGGGTAATTAAAATATCCCAACTTGAACGACATCAGGATTATCGAAGATGATATTAGTTGTAATGGTGAAGATGTTAACAAAAATTTATCATGGGAAATAATAAGAATTTGGAATTCCAAATTAAAAAGGAAATAAAATGGGCTTAAGGAGATGAAAGGATATTTCCATTAAAAAAAGCGATAGAAGGGGATTGGTGAAAATATAACGATATTTGCAGAGTAAAGAGATGAGATTTAGAATGGTTTTATTCTAAAAGGATAAGTACGGTGTTGAAATAACGAAGCCAAAGGGGATGTCATAACATTTTTTTTATGAATAATAAGTTGAATTGGTTTTCCAATTATAGAAAATAAGAGATGGTTTGAAATGGTAGTTAATGGGAAATTTGGTACGATTTTAAGTTATTTTTTTCTAAAAATATAAATAAGATGATATGAGAATATTAATATATTAAAGCTGATACCTTATTTTGGTATTACAACTGAGATACTAATTTTAATGGCCAAGTGACGCTATATACTAGACCAATGGATTTATTTATTTTTATGATTGTTTATTTTGATAGTTAAATAACCGACTATCAAAATCATACCTAATGCGTTGTTGGTACAGAAAGATCAGGATCAAATTTATATTTGAAAACTATTCCAAACCAACAAATATGTAAACGAAGAAGATAATTGATGCTGTTCGAGATGGAGCAATTGAAGACCATAAATCTTCATGAGCGGGGGAACTATTGTTGAATTTCTCTAGCTGAACCCTAGATATATATATATATATATATATATATATATATATATATATATATATATATATATATATTCGACAATGATTCTATCGTGATTGGAATCTACGGATTGCAAGGACTATTCGCTACTAATCAATGGGGTGATTCCTATATTGGATTTGGTAGGAGGGTGCCTTCGGTTCATCATGTTCCTAGGTGACTTGTATAGACGGATGTCTAACAGAGTATTTCTTAAGGATCACGTACGTTGATTTTTACAAACATATTTCTATTAGTGGCGGAGAAGGGCACTTCTCTTAGCTTAACGATTAGAGTATTTTAGTGGACGTCAATTAGTGATTTGGTGGATCTGACAATGTGACATTCAAAGTGAATGGTGGGCAGATGTTCTAAAAGGTAATTTAAACCTCAAGCGTCATCAACCGGGAAATGACAAAAATTAGGCAGGCAGCATGGCTATGTGGGTCACTTCCATTAGGATGTATAATCACCTTTCTAGAGAAATTTCCTTTGCTTTTTTAATTTATTTTGATGTTGTCCCTTTCGAGAAATGGTGGTTTGAGCCCAACCGTTGGTGATATACATTCGATACACTCAAACGAAATGAGTGGTCGATCATGTGTGGGCTGGGTTGCAAGATGTTCTTGTTGAACCCAGTGTATTCCCCTCTAGAGTTACACTATCAGCAGATGGTTCCATACCTTGTCATAGTTATAATCCAATCTCCAATAAGTGCCCGCGGTTTTATTTATAAACTATATATGTGGAGCGTGAGATGCAAGCGTTCTGCTAGATTCTATTTATTTGTATTTGGACACTATCATAATATCAGAATAAAAAAATTGATTTCAAAATGTTTTGGTTTATCGTAAGGTAAAAGCCGTACGTACTTATGTGTGGATTTGGTCTTATGATTATCCTTTCTTTCGAAAAGGTTTTAACTTTAGAATCAAGTTGGATGATATTATAAACTTAGCGAGTTTTTTTCTCACTCTGGTTCACTAGACTGACCCAGTGTTTGTAATGCTCGGGTTAGACCGGGTTGTATATGTTCAGGTTATCGGCTGTTGTGAAGCCCAAAGACGAGCTAAAGTAGTTCAGACGTATACCGTTATTGTTCCATTGAGTGTTATGTGTATGAGGACAGATTATTATAACTGTCCCGATGTTTTGATGTACTCTGATGATTGTAAGTTCTTATTTCAAAGCTTTCTATAAAGTTTATTTATATATTACATTTTGTTCCGCTGCGATGTGAGACTCTGTGTTGTGATGATTCTTCTTCTTTTTTTATTCTAATATTTCTTTCTTTCTTATCTCACCCTCTAATTTCTTTCTATTAACGTTCCGGAGTTTTCGGGATCTGAAATCCCTATTCATTACAATGTTGTACTATCATTACCTGTTGTACTATACTTATTCCTTGAGCTGTGAGTACTACGACAGGTTCCGCTTGTGTTTACCTACTCTGATGATTGTCCATAGCTGACGTGCACACCTTTCAGTGTATTATTCCACCTATTAAGTGTGGGGGCTGTGGGCGATCGTCACATTTGGTTTTAGAGCTCTGGTTAATGATTTTAGCCAAAGTACGAAGACGTAATTGCGTATGAGAGACATACTTGTAGATTTTAGTTGGATGTTTACTATATATATATACTAGCATATATAGTAATAGCGGTTGTGTCCCTTTAGCAATTTTTCTTGAAAGTGGCTAATTATTCTAAATTGCAGATTTAGAATGAGTAGACGACCATCAAGACAGGCTGCTAGGGGAGCTAATACTAGAGGGGGAAATGGCGGTAAACCAGACTACCCTACCATGTTTGAAGCCATGATGGAGGCATTCATGCGAAGGGTCCCTGCTCCAGTGGAAATTACGGTAGACGTAGGAGTTCAGTTGCCTAAAGTTGTGGATTTTGCGAAGCTATGCAAACATTATACGTCTCTAGGAGGGAAACCATTCAAAGGAACTGAGTTAGTTGAAGAGGTTCAGAGGTGGATAGATTCTTGTGTTCGTATCTTTGGAGACTTGAGCTTGGATGGTGCAACCAAGAGAAAGCTTACATCAAGGAAACTGCAAGGTAGAGCCATGGAATGGTGGAATTCGGTTACGCTTGAGACTCCAGAGGAAGAAATTTCATGGGAGTAATTCCAGGCTAAGTTTGAAGCAAAGTTTATCTCCATTGCTTAGAAATCAGCTTTGTTCAAGAAGTTCATGGAGCTGAAACAAATGGTCGTTCTATATTTGATTGTGTTTTTGATTTTGAGGCCTTGTCCAAATACGCTTGTTCATACATTGATACACCTTATCAGAAGAACAAGATGTTTGTTATGGGTCTGGATACCTATATTGCAAGGTCGTTGGTGGATCATCTTGACGACTCATTTGAGAAGAATGTGGAAAAAGCTATTCTCCATGAAAGCTTGTTTCCTAAGGAAGCTAATGTTGTCGCTGCAACCAAGCAAGCTCAGAAACCACATGAAGGTGGTAATAATAAGAAAAGGAAGCAGCAACAACAAAAAGGAAAGGATGGCCAGAAGAAGCCTAAGAGTGACATGGTTTTCTTTAACAGCCAACAGAAGGGTCATTACTCGAATGAGTGCAAGAATCCCAAACCTGAGAAGAAGTGCTTCAATTGTGGAAAGCCTGGGCATGAGAAGAAATACTGTCTAGAATCAGCTAAGGGAAAACAAGTTGTGAAGGCATATGCTTTGGAAGCCATACCATCTTGTTCATGAGCTCCTACTGCAGAGGAGAATGGAAAGGGTGTCTTCATACAAGGTACTCTTTCAATTAATGGTGTTTCAGTTCGGGTGTTGTTTGATACTGGAGCATCGCATTCATTCATTTGCAATGAGCTTTTTTGTCGTTTGGGTTTGGAACCCGAGAGTTGTGATAGGCCATTGATCGTGACTAATCCAGTTAGGGGTCCAGTTTTTGCATGTTGTGTCGTGGTTTAGTGTTATCAAGTCATGGTTGCTTTTTTGTGTGTGATTGTTTGATTCTTAACTTACCTGGGTTTGGGATCATCTTGGGCATGGATTGGCTCAAAAGGTATGCAGCAAGAGTGAATTGCGAGAATCTAGAGGTGAGAGTCAGGGATGTGGAAGGGCGAAAGGTGTTGATTAGATGTAAGCATGAAGAGGGTGTCTTTGTGAGCTATCTATATTCGCTTGTGATTCCATAGGAAGACTTGTCATCTATGTTGATCGCTAATGAGTATGAGGATGTCTTTGACGAGGTCAAAGGGTTTCCGCCGCATCGTGAGATCAAGTTTAGGATCGATTTGGTCGAGGATGCTAGACCAATTTTTATGCCTCTTAGGTGGATGGCGCCTAAGGAACAACGAGAGTTGGAGGTGCAAGTTCATGACCTTCTATGAAAGGGATTCATTCGGAGAAGTATTTCCAAATGGGGTGCACCGGTCGTGTTTGCAAACAAGGCAGATAACTCGTTAAGATTGTGTATGACTATCGTGAGCTGAACAAGGTGACTATCAATAACAAGTATCTGTTGCCAAGGATTAATGACTTGTTCGATTAGCTTCACGAGGCCAAAGTGTTTTCTCAGATGGATTTGGCAACGAGATTTCACCAGTTGAGGGTGGCAAGGGATAGTGTGCCAAAGACTACTTTTAGGACACCATACAGTTTCTTCGAATGGTTGGTAATGCCATTCGGAATGACTAACATGCCAACGTATTTTGTGGATCTTATGAATAGGGATTTCAGAGATCAATTGAACAAGTTTGTGCTTGTGTTCCTGGATGATATTCTGGTTTATTCACGGAATAAGGATGATCACAAGACTCACTTGAGAGTTGTGTTTGAAATCTTGCGAAAGCATCAGCTGAGAGCTAAGTTTTCAAAGTGTCACTTCTGGAAGAGTGAAGTGAGGTTCTCAGGACATGTTGTTTCTGGAAATGGGATAGCAGTTGACCCCACTAAAGTGGCAGCAATCCAGGATTGGGATAGCCCTAAGCATGCGATGGATTTTCGGAGTTTACTTAGGTTGGCTGCTTATTACCGACAGTTTATCAAGGATTTCTCCAAGGTAGCTGCACCATTGACAGGATTGATGAAAAAGAACCAAGTGTTCACATGGGATGCAAAGTCTGAAGAAGCGTTCGGGATCTTGAAAGAGAGACTGACGAGTTCTTCTGTGTTGACTATTCCGAGTGGGAATGAAGAGATGGTGGTATATACCAATGCATGTGGTACTGGACTTGGAGTGGTAATGATGCAAAAGGATAAGCTTGTGGCCTACGCAAGCCGACAGCTAAAGCCACATGAGATAAATTACCTAACTCACGATTTAGAGTTGGCGGCAATTGTGTTTGCTCTGAAAATGTGGAGACATTACCTATTGGGAGTTCGATTCGAGTTGTTTACGGATCAGAAGTCATTAAGTATATTTTCTCCCAAAAGGATTTGAATCTTTGGCAGCAAAATTGGCTAGAGTTTCTGGCATCGTATGATTTTGATATGGCCTATACTCCTGGCAAAGGTAATGCGGTTGTAGATGCGTTGAGTAGAAGACACACAATTTTTGGTGCGATGTTTTGGAATAGAAGAGCCTCGAGTATTTGTCAAGGTTTGATTCAGGCCAAGGTGCAAGTTGGAACCTGAAATGTTGGCAAGCTTATCGATAAGACTCACTCTTATCGAAAGGATTGGCAAAAGGCAAAAGCGAGATACAAAGCTTGTCGAGTTTATCCATAAGATGGAACCAGAAGATAAAGAGTTCGAAGTTGATCGAGAAGATTGGATCCGAAAGCAAGGGCGATTAGTTGTTCCTGATATCGACGGATTGAGAGATGAAGTTCTGAGAGAATGTCATCACTCGAAGTTGACGATTCATCCCGGTGGCAATAAGATGTATCAGGACATGAAGCGAGTCTATTACTGGGAGGGGATGAAGCAGGATTTTGGAAAGCTCATTTCCAAGAGTATGGACTGTCAGTTGGTGTAAGCTGAACAGAAGACGCCGAGTGGTTTGCTTCAGCCATTGAAAGTTCCTACATGGAAGTGGGAGCAGATCTCCATGGACTTTATCGATGGACTACCTAGAACCAGGGCAGGAAACAAAGGAATTTGGGTCATCGTGGATCGCTTGACCAAAAGTGCAAGGTTCATTCCTGTCAAGTTGACTAGGATGACATCGAAATTGGCTGAACTTTATGTGAAATGGATAGTTTGATTCCATGGTATCCCGAAGAGCATAGTGAGTGACCGAGATCCATTATTTACGAGTGGATTTTGGAAGGGTTTGAAAGAAGATTTGGGAACCGAGTTGTGCTTAAGTACGGCTTATCATCCCTAAACGGATGGTCAAACCAAGAGGGTTAACCGAGTTTTGGAAGAACCCCTAAGAGCTTGTGTGTTGGATTTTAGCGGATCATGGGAAGACCATCTGCAGTTGAGTTTGCATATAATTATAGCTACCAGTCTAACATTGGGATGACACCATACGAGGCATTGTATGGGAGACCGTGTAATTCTCCAACATGTTGGTTAGATACTGGAGATAAGTTGATAATTGGTGTGACATCCTACGTCCATTAATGCCACTCACTAAGGGAATGCATTAAGTTCCATGAAGCGTTATAGGTAAATAAGAACATAATAGCACAAGACAGACATGTAAAATAGCAGCGGAATTAAAAACTTTAGTTAAATCAAAACATCATGGTCCCAAATACCGAGTTTACATCAAAAGTAACTAATTACATTAATAATCTGTCTTGCCAACAACATCAGAGTACAAAAGCATAAAACCATATTTCCCTGTGAAGCCATAAGAGAGTTGACTAGAAGTCAAAGCGATACATCTATATCCAAAATCCAAGCTAAGCTGAAAGAATCCAGAACAACTCTAAGCACTTCCACCCTGAGAACCTGTGGGGAAACGGAAGAGAGAGAAGAGGAAACAAAAAGGGTCAGACATAAACTCTGGCGAGTCCAGTTACTTTTAAATATAAATAAATGTATCATGGCAGGTATATAAAACTGGAAGAACAAGATAATAGTAACAATAACAAGTGTGAAATGAGCAAGGTAAGATGAACATGATATATTGCGCTTCTTAAATACATTTCTCTGCACCGCGCAGATACTAGTATATCAGAAGTAGAATGATCCCTACCAATACCATTCCATTACGTTTTCTTGATTATTAGGTTACTTGGGTTAATAACACTCAAGACTTACACGCGCATCGTACCCATTTACTTTCCCATGGATTCACCTAATACAATATATGTAGGTATCTCTCAATATTGAGATACACCACATGGTAACCCACTCGTACGGTCTCCACCGAAATGAACGCAGTCCCTCATCAAACGCCGGAGTGACGTGTGGATCCCTATATAAAAGTGTTTACGTTTCGTATATATCTGTCATTACTATGCTATGTAAGCGTACGAACTGCCACCATCGATCGAACCAGATTCCATATTGGAATAATGCCTTATAGTCTATGATACATCATCCAGAGCAGATATGCATGTATCTAGATTGTCCTACGTATTTACAGTAATTGTAGCTCGATGCCTCAATCGTACGTCCTCTAATGTGCACCGAGTTCCGTGGCAGGGCTAAACAAGAAACACGGAACTCGACCGGGAGCTTTTCCATACATGTACAGGTCGCCTTTAAGTGCCTTCAAATATAGATATTCCTCGGGTCCGTTCTCCATGGTGGCTATGGCCCCACCTCGGCCCCTCCTTCAACTAGTAAAGACTATAGAGCTAAGCGACCGCCCCTAATAACAACCAATCTAAACATCCATGTGGCATCTACCCTCAACCTTGTACCTCGATAGTGAAAGGTGAAATGATATCTTGGGTTTAGCTCTAGTCTTTTCGCATCCCGCTGGCTGTCAATGACGGGTATACGATGGTCTACTATCCTTGTTGGTCGTGATCCTCCCTACCTTTTCATGAGGCAGCTATCGAATCACCCTGGTGTCACCTCGTCACAGCATTCTGACTGCATAGCTACATCTGCAGTCAAGGCCCACCCACCTAGTAGTTACGCGTAGACCCAACCTCTGCAAGTACAGCCTAAGACATCTGTCACCGCACAGAGAACTACTAGGAGCACCTTACGTACCTCAGGAAGTCACGTTTATCCCCTTCCAGTCCTTTGGAGCCGTCATAACAATCATATGAATGTGCGCTCCCTTCGTGTCTTATAGCACCTCGATGATCTACCCCGCTGGGTTATTCACCCTCAAACGTACGGACAGGTCCAAGCGCCTTTCTTTAATATGTTGTTAGACCCTATGTCTAAACATTCTTTTATGTGCTTTCCTTACCTCACTCGGTTCCCATTTAACTTGGTTATTCCCGTTCATATTGAATTTTTATTCCAATTTACCAAGTTTCTCTTGCTTATTAATTTTAATCATATAACTTAATCCATTTAAGTTTATTAATAAGCCCACAACATGTTATTCTCTAAATTGTGGCCCAAGTCTGTAGTCCACAATCTATTTTATATTCTTTCTTGGTTACATCATTACAATAACATGTTCTCCTTAATACGTTATTAAGTATATCTCAATTCACATGTTTCCTAATCACTTACCATTTAAATATAACTTTTTTATTTTACAAGTTTTCCTCATTCTTTTTCATTTAATCATAAATTCAATTTACACCGTCACTACAACTTATCGTTGTTTACTTAGCAGATTATTATGCATATCTAATACTATCATTTCTACAAGTTATGTTTAACCTACAAGGGTGTCTTTAATTACATAACTTTATTATATTTTCCACCGGTTATGTATACACTAGGTTTCTTTAATTACATAACCTTATTGGGTTAAGTTCGTGGGCTTATATGTAAATATTACCCACCCCCACTATTTTACTTAACCCACCCACTACCCATCCAATTTTACTTAACCATAACTTAAGTTCATAATCATACAATCCTTATGGATTAAATTAGGTTAAGTAGTCCAATTCGTCACCATGTCCAATTATGGTTATAATGGGCTAGACCTCCCACATTAGGCCTACAACGTGTGGATGCTGGATATGTCGGTCGGGTACGGGCAGTCTTATTCCACAATTGGGTCTAACCTCGTGTCTTAGCCCGATACGTATTTGCACACTTAGACCTCTCACATTAGCTTCAACATTAGTGACTGCTGGATATGTCGGTCGGGTCCGGGCAGACTTCCACCACTAATATAACCTAACCTTGTGTCATAAGTGCAATTACAATTCCTAATTGTAATTACTAGACATTCCATTTTTATCCAAATAATTCTACCTATGCCTTTATAGGTGTTCATGTCTATTTTCCCCAAATTTAATTATATGCCCAATTCATTATTCAAATTATAGACTTTCATGCCCCTTTTTAATTCATCTTTTTATTATGCACCATATGCTCCTTTTTCCCATGTCATAAATCAAGGCATACATATATATATATATATATATATATATTATGCACAAACCCAGACCCACATATTTTCCAATTTATGCCAAAAATTCATTTTCACATATGTTCCAATTTATGTACCAAATCAATATTTAGACATGTCCCATTTTATACACAATTACATATTTACATATATTCCAATGTGTTAGCCTACTTTGTGAACTAGGAAACACAAAGTCGAGATGTCAAGCGTTGAAGAACACTTCTTCCTAAAAAGCATTGGATCGGATCAGAGGGCTACTATCAGACCGGGACGGAACAGAGCAGAATGGACAAGAGCTCAAGTTCAACACAGGTCGGACCGGATCGGAGGCCCCGATCCGAACCCCATCTACTTGCCTCTCCGAACCGAACCCAGTGTACCATGTTGCTTCACCCCATGATCTCCTGGATATTCGGAGCGGTTACACCCACTTTCTGCCCATGATGACCACTAACCTAGTGCGCTGTCAACACTGAAATTCATCTGAGCCCGAGAATGATGGGATACGAGCCAAGTAGCCCCGATCCAAACCAAGTTCTGGGTGAATTTCCACCTATAAATAGACCCCCAAAGGTCATTTAGAGGGATCTTTTGGCACTTTGTGAATTGAAGTATCTCAGAGAACCGAATTCCAGCACTCCCAAACAATCCAAATCGTCATATATAGTGTATTTTGAGATAATTGAGTGAATGTATATGAAAAGTGAGCGAGATTGAGCTAATATCCTATTGTATTTTCATCTATATCATCAAACAAAGTGTTATAAAGTGGACGTAGGCTCTTCAAAGCCGAACCACTATAAATTATGTGTCTCTTTTCTGTTCTTGATCTTATTCTATCAAAATTTTAGTCAATTTGGGTGTTAGAACCACTTTTTGATCTAACATTTTTTGTGCTTTCACTGAGAATCATTTGAATTCTCTGTTTTTTCTGGATTATCGTTCTACTTTTTGGACCATTGAGTTCGAAGAAGTTAATCCCCACCTTTCGACACTTGTAAGTACTTGTTGGTTGGTTGTTGAAGAATTATGGCCAAAGGAAAAGGCAAAGAAGTCCAAACTAGTCGAGGGAACGAAGTTGGTGAAGATCAGCAAAATCCGGTTGTGACAAGGTCACGTGGGCAGAGTTCGGGAGCAGATCAGATAGGAACAGGAAATCCGAACCGGTCGCATAGGGAGAGCTCCGATCCGAACCGTATTGAAGATGTTGAAGCAGCGCACTCTCCCAACCCAATCCGATCCGGTCAAATCTCCTTGCTCCGATTCGACCCGATTCTAGGTGATGCTGGAAACTCTACTCGAGCCCTTCCAAATGCTCCGACTCCAGCCACCAGGACCAATGACCAGATCAATCCGTCTGCACCTGTCATTCAAGGAGAATTTTCGCGCCTTCTTGACATGCTCGAGAGCACTAGGGAGGCTATGAGAATTCATGAGCGCACTAACCTTATGATGCAAGAGAATATGAGAATTATGAGTAGGGAAATTGGTGAGCTTCGCAGGCAGAGAACCCCTTCCCCAAATCATCATACTGTGATGGATCAATCTTCTTCTTCCGAGGAAGAACGACCCCGTGAAAGGAGGCCGCTCGAACGACCTCATAATTTGGAAGAAATGACTTTCGGATCTCTGGGATCCCACGAAGATGTTGTCCGTGAGATCGACCGGGAACATAGGGAGCAAAGCAGAGCAGAAACCGCTAGGAGAAGGGGAATGTCCTCTAATCAGGAACCTAGAGGAAACCCAAACATCAGAGCCAGGGAGCCTGAACGGCTTTTAACCAATGCTGATGTATGGGCTATGGTGCGCCAAATCATGTCAGAGAGTCGAAATTACACCAACGAAGATTATGGTATTGAATGAAGCCATACTCCTTTTACTGAGGACATTCTTAACTTTCAGTTCCCCCGACATTTTAATCTGCTGCAGATGGACAGATATAACGGGAGAACCGACCCAGGACAACATTTGATGCGATACGCATGGCTTATGAATGTTGCCGCTGCCCCTGACGCTGTAAAGTGTAAGGCTTTCCCGATCTACTTAGAAGACGTAGCATTACTCTGGTTTACCCAACTTCCTCCTCGATCGATATCAAATTTAAAAGAATTGAGTGAACGTTTTATGACTCAATTTCGACTTCACGCCCGAAAGTCTAAGACTGTTATCGAATTATCGAGAATTAAGCAAGCACCGGGTGAGTCCTTGAAGTCGTATCTAGACCGTTTCAATTTAGCTGTAACAGAAGTCAGCGACCCTCATGAGCCTACAATCTTGATGGCATTAATGGAGGGAGTTGATCCTGATTCGGAGTTTGGAGATTATCTTTCTGGGAAGCCACCGCCCACAAGGGAGTTGTTTTATGAGAAGGCCAATATTCAGTTAAGACAGGAGGAAGCAAGGGAAAACAGAAAGAGGAAGTCCGGAGCAGCCTCAAAAGAAGCTATTCAAAGTAATGTCGCTGTAAAGTAGTCTAGAGAAAGTTCTAGTAAAGTCGAAGTGAACGTTGGGAATAAGAATGGAAACGGGGGCAAAAACAACCGT
This sequence comes from Allium sativum, assembly GCA_030737875.1. Classification (NCBI taxonomy): domain Eukaryota; kingdom Viridiplantae; phylum Streptophyta; class Magnoliopsida; order Asparagales; family Amaryllidaceae; genus Allium; species Allium sativum. The sequence goes on along the minus strand of CM060909.1, from coordinate 154,612,498 downwards.
AATGCGAATGGTAATAGGAGAAATAGGATTCGAGGAAGTAATCCTGACAAAAGACCCCGGTTCCAGACCTTTGAAAATATTCACCATTGAATGACACTTTGGAGAATATTTATTTGGATACGTACAATGTTTTGCAATACAAGAAACCACCGCCGCGAGATTCAACAGAAAAAGAAATTGCTACTGGAAAGTTTTTTTATTTCACGGAACCCACGGACATTCAACGAACGAATGTCGACACTTGAGAGATGTAGTTGAGAAGTTGTTGCATGAAGGTAAGTTGGATGAGTGTAAGGCTGCCCCAAGGGACAGGGGGCAAGGAGGACAGGCCCCAAACCCGAGTCAGCCTACTCCCAAGCCTACAGCACAACAAAAAGGCAAAGGGATCGTCATTAACACCATAGTAGGTGGACTCCATCCGGCTATCCATAGTTTCAGAGCAATGGACCAATACGTCAACGCAGTTAAGCACATAGATGTGGACGAGTGCGATGATTTGGAAGATATCACCCCTGTGAAACAGCAAAAGACAATGTTCGATGATGTGGTGTTCCGTAATAGAGATGACACTAGAATCCAATCACCTACCGAAGATCCATTGGTTATTACCACTACCATTGGGCCGGCACTGGTCCATAAGGTACTAGTAGACAATGGAAGTTCGGTTAACATTTTGTTTAAGAAGTCATTTGATCAGATGAAACTTGAGTCTGGAGATTCGAAGCCCTGTGAAGGTTGGATCCGAGGCTTCAAAGGGGCATCGACGGCTCCAATGGGGTACATAGAATTGCCCGTAACATTGGGACAGGGGGATCGTCGAAGAGTGCGAATGCTTCAGTTTGTAGTGCTAGATATTGATTCTCCCTACAACGCCTTTTTGGGAAGGCCCGCCCTTGCAGAGTTCAGGGCTTGTATCGCACCTTGGTGCTTATTGTTTAAGTTCCCAATTGAAGCCGGAACAGGAGTAATGAGGGGAGATCAAGTCTCCGGGCAAGCTTGTTATATTGCTGAATTGAAAATGCTGATGAAGGGATTTAACATCAATTCCAAAGGTACTTCACCCCCTCCAAAGGGGGGTTCCGCATAGCAATTAGAGGGATCAGCCTCGAAGGAGTTGCCCAAGGGAATGCCCGAAGACCTAGATTCTAGAGAAGATGAGGAACCTGAGGATAGAAAAGCAACTCCTAACGAAACGACAGTGGATATCTCCATTGATGAAGCTGATCCAGCAAAAGTTTTGAAAATTGGATCCCAATTGGATCTGCATCGAGCCAAAGAACTGGCTGACAGTCTAAAGGCAAACCTGGATGTGTTTGCTTGGACCCACGCAGACATGTGTGGGATATCACCATCCATCATGAGTCATTCACTGAGTATAAACCCAAAACACCCGCCTGTAAAGCAAAAGAGACGTGTGCTGGGCCCAGAGAGGTCGGCAGCTCTGAAAGAAGAAGTGGAGAAGTTGAAAGAGAACGGATTTATCAGAGATTCGATATATCCCGACTGGATATCGAATCTTGTTTTGGTGAAGAAGTCAAACGGAAAGTGGCGAACATGTATTGATTTTTCAGACTTGAACAAAGCCTGTCCGAAAGATAGCTTCCCACTCCCCAGAATAGACTAGCATGTGGATTCGACGGCGGGACATGAACTTCTTTCTTTCATGGACGCATATTCCGGATACAACCAGATTCCCATGCATGTGCCCGATCTAGAGCACACGAGCTTCATCACAAATTTGGGGTTGTATTGTTATGTGGTCATGCCATTTGGATTGAAGAATGCTACAGCTACCTACCAATGCTTGGTGAACATGATGTTTTATAACCAAATAGGGAAAACTATGGAAGTTTATGTGGACGATATGCTCGTCAAATTGAAACAGTCCTCTAGCCATACGCAAGACTTGGCAGAGATGTTTGGTATCCTGCGAAAGTATAGAATGAAGCTAAATCCCTTGAAGTGCTCGTTTGGGGTGGCATCTGGAAATTTTCTAGGTTTCATCATGAGCTCTCGAGGAATTGAAATTAATCCCAATCAGATAGCAGCGATAAGGAACATCGAGGAACCACGAAGAATCAAGGATGTCTAAAGTCTAGCAGGGAAGGTGGCTGCGTTGAGTAGATTCATCTCCAAAGCAACAGACAGATGCGTCCCATTTTTTGACTTGATAAAAGGGGAAAGAAAAATTTCGAATGGACTCCGGACTGTGTCGAGGCCTTTCGGAATCTGTTGGACTTACTAGAGAGACCATCGATTTTGTCGAAACCAGTAGATCATGAAGAGTTGTTTGTTTATCTAGCAGTATCGGCCCATGCCGTTAGCACCGCCTTGGTCCAAGAAGAAGACAAAGTGCAAAGGCCGGTATACTACGTAAGTAAGAAATTGGCAGCTACAGAATGAAACTACCCAAGGATTGAGAAGCTTGCTTACAGCCTTATGATCGCCTCTCGAAAACTTCGTCATTATTTTCAAGCTTATCCAATAACCATATACATTGATCAACCTCTGAGACAGGTGTTGCAAAGACCCGAAGCATCAGGACGGTTGATCAAGTGGAATATTGAATTAAGTCAGTTTGATTTAAATTTCCAGCCGCGGAGATCGATCAAGGGGCAAGCTCTGGCTGACTTTATAGCAGAGTTCACAATTCCGGAGGAAGAGAAGATCAACGGCAAGGTGGTCAAATCAAAGGAAGAGTTAGAATTAGGTCCATGGAAGTTATACACAGACGGAGCCAAGAACGACAGAAGGTCCGGAGTTGGAGTCGTTTTAGTTACTCCCGAAGGACGATCGCTATATTACGCTCTGCGATTGTAATTTTCAGCGACCAACAATGACTCTGAATATGAAGCCCTGATTGCCGGGCTGAAGCTTGCTAAGGAATTCGGAATAAAGGCATTAGATATATTCTGCGATTCCAAAATAGTCGTCTGCCAAGTGCGAGAGGAATTTGTGGCCCGGGGACCTCGACTTATTACCTATCTCGGAAAGGTGAAGCAGCTGTTGAGAAACCTGGAACGGTATAACATAACGCATATCCCGAGAGATGAAAACTAGAAGGCAGACTGGCTAGCGAAGCTGGCTAGTTCCTACAATCCAGAGGAAACCGAAATGGTTCCAATTGAGACGTTGGGGTCGCTAAGCTTTGAGTTAATGGAAATTGAATTAGCTCTTGAAGCAGAACCGGAGAGGGAGTCGTGGATGACCCCAATCAAGAATTTCCTTAGAAATGGGATACTCCCACCAAAGAAGAGTGAAAGGCGGGCCATAGTTCGCAAAGCTACCAGATACATCCTTCAAGATGATGTCCTTTATCGGCAAGGATTTTCCATGCCCCTGTTACGATGTATAGCACACGACGACATCAAGCGTGTAATGAGAGAAGTACACGAAGGTGAGTGTGGAGATCATACGGGAGGTCAAACCTTAGCCAAAAAGGTGTTGCGATATGGGTATTTCTGACCCATAATTAATAAAGATGCAGCTGATTACTCACGACGCTGCGATATATGCCAGAGGTTCGCCAAGATCCCCAGAGCACCACCGACCCAGCTCAAGTCGATGGTGAGTCCGTGGCCGTTTGCCATGCGGGGAATCGACATAATCAGAGTTTTACCAATTGCCAAAGGAGGAGCAAAGTGTGCAATAGTCGTCGTGGACTATTTTACGAAATGGGTGGAAGCTGAGCCCTTAACTAAAATCACAGCGAGAAAGGTGATAAGTTTCGTGGTTAGAAATATCATATGCCGATTTTGGATTCCAAGGACCATTATAACTGATAATGGAACCCAGTTTGACAGTGCCGAATTCAGAAATTTCTGCCAAAAATACAAGATCGACAAGCGGTACACTGCAGTCGCCCATCCACAGTCAAATGGACAAGTAGAAGCAATAAATAAGGTCATAAAGTCCATCCTCAAGAAGCGATTAGAACATGCAAAAGTAAAATGGGTGGATGAATTGCCCTTGGCTTTATGGGCATATCAGACAACGTTTAAGACAGCTACCAGTCACACTCCTTTCTCTCTTTCCTTTGGTTCAGACGCAGTAATCCCGGTAGAGCTTGAAGTTCCCTCTCATAGGGTGACATATTATGACCCGATGACGAATCGGGCACTCCTCATTGAGTCCCTTGACGAGGTCGAAGAGAAAAGGGACGAGGCAGACTTGCGTGCATCAAGACATCGACGTCAGATGGCACGCTATTATGACAAAAAAGTTCGTTTTAGAACTTTTGAACTGGAAGATTTGGTACTAAAACGAGTTTTCCCATCCCTTCCTCACCTCGGACCAAAGTGGGAAGGGCCATTCGTCATCCAACGGAAACTTGAGATAGGAGCCTTCAAGTTAACGACCGTAGATGGCGAAGAAGTGCCTAGGGCTTGGAATGCCCAACACTTGATGCGATATTTGAATTAGGGATATTGTATCTTCTTTTGTTTTTCTTATGAACTCTGTAAAAAGGCACGACTTGCCTTAGAAAAGTCTGTTGATGCGAACAAGAAACTATAAAGTGGATGTAGGCTATGACTTAGCTGAACCACTATAAAAATATCATGTGCCATTTACTTTCCTGCATTATTTATATCTTCAACCATTATTCTATTATGACTGTGGAATGCGAGATGTTAAATTGAAATCTGGAAAGTTGGAGATGGCTTATATGCAGGAACAAACACGACGACTGCTTATACAATAAAACATAAAAGAATGGGAAGACGACATTCTTAACTCTAACTCTCAAGAATTGAGAAAGAGTGTAAAGGACGGAAAGACGACGTCCTCCGAGGCGTGAAGGTGCACCTAGATAAGAGACCACCTTGACAAGAACTCTAACCTGAACACAAGACAGGAGAGTATAAAAGATGCTGGAAAAGAACAGGCACCAATGACAAAAGGAATGTGACCCCCGTCAGACAATCGGGGACATTCGAACTTTTTAATTTAATCTTGAATAGTTTTTCAAGACTGACTGGGGGCATATATGTACACACATATTACCCCCCCCCCCCCCCCCCGCTATGATTCCATTACACAAGCTTGAGTAGGACATGCATTTGAATTTTTACATAAGTAATGAACTGACGACTAACAGGCATGACAGGAGATGAATTATTTTTATTCACAAATATATGAATTTGTACAGGAAAACAGGCAAAAAGAAGATGCGGAGGCCACACTCGCTGCAACGATTGTGGGCCAATTAAATACTAAGATAAAGCAAAGCACTTTATCACTTAGACTTGGAAGTGGACTTGGACTTCTTAGCAGCTTTTTGAGCATCATTTGCCTCTTTTTCAGCATGAGTTAAGATGCGCCTTGGTTTTTTCTTCCCCGAAACTGAAGTGCTGGAATCGGCTGATTTCTTCATGGGAGTCGGAACACTGGAATCAAGAGAAGACTTTTTAACAAGTTCTTCCGTGATAGATCTAGTCGAAAGCTTAACAACTAACCTTGATCCAGCATCCACCACTGCGAGAGGCTTAAGGTTTTCAGGGTCTAGATCTTCAACTTTAAGCTGCATGCGTTTGTCTTGTTCGGCTTTCAATGCAGCCAAAGTGATATCATTGGTGCTTTTCGACTCCCCAACTATAGCCACCTCAGGGTCTTCCTCGTGTCCCCCGTTGCCGCCATTATCTTTTAAGGCATCTATCATTTCGTCATCATGAGGAGTATTAGCCTTAGACGGTTCAGATCCTTCTCCCGAATCAATGGTGGCAGCCTTGTCCTTTCCCCCTTCAGCCTTCTCCGTAGGTTCTACTCTAGCGGTGGTTCCCTGGGACACGTCAGTCTTTTCGAACGGTTCAACACCTACAGAGTGAGAAGCAACAGTTATCAACTCAGGAGAAAATAATGGGTTCTTCATCAATTGCCCGATTATGTGATGAAAGGTAGAGACAGCTTTGACGAATTGAGGTGAAAAGGTAGAGATACCTTCCGACGACTTCTCAACTGGAGTGACCGCTGTCTCCGACGTTGTTTCGGGTATGGGGGATAAAAGAGATGCCCGAGGGATCCACGGGTTTTCCGGATCATATCCCTCTACTTCAGAAGTTTCAGAGGCAGTAGAAGAAAAACCAGCCTCAGGAATGTTCTTTTGTTTAGCTCTCCGCTTCTCTTCCACCATAGTAGCAGCAATAAGGCGGCGTCCCTCGGGTAGGCGTTCTGGTTCATCATCTCTTAGATATTTCTCCATAAGCTTGTCCTCGTCAATGGAGTCAACCTTGAGCTCCTCTTTCTCCCATTCAACGATTTGACTCCATACTTGGACCAAAGTAGATGGATAATCTTCAATCCAAGAAATGTTCCGGCGGTGAATTATATGCGCAAAGAATTCAATCATTAATTCGCCGAAACCATGCACCTCTTCCTCAACTTCCGACAGCTGCTTGCGGGTCTCTTCAGCGGATTTGATAACACCTTCGACGTTACCCTCCGCTAGGGCAGCCCTGTTCTTCGCCTCCACCAACTTGGAAGCCAGGTCAGCGTTTTTCTTCTCCAATTCAGCGTTCTTCGCTAACTCGGCCTTCTCTCGCTCAAGGTCAGTGTAAGCAAGTTGCATTTTGGCAGCATCTGACTTGGCATCTTCGGCTTGCTTTTTCAATTCCGAACGCTCTTGGGTATGGGACTCAAGCAAATCATGGTAGCGTTTTTGTAGGTCCTCAAATTGTTGCCTGAAGCTAGCAGCATCCCTTTGAGTGATAACAAGTTGGGCCTGTGTATCCTCAAGGTCTTTTCCTAAATTTCTCAAGACTTTTGCATCGGCTTCTGCAGTCTTCTGCATCGAGTCAGTATTCGTGATTAGAGTTCGGATGATTCTGGAAAGATTATGCGAATACTTGAACATCTCTGAATATTGTTTCTCGACCGCATCAATTTTTGCTTTGGCCTCATCTGCCCACCTCGAGGAAATAGGCTCAAGAGCAGGTAAAAAAGTCAAGCTTTCGAAGTAGTGTTCGGGAAATTGCTCCTCCAGATACGCCCGCTTAACTGCAATTTCAGCATCCAATGGGGGAGGTGCAGGGAATGTCAGCTCGGTATCCTTACGTGTGGAAGGCTCAATAGCCTCCTCATTCCTCCTAGGCCGTTTAGCAGGAACCTTGTGCTTGCTTCGTGAATCGGTATCTCTCGGCGGGCTCCTTTCCCTAATGCGCTTTTCTTGAGAAACAATTGGGTCTTTCGATTGCGGCCTGTCATCTTCTCGACGACCTTGGTAGCCCTTATATCGCTCTGAGTCTGACCGAACGGGAGAGAGAGAGCGCGAAGACCGCGACTGGTAAGAATCATAGGGCTTTCTATCCTCCCTACTGCGGCTTTCACGACGATCATGCTCAGGATCAGAAGGGGGTCTAGACATGCTGCGACGAAGTTTCCTGATATCGTAATGGGAGCGGTACATCGTACCTGCACAACAAGGCAAATGAAATTCAGAGTTAGTGTTTTCACAAAAGAAAAGTGTTGTGAAATATGGTGCTATTGTGTTAAGTATGTCCTAAGTGGTGTTTTCCCCCGACAAACCCGAGTCTGAAGTCAGACTAGTACGAGCGGGCTCTTTGGCCTTAGCAGGAGTGGTCTCTTCAGAAGAAGTGAAAACTAAAGGATTTGTCCCAAAATCCTCTGAAGTGTAAATAGTTTCAGGTAAGGGGAGATCCCCCAAACCCTGAAATGTTGGGTCATCGGTACTAGGGGCGTCTCCTTGAGAAGCATCAATCGGCGGCTCTTTGGAAGACGTTGACCTCTCCGGAGAGATGGCATCCTCAGGAACGATATACCCCTCATGGTGCTTTTCGTCCATGTTAGCCAATTCATCATCTTGAGTCGAAGATGGGGAAGGTGAAGCCTGAAGCGGCATTGTAGGAGCTTTCGAGCTTTCGCCCGTTTCTGGGATTACGTCCACTGAAGGGATATATACGTATGGATCCGTCCCGTGACCGATGCTACGGGTAATGGATAGCAACCCATGAAGATGAAGATATTCATCCTTAAGGTCTTCATCAATAGTTAAAAACTTTTGATCACCATTAAGGAGCCGGTGCATCCGACCAAAGAACGCTTGATTCGATATTTGTTTTGGGTTATCAACTGCAAACAAAAAGAAAACGGATTAATGTGGTGGCGTGGACATACAGAGTAGAGATTTAGAAAACCAGTGCTTTACTTGATTTTGTCCATCTCCTAGCACACCCTGGCTATTGCCTTACATAAAACCATTCCAGCCTGGAATCACCCGCTTTGCTGCTGAATGGTGCTGGAATTATTTTCCTCTTTGGGACAGACTCGAAGTAACAGAAAGAAGGAGTTTCTCGAGTTCGGTGCTTGAAGTTATAAAAGAAATGAACATCATTAAAAGTGAGCTCTATGCCTAAGATCTCGCGGTACGCTACATATAGGGTGTACAGGTAAGCATAGGAGTTGGGGTGCAGCTGCATGGGGGCAATCCGCATTTGTCTTAGAAAATCGCGACAAAAGGAGAAAATGGAGGGATAGCTCCAACCATGCACATCAATCGAGTGATTGCCATAAATCCTTCTGGAGGGTTGTGAGGACGATCAGTTTTTGATGGCACCAAGGTATCCCCTTTGGGTATCCCGTACTTTAGGCGTATTCGAATAAGTCTGTCATTGTCGATCGTCGATTCAACAGAATCTTGATGTGATTCCAGTATGATGGCAGACTCAAATTCGTCAGGAGCTCGATTATCTCCGATCCCTTCTTCCTCTTCACAGCCCAGGGAAACTCTACCCTCAGAAGACACATTATCGCTTTCATGAGTTTCTACCTCATAATCTGAGCCCTCATCACCCCATTCTGGATCTGAGGAGGAAGATATGTCGTCAAGAGTGATTTTCTTGGATGTTTCTGGGACCTTTTTCTTTTCTGCTAATCGAGATGAACGTCTCTCGTCCATGGTTGACGAACTATCGAAGAAGCAATAACAGAAATTAGAGTAAATTAGCCTGTGTCCTCTTGTGCATGTATGTGAACTAAAGTGTGAACAGTGTATGCAGAAAATGTAAAGTCAACGCTCGAAAGTGCAATGCAAAATCTTGGCAAAGTAATAATGTTTAGGGCAGTTCTTGATGTTCATGTATGTTCGCAAGGCACTATCCTAACTGTCCATTAATTTGAAGATTATATCAAGAATTAAACGGGCTACTTAAGCAAGTTCTTATGTGTTGAGTGGGATTGTTTTTTCTGTTCGGTTCAGATGTGTGCATTGGGATCGGACCAGAGAATATAGCCTTGTCTTGGCTTGGGGATAAACATTGTTGCTCAGGGATCAAATCGGATCGAATCGGAGGTGGACTTCTGGAACGGTCTGGATCGGATTAGGCAACCACACCATTTTCTCCCTTTGTTCCTATTTCAAGTCCGACCCGATCCGATCAAGGGAGCCCTGCCTCTATGACTCTTTGCTCCGACCCGATCCGCTTTTGCGAGTTTCTCTTCCCTTCCTTCTTCTCCATTTTCTATATCCACCATCCGAACCGATCCCCTGTAATATCCTTCTTCTTCCTCCTTTTCTAACTTAGAACCCAATTCTGTGCTAATATCCCCAACCAAGATCAAGTTTTTATTTTTTGGTCAAATCGCCTACAGTGGATCTTAATCCCGTCCTCCCAACACCTTGAGGCGGCAATTGAGCCACCAACGGCGATGGTAGCCGAGGAGGAGGCTGTGATGACGAACTCGAACCAAAACCGTGTCCAAATCAGTCAAGTCAATCGTAAATCCTAGTTGATATCGATTATTATCAAGAGAATCGAGTTTAAAACCCACTTACGAGAGCGATTTGATGATTAATAAAGAGGATTTTGGAGTTTCAGAAGGTTAGGAATTATGTGTTCAATCGACTGAGAAAAAGCAAATAAAAAGAAAGAGAGGAAGAAAGAAAAGGGTGATAAGCTTATATAGGTCGATGGTGACTACTCATATTCCCCCTCTTTTTTCTCCGCTCGGACCGGGATATAAGCCCACGAGGCGTTCCAGCCCACTGACCCAGTGCCAACCAAGAGAGGAAGAAAGGCTATTCGGGTCGGAGCCCGAACCGAACGTAATTTCGTGCATCAGCTTGGCATCAAAATTGAGTTAAAATTCGAAGAGGAAATAAAAACAAAGAAAAATCAAAAAGAAAATCACCTGGAAGGATAACCGGATGTTAACAAGAGTTCTCCAAGCTGTTTGAAAATAAAGGAAGGGATTTACACACTATGCGAAGTATATATAAACATCAAGAGATGCAACTTTCTGAAGCAACGTGTCTTTATATGTCAACAGAAACGACTTTTCAACAATTCAATTTCAGAAAGGCACTGTGTAGATGACATCAAAGCATGCTCCGTATCCAACAGAAGCATCCTTTGAGGGGGCAAAATGTTAGCCTACTTTGTGAACTAGGCAACACATAGTCGAGATGTCAAGCGTTGAAGAACACTTCTTCCTAAAAAGCATCGGATCGGATCGGAGGGCTACTATCAGACCGGGACAGAACAGAGCAGAATGGACAAGAGCTCAAGTTCAACACAGGTCGGACCGGATCGGAGGCCCCGATCCGAACCCCTTCTACTTGCCTCTCCGAACCGAACCCAGTGTACCATGTTGCTTCACCCCACGATCTCTTGGATATTCGGAGCGGTTACACCCACTTTCTGCCCATGATGACCACTAACCTGGTGCGCTGTCAACACTGAAATTCATCTGAGCCCGAGAATGATGGGATACGAGCCACGTAGCCCCGATCCGAACCGAGTTCTGGGTGAATTTTCACCTATAAATAGACCCCCAAAGGTCATTTAGAGGGATCTTTTGGCACTTTGAGAATTGAAGTATCTCAGAGAACCGAATTCCAGCACTCCCAACCAATCCAAATCGTCATATATAGTGTATTTTGAGATAATTGAGTGAATGTATATGAAAAGTGAGCGAGATTGAGCGAATATCCTGTTGTATTTTCATCTATATCATCAAACAAAGTGTTATAAAGTGGATGTAGGCTCTTCAAAGCCGAACCACTATAAATTCTGTGTCTCTTTTCTGTTCTTGATCTTATTCTATCAAAATTTTAGTCAATTTGGGTGTTAGAACCACTTTTTGGTCTAACACAATGCGTGCTTAAATTCATATTATCCAACAAGACATATGTACCCAAATCCATATTCGTATATTTCCAAACTTATACCCAAATTTAGATTCATATTTTCCAATACCAATTATGCCCCAAATTATGTCTTTCCCAGTCGTTTGCATATTCGCATTTTTCAGCGTAAGGCTTAGGCTCGAAGGTAGCCTGGCTATATAAAAATAAAAAGGGAAAAGTGGGAGAGAATAGAATAAGAACAGGCATAATAATGAATCAATAACATAATGGTAGAATAAGCATAAAAACTGAATGGACATATTATGACAAGGTTAGACTTGGTGACGGTATAAACATATAAGAACAGACCAGAGGAATAAGTCATAATAGAACTGATTAGGCACCGATTCGAGATCCAATTTTTATATACATGTCACGATTACTATTCAAATATTCTGATCTAAAAATAACATGAACTAACAGTGAATAAATCTAAGGAAATGGATTCAATTTACTGCGAAGAACATGTTGAATAAGTCGTTGTAGCCATCGCTGAATTTGTTGTAGCAATCTTCGAATATGTATAATCTTCTTTGAATTGATTTAGAAGAAGAAAGGCCATTTTAATTTTCATTGCTGAGAGCTTCACCGTCAGTATTTATATAAATAAAACCTAGGTCTAGGGTCCTTTGTATAGCCTAGGGTTCATGAATCTAGCTCCAAAACCGTTCAGGTTCAAAAAAGAAGCTTCCAGAGCCACGGGTGGTCGACCCCCCTTCAGGTGGGTCGAACCCTAGGTCGACCCCCCTTAATGGGTGTCGAACCCTAGGTCGACCTCGGGGTCGACCCCCATGAGACTGAGTCGACCCCTAGGTCGACCCCCCTTAATGGGTGTCAACCCCAGGGTCGACCCCCATGAGCCTGAGTCGACCCCTAGGTCGACCCAGCAGGGTGTCGGGTCGACTCCAAAATGTCGGCCCTTTCTCGATTTGCGCACCGAATTTCTGGTTTTGCCGATTTTTGAATATTTTTGAATTTATATGTATATATATCTTCCTTATATGCATACAAACTTCAAACCTTAATAACTTATTCATACAATGTCTGATTTACGCAAAGCAGGTGTCTATCTTGATCAGAATTCCGAGACAGACGCAATGGCGCAGTCCGTTTTACTTAATTTTGATTATTAAATTAGGTTTTCCTTAATTCATTGTTAATAGTGTATTTCACATTGATTATTCTTTAATTCATCATCTTAAGCGTCGTTAAAATTTCGGAATGTTACACTTGGACTAGAGATGATTAGAGAGACCTCGGATTGTATCGAGATCGTTCGACAACGAATGAAGGCGACCCAGATCGCCAGAAGAGTTATGCTGATAAACATCGAAAATATTTGGAATTCAACGTTGGCGATATGGTTTTTGTGAAGATTTCATCATTGATGCATATGGTTAGATTCAAAAAGAAAGGAAATTTAGCTTCTAGGTTCGTGGGACCATTTTCGATAGCCAAGCGAATTGGAAAGCTCGCATATAGATTGGAGTTACCCGAGAAGATGCTGAGTGTGCATAATGCGTTCCATGTGTCGTTTCTACAGAAGTTTGTGCATGATTTTAATATTATGGTATCTCCAGAGCGGTATAAAGACCTTGAAGTGGAGGTTGTAGTTGAGAGACCTCGTAAGCCACTTTGTGTTAGGGAAAATGACACGAAACAGCTTAGGAGGATGACAGTTAAGTTAGTCAAGGTACAATGGAGTGAAGATAGCGACGATTGTACTTGGGAGACAGAAGAGAGCATGAGGGCGACTCATCCAGAACTCTTCGTCGGTAGGACCTTATGATATGATATCATCGTTGTATCTCGTTGTTGTTTGATAGAATTCCGCATGCTAGGATAAGGCTATGGATGCACGGCTTGATGGTTGCTAGTTTGGGTGATAGAATTGGCTTCTCATGGATGATAGGCATGCAGAATTATTGTGGTTGCTTATGTTTTCTTGGAATTTCGGGGGAGAAATTCATAAGAGAGGAGGATGTAACAACCCTCATTTTACATATCGAAAGATCATAAACACTTTTATTTTATTCCCTGAGAGTTGGATCATTCTCATCTTTTAATATGTTGTTTATGGGGATGTGGGACATGTCCATAATTTTTACCGATTTTGTTTGTGACCATTTTCCCCCTGTCAGTCTTGTATAGGGCATAACTTTTGACTTTGATCGAATCAAAGGGTGAGACTTGTGCCATTGGAAAGGAATTGATGATTGCCTTTAGGTAGACTGCTTACATTAAAGATTTGGCTCAACAATTTGGGAGGAATCGATGTTTTAAGGTTTTTCACTTGGTTGTTCAGGTTTAGAGAGCCACAATGGGCTGATTTGGGAAGGCCCATTAGTGGGCTAGTGGAATAGCATAAATAAAGGTTGGGAGGTATGATAAATGTTTTAGTTTCTATATTCTTTCATTAGGTGGCCTATTTCCTCCTTCCTCTAACAACTTTCCACCATTAAAAATCAAAATCTAAGGAGGAGAATCATAGATCTACACCGTTGGAGGCTAAATCTACATCAATTGAAGTAAGAATTCATCGGATCAAGGGGTTTGGTGCGAGGTGCTTGCTGTCCGGATTCATATTTATATCATTTTAGCTTGTTTTGGAGAATCGGTGAGTGATATGCATCTCTCACATGGATTCAATGAAGTATATGAGTGTTTGTTCATGTTTATCGTCGAATTCAAGTCGAATTCTTAGATCTATACCATTATAAGTTCATTTTCATATGAATCACCATATGATCTATTTTAGCAAGTTTAATATGGTAATTCCTGTGCTATTTCATGTGATTATGCAAGTTAGATCTATAGTTTTGTTCATATTTGTATTTATGCTAATTTTGGTGAATATCACATAATTATTGATGAAATTGCCAAATTGGTGATGTTGTTGGTTTCATAACATGCTTGTAGTGATATTTGATGAATCAGATGAGTTGGTTTCGTCGAATTGGTCGATTGGCGAAGTTTTGGTCGAAATTGGAGTTGCATTGGAGTGGTGGAGGTTTTGGGTCGCACGTGGTGGGTCAGTCGCGCACCAAGTATGGTTTCTTGGGGAACAAGAGAGGTGCAGTGATCAATCGAGCGACCCTGAAGTCGGTCCCGGTTCGGTCGGTCAGACTAGGTCAGTCGTGAGGTTGAAAGTGGAGGAAGGACCGGGTCGGTACTCATCTGGCCGGGTAGGTCGAGATGTGGAGCAATCGGGTGAAGATGAGTCTAGTCTGGTCGATCACCAGAATGGGCTATGTTGGAATTGGATCGGTCGATGGAGATGGTGATTGAATCGGTCAGCCGTGATCTGGAGAGTCGGGTCGGGCCCAAACTTAAGGGTCGAACATGCCAGGGACATGTAGAAGATTTGTTCGAGCATAGGGGTCCGTCACCTCCGGGTCGCTCGAGCAGGCTATGGAATCTGGTCTGTTGGGAAGAAGCCGGGTTGGTCGAGCTGAATCATACGGGTCGGTCGTGCTCCCTGGGGTCGGTCGGTCAAGGAGAAATGATGAGTTTGGCAACGCTTTTAAACGTTGTTAGGACTGGCATAAGTGATGTGGGTTTGTTTCCTTAACAAATCAATTGTGATGCTATGGATTGTGTCGGACCTCATGATTGATTTTTCTTTGGTTTGAGGTTGGTGATAACTTCGAGGAGAATTCAAGTGGGAATATTCGAAGTGTTGAATGTGTTCGTTGATCGGTGTAGAACAACGAGGAAAGTGGCAACTCAAAGGTCGTAGGTTGGTGGATAATGGTTGCTTGAAAAGGTTTCTTGAGCTATGAAAAGTCGTCAGGATTAATGACTAGAGATGAGGAGGTCGAGAGATTATCGTTGTTGTAAGTTCTGGTAGGCTCAAAGTAGGGGTACGATGGGGGCACCCAAAAGACCGGTTGTAGGTCGAGTACCCTGGGTATCGTTGAACGACCTAGTTATCAAGGTTGGACATACATACGTATCGTTGAAAGGCGTATGGAGTTTATGCTAGAACTAGGGTTACCATTAGCCCTTGACATATGGAAAGGTTGGATGTCATACGATTAATGATGGTTTCAAAGCAAGATTGGCAGTGATAGCCAGAGTCAGTCATGGATGATTGGTTGTTTTGTTTGTACCATCTCATGTAGGTCATCAAGCCACTACACTATAACAGCCAATTTGGCACACTATGACGCGGACGTAAAGTACGGTTTATAGCCGTATCATATTTGATAATGCTCAGATCCGTATCAAACTACGTTTTGCGATCCGCACCACCCCAAACATTCTGAATCTGACCGTCCATCAACGATGCTCCGGATCAGTTAATTTGTTATGGCTTTTGGCCAAATCAAATGTGTATCATATTGTGCACCCCATTAGGCACTCCAGATTAAAATTTTGGCCGCTCCCTTTTCCCTCTGTTTCACTTTAATGGTGATCGAAAACCCAAATTAGGGTTTTCGGTCACCAAATCGTGCCTCCACCTTTCTCTGGAATGTCCCCTACCGACAAAGACGAGCAACCCTCTCCTTCGACGCAACAACCCTTAGTCCTTAGCCCTCCGTTAACCGCAGGTATGTGTTTCAATTGAATTGTGTTTTGCATGCCTGATAGTGGGGATTAGGGAACAAGTTGAAGTCTTTGTGTGTTAGCTGACCCTTACTTTGTGTTAGTTTATTAGCTATTTCAATTGAATTGTGTTGTGCATGCCTGATTGTAGAGATTAGGGAACAAGTTAAAGTCTTTATGTGTAAGCCGATTGCTACTTTGTGTTAGTGTGTTAGCTATTTCAATTGAATTGGTATGTACAAGTGTGTTAGATGGTTGTTATACCCTGGAATCAGAGAAATCAAATTTGATTGCTGTATAATTTTAGATTGCGGTATATATATATATATCCATGAAAGTATGAAACAAAGAAATAACAATGAGTTAGTCAAGCTGATTGCAACTAAAATGCAGTAACCACATCCATGTACATGTTGTCACTGATTTATAGTTTAACTGTTTAGCAACTAAAAGTTATCCATTTCTTAAACTGAACAAATGGATAATTCTATAGTTCAATATTTAACCATGATTTCATCGTCATTTGACTGTTTGTTTGCCTTATGCTTGAAATTTAATTTGGGTTGTCTTATAACAAGTTTACTCTATTTTGAGAAATAACAAGTTTACTGAAAATATAATAACAGATTTGCTGAAACCTGGAAGATGGATGATTACTCAACTTTCTAGTTAATAATTTAATTGGCGATCCACCCGGTGGATGCACTTTAGCTCACGCATAGGGTCGAGTATCCATGCTTATTAGCTTTATCCAAATGTCGGATGCTGCTGCACTTAATCTTAGTAAAAAGCTGCTTTCACTAGCAACTTTCCCCTACATTGTAGCAGAGACTGTAGTGTAAGTTATCTTGCACTACATAGTCTACTTCAAAGAAACTAAAAGTTCCAAGTGAAAGCAGCTTTTTCCAAAGGTTAAGTGAAGCGGTATTCGACATTTGGATAAAACTAATTAGCATGGACTTCTGACCCTACGCGAGCTAAAATGCATCCACCTGGTGGATCACCCAGTTAATTCTTAATTAAAAAATTGAGAATGTGTGTCATCCAACGATGATGATTCAGTATCTTTAGACATTGGAGCAGGTATATATTATTTTACACTTATCTCTATGTAGTATCTTACATAAGAATTGAATGGACATGTACTGGTGTGCATATACATCTTGAATATTCTTTTCGTTTATTTGTTCCTTGTTGTGTGTGTAGGAGGATGTTCTGCATGCTATGGTACAAACTACCAATTTTGCATATGGACTACACTTCAGGTGATTCTTCTTTTGGGTTTGCATCTTTAATGACTATCAACTAGGTTATTGTATGAATTTAGGCCGCATAGGTAGAAATTAGTCGACTAATCGACTAGTCGATTCGACTAGGTTGTTATTGGTTCCCAGTGGAGTATTTGTACACAAACACACTGATCGACTACGTACCATTAAATTACACAAACACGCTGATCGTCACGATATGCCCTTCACTATTATTGGTGTCCAGTGAAATTACACAAGTCCAAAATATTGAAATTATCATCTAATCCTTCACTGTTAAACCATTGTTGTTATCACTTTTTCTACCAGAATTAACATTCAATTGCGCATTCTAATCCTTCACTGTTATATCTGTATTAACATACACTTAGCTCTGTATTCATGTTTGCATCTCAGTCACCAAATGTTACATTGTCGATCTACTGTCCAGCTGTGAAGTATTTGTAACTTGTTTCTTGTATTTTATAGGCAGTCCTGTTGGAGATTATGGTGTTTTGCTGGAACTCAGGCTCAGGCTATATATCATGATTCAATTTTGCTGCCAAATGAAACTTGAACTCCAGGCTGGCTATCGCTCAATCTTCCCGGCCTCGACTGGACTGTTTATCAGGATGTTATCTTTTTACCTCATTTTTGTTACTTCGTAATGTGATGAAAATCTAATACAGTTCCCTTTTAATGTTTATGTTTGTATGTACATCGTGTTATGACAAACCTTGTAATGCTTTGAGTATATATATGTATAAATTGTGTTATTCCTGTGTATACTTTGTGGTATGTATGCTCTGGGATATGAAAGATATGTGCTATAGTTTCTGGTTTTATATATATATGCACATATATGATATATATATACACACACATGTATATATATGTGCACACACACATATAATTAGACATGGTCAAAGACCGTGTCTAATTAGAATTTAGATACAGCTAATAGCCGTATTTTAAAATAATGAGATACGATTAGTAGCCGTATCTAATAATTTAATACGCCACTTTTTGATACGGCAATTTACCATGCCCAAGAGCTCTAGATACGGCTAAAAACACAGTCTAATCAGCATATATGGTGTAGTGAACGTCGAAGAAGATGTTCCTTAAGTGCTTGTCTGATATTGGTTTAGACCTCTGGGGCTTTGTCTTGAGGGATGTTGAATTCGGTTAGGATGGTTTACATGAGATATATATAATATTGATTTTATGAGTGCTTGCCATGATTGAATGGATGTTCCGGTTTACATGGATGAATGGTTGGATTGTTTATCGTAAAGGCTATCACTGTCCGATGTGGGGAAGGTAGGGTTGAGTTCTTCTCTGGTGTTGTGGGTATATTAGTATGTTTATCTATCCTTTCTCATATACTTTATTGTTGAAGTTTGTTAGCTATTTTATCGCTCACTATGATTGTTGTCTGAATCAAGGTTTTATGTTTCCTCTTACTACCTTGGGCTATTCATCCGGTTATGGATGGGCAGACTAAGTAGTAGGTGATAGGTGATTAGCGAGGATGATGCCGCTGTGCGAAGGTGAGCTGGAGGCTTACGTACCAGTTTTATTACTATCTAGTATTTTTGTTTTCGCTGTTTGTGTGCTCTATGAGGGTTGTAGTGAGGCCTTATGTACAAACTTTGGTATCAGTTGGATAACCTTCCAGGATGTTGAGAAAGTTTCAAAAGTTTGTTAAGTGATGCTTCACTATTATTACCTGTTGTATATTTTCTACTATATTTATTCCTTGCGCTGTGAGTTCTATAACAGGTTCTGCTTGTATTTACCTACTCTGATGATCGTCCATAGCTGTCATGCACACCTTTCAGCGCATTATTCCTCTTATTAAGTGTGGGGGATGTGGGCGGTTGTCACATATTGATCCTCATTTGATAGAACAAAACCTCTGTTTTTACTGATGTGATTTGCCGAAGGGGCAATTTAGGATGGGACAGAAAATTTTGTGATGGCACCCAAACCCGCTTTTCAATAGATCGTGATTTGTGATTTAATAGGAGTTGTAACTTGATTGTATTTTTGTAGGGTTTGTGAAGTGGAAAAAGATACAAATAGCGGTCTGAAGCATCGAATTTGTAAATGAAGAAGAATCGCTATGCTCTCCCTAAGCACAGTTCACATATAAAGATTTTTTTTCATCTTTTGCTTTCATTTTATTTACAATACCTTATTCCTATGTCTTTATTCTTTTCTAGTAATCCCCAAACACCTCAAAAGAGAATATCACATTAAACTATTCTATTTTTCACAATAAAACAGAATACTACATAGAAGTGCAAATCTGTACTAAAAGAGAACATGCTCTACTGCAAATACTACTAGGTAAAAGACATAACAACTAAATGTGGTCATCCACAAGGACTAGGAGGCCTAGACTATGTCCCTATGACATATAAAAGTCATCGTTACTAAATATAGACAATCATAACGCTCCTCCTTTCCATCTACCACTCTCTACAAACTCATATCATGTACTCCTAGTTCTCATTCCATCATAGATTGAGAAAATATGTCAAATCTTCCTATTTCCTCAAGCAGTGCTAAAAAAGTATATTCATCAATTACAAACCATGTCATAATTTCACTTATAAAAATCCCAACTTGCTCTTTTCAGCTCATTTTCACATAAACCATGTAAGTTAAAAAAATTACCTTAAACTTTTCTCTATAACCACATGGGAGACATCTTTTCAAAATTTCTTTTTTCTCAATTCTCTTTCATTACTACGTAGCCTTTGTGGTTTACCATTTATCGTTCTTACTTCTTAATTTCCCCCTTAAGATTTTTTATGATTACCACTCAAGTTTAAAGGTTTACTCACATACCAAAATAATTCTTCATACCTTACAAAATGTTCATTCATATTACTGGAACCATTCTTACTAAATCATCTTTAATTCAATAAAATTTTATCTTCTCAAAAGTTAGAAATTAGGAAAGATATGGTTGATTACTTTTATTCTTTCACTATGGTTTACTTATTTTAGAAAAGATTATGCACTGTAACTTAGTTGGAGCTCTCCTTTATTTAAATATGCATTTCTTTTCTAAGAGGAATTAATAAGATTAAGTTTCTACAAATATTTTCTAAAGAGGTTGTGTAAAGTAACTTCAATATTTAAATTTTATCATTTTTTATTGAAATAGATAGCACAAAATATAGTGTTTCACCTATATTCCGTACACCTTTTCCACTGCACGTTTCTTTATCACTTTAACAAAACACGGTTACTTACAAACTTACTGATTCATAAAAAATTATCTTATAATTCTTCTTGTTCCGATAAGTTAAAGTCTGTCACAATCCGTTCTTTAAGAAAAACTCTTTTTTTCTACAAAAATATGTTGTTTCCTTTCATTTAAGATTATCTATGCATAACATATGTCTAATTCAACTATATTTGCTATGACACCCCACGTCCACTAATGTCACTCACTAAGGGAACACATTAAGTTTCTTGAAGCATTATAGGTAAACAAATACGAAATAATTACAAGACATATATAAATAAGATAGTAGCAGAAATTTTAAATTTTTATTTCATACAAAAATTATAATGTCGTGGTCCATAATACCATAAGTCACAAAAACCATTACAATAAAACAACTTCTGTCTTGCATCATCAGAGTACATAAGAATATGAAAAACATAATTCCCCAATTAAAAGAGTTAAGCCATAATACAGACAAGAACTTGAGCCATACTTCAGAAGTAGCTCCTAGCAAGATGATATCTGAGTCCTGACTAAGCCTGAGTGTTTCCTCCCTGAGAACCTTGGGGGGAGGGGGGAAACAGAAGAAAGAAGGAGAAACAAAAGGGTCATACATAAAGTCAGGCGAGTCTAGTTACTTTTAGCCAGTAAATAAATAAAAGTAACATGATAGGCATATAAAGTGGGTAAAAAAGAGATCACTATATAAATGGCAGTTGTGACAAGGTAAGCAAGATAAGGTGCATGTGCCTCACTAATGATTACTCTCCACTATTACTAGTATAACTAAAAATGGGATGATCCCTTCCACTGTAAGTTGGTAGACTTAGGGCATACGTCAGAGTGTACCCTAACCACTACCCTAATCGATCGGCTCCCTACCCTGTAGATATCCTATGCTGGCCCCACAGTAGGAGGTATCACTTCCTAAAGTGGCAACCCTTAAGGTTTGCATAACCATACCTACTGATGTCACGGTCATCTTATCCCCCTTTGCCCGGCTCATGCACGCACATGGCCCGGTCGATTTGCACCGTCTGCACCATCCGTCTTGTTTGGATCTCTTATAATCAATCAGTAAGCGTGCCCCTTCTCCGCCTAGCACGGAGTTCTTTATTTGATACCAACTCCGGGTTATTGACTGAAATGGGTCCCACACAATAATGATACAAGCTCTCCACTTTGTCTTGTATCCCCACTATGTTTTTCACTGACTATGTGTACCCTTAGTGTGTCTTTAATTACATAGTCCTATGTCAGTTATGCTTACCCTAAAAGGGTGTCTTTAATTATGTAACTTTATTATATTTTTCCACCGGTTATGTATACCACTATGTGTATTTAATTACATAACCTTATTGGGTTAAGTTCGTAGGCCTATATGTAAATATTACCCACCTCCTCTAATTTACTTAACCCACCCACTACCCATCCAATTTTACTTAACCCTAACTTAAGTTCATAATCATACAATCCTTATGGATTAAATGGGGCTAAGTAGTCCAATTCAATACCATGTCCAATTATGGTTATAATGGGCTAGACCTCCCACAATAGGCCTACAACGTGTGGATGTTAGATATGTCGTTCGGGTCCGGGCAGTCTTATTCCACAATCGGGCCTAACCTCATGTCTTAGCCCGATTCGTATTTGCGCACTTAGACCTCTCACATTAGGTTCAGCATCAGTGGCTGCTGGATATATCGGTTGGGTCCGGGCAGACTTCCGCCACTAATGCAACCTAACCTTGTGTCATAAGTGCAATTACAATTCCTAATTGTAATTGCTAAATATTCCATTTTTATCCAAATCTACCTATGTCATTATAGGTGATTATTTCTATGTTTACCCATTTGAATTAAATGTCCAATTTATATAAATATTACATAAATTATGCCAATTATAAATCCCTTTTCCCTGTTTCCTAACTAATGTATTCACACGTATTTTAGCGGCATCTAGGCTATAAAGCAGCCTAGCCATAACAATGAAAAGGGAATATGACAAAGGAGATAGTTTCAACATATCTTGGCATAAACTAGCATGATAACAAGGTGAATGGACATGTAATTAACATCATCACAAGGTGGACATAAAACTGATAACTTGTGGCAATTACTACAATGTCAAAGCAATCATAATGAGATCTAAATTAACCATTTTAGGTGTCCAACTATTTAGATCTAGCATAATTAGGGTGACATAGTAACATGTTTATATCTAAAGATGGCTTCACACGTCAAGTTTACAACATATCTTGATTGATCACAATATGATAAGTGAAAAAGGGGATTTACGTAAAGAACTAGATCTAGCCAATGTTACAACTGTCCAACTTAATAGATGTACATTCACCATAATATAGTTACAAATCAAGATCCACATAGACAACATAATAGAATAACCACAATTATATTAGATCTAGAGAAACAGATCTACCATGACATAGTATAGGATATAACACTTGCACAGAATCATACTTTACAACATATCCAATTTACAGTCTTTCACAATTTACTTTTATTTATCTAAACCTAAAAGCAATCTAGAAACTCATAGCCATAGGTTTAGAGAATTGAGAAAGAACGGACCTTGGATTCTGAATTTGATTTGCAAAGTATTTTGTTGTAGAAAACAGTCCTATCCTAGTTTGTATCTCAGCAGCATATGGCTCCCATAATTTCCAATGAAGAAATAGGAGATTTGAGCACATATTTTGTAGTTGTAGAACCCTCTGAAACTGACTGCCACCTCAGCCCTAGAAATGTCGACACCCCTGTGAGTGTGTCGACCCATAGATCGACACCCCTTAAGGGGGGTCGACCCCTAGATCGACACCCCTCTAAGGGGGTCGACCCCTAGAGCGGGAATTTTGCTGCTCTGACGAATTTTTCAAATTTGAATCGTTCTAGATAAAATTTTGACTCATCTCTGACTCATGCATATATATAATTTTTCTACGCTTATACAAACTTAAAACCCTCATAACTTCCTCATATGTTGTCCGTTTTACGCAAAACAGTGTCTTTCTTGACCAGAATTTCAAGAAGGATGCAATGATGCAGTCTGTTTCCTATAATTCTGTATATTAAATTAATTATTATTTAATTTATCTTCTTTTATTGTAGGTACGAATTCGGGGTGTTACATTTGCACTTTCTCTTAGCCACTTATATTATTTAGCCACATAACTTGCTTACGCACTTAATCTTATAAAAACAAATTTGCTTAATTTTCTCAAAAATTATTTTAATGTAATTCTTAGTATTACAAGCCAATAAATTTCTACAACTTTTTAAACTTGAAAACTTTTCTAGGAATCTTTTTCTATATTTTTTTTAAGTTTTTTTTTTAAAGTTTAACTATGGGGCTAAGTACAAAGTGGTTTCTTAACTGCTGTTCCCAAATTCTTTGCGTGAAATTATATGTTTTTGGCCTATATTCTTTTCCACACTAATTCCTTTGAGGCTATCTGGACTAACAATTTGTGTTTAGAGCCACTTGTGCATCAAATGTGTGTGTGTGTATGTATATAAACTCCTAATCAATTTTCCTTCTTATTGTTTCTTAATTTACAAGGTCCTACTACCCAACCTACTAATCTAAAATACTGAAATATCGAATGTTAACACATGGAATTCTCCCTTTTATTACAAAATATTTTGTACACTATACATTCTAACCACTTATGTACTTACTTTTTCTTAAATTTCCATAACCATTGCCTACATGTACAAAACCGATATTATAACTTTTTTCCATATGTCGTTCCTCTTATTTAGTAGGTTCATATATGGATCTAGGTATATATGTGGGTATAATATTTATACTTTGAAAATATAAACGTGCTCACTCACTATCTATATAAGGATCCTGAACTTAAGCTTTGGTACTGGACGTAACAACCTAAATTTTTGTAGGCCCAAATTTTTGCAAAAACCAAGTTTACCGAAGCAAAATTGATTTTTCTGATATCCTGCAAAAAGACAAAGATAAATATATTAGAGCTCACGATAAATATCTCACCGTAGAACTGAACAAAATATAATAATAGGTAAGTACTTACCATAATAATGACACCGACTAGCAAGTGTCTCTGTGCTGTAAAAAGTCTGCAACCTATCTAACCTCCATGCTTGTTATGATGAGGGGGTTAGAATGAAAGTTCTGGTGAATGGACAATAATAATTTCTTTAGATAACACTAGTATACCATTCTATCATTGAGCTACTTTTATTAAGTTATTTGGATTTATTGCACATTACACCATAAATTTTATGCATAAATTGTACTTATTTATTCCTAAGTAAATTAACCTAATAAATCACATATATAGTAACTATATGACATTCATCTCAGGGTACTCATCATAACATCCTTCTCGAGTGCTCTCCATCGTCGCACTGTGAAAACATACTAAATCGCCATCGCCACGCTATGAATGTGTACTAGACCACACAACGAAGGCACACTAAGCCTCCATCACTACATTACGAAAGCATACTAGGCCACACTACGAAAGCATACTAAGCCTCCATCGCCACATTACTAAAGGATGCTACCTACTATCTGAGTTCCGCTACAGAACTTAGTCGGGGGATTTCTACATCTGTAAATGACAGCTTCGTTAGGCTTACAATATAGGTATTCATAGATTTGGTCTATCTCTTTTCTCGATGGCTACAGCCCCATTCGCCCCCTAACTAATGAAAGTCTGCTTCAAGTGTTAAGTGATCGTGCCCATAACAAGAAATCTAAACATCCAATTAACATTGTCCCTCATCCAATGTCTCGATAGTGAAATACCATTAGCCTGTTGGTTTAGCTCTAGCCTTTCTTGTACTCGCTCTTATTGATGATAACAGCTATCTGATGACTTACTATCCTTATTGGGTCCTGACCATGAAGCCTGCTCCCGGAGCCGAGGCAGCCGTCAAACCTAAAAATCATCCCATCGGACTTCTGGATGCCCTCAACATAAATGCAGCTAAAGCATACTCTATGGATGGAAATGTATGTCTACCTCTACGGGTACAGCTTCGTTAAGCCTACCCCAGAGGGTCATCTCAGTGTATCCTCACATCTCATAGAAGTCACAAACTTCTTTCTTGGGCCGTCGAATATTAAGTTGAAAATGCTCCTACTGTATCTTCAGACACCTACGATGATTCACCCTATTGGGCTCTTCATTCCTTCGGACTGGTTCAAATGCATATCATTCACTATTTTATTTGTCTCTATGACTAATTTACCGTTATGTGTTTTATATACGTTTAGTTTCGTTGATTTACAATACACTACACCAAAAAGTTGT
Organism: Allium sativum; assembly: GCA_030737875.1. Lineage (NCBI taxonomy): Eukaryota > Viridiplantae > Streptophyta > Magnoliopsida > Asparagales > Amaryllidaceae > Allium > Allium sativum. The sequence continues at coordinate 154,587,002 of CM060909.1, read as the reverse complement.
TTTATCTACCTTGCATCCGACACGGCTAGAAGTCGTATCAAATATGTTACGACTCTTAACCGTATTTAAATTTTTGGATACTACTAATAGCCCTATCATATTTGATATAACTTTTATCCCTAGAATAAATTATAAAGTGGAGTTTATAATTAGGATTGAATTTGAAACTGAGAAGTTTAGAATTTAAATCCTACTATTTTAGAAAATTGTTTTCGAAGGTTTTGAGTAAATATTATTTGATTATTTTGATATTCTAAAATGAAGTTTTATGGAATAAAAAGCACTTAACTCATTTCAGTCATTGGGAAATAATTCCACTGATGACTATGTAACATTATTGATGTTTATTTTCATTTTTCTTAGTGGGGAAATTGCTACCATGGAAAAAAATTCAAGACATTTTTTTTCAAAAATTGTGTAACATACTAAGTAAAAGTATATATGTGATGTATAATTTCAAATTGATTAAAATAAAATCCAGGTGTATAAATTCTTAAATTTTTGGTTAAGAATTATCATATGGATTCATATAGCCAATATATTACGTTAGATTAGTTCAGCAACTTGAATAAAAAAGGATCAGTAGTTTCATAAGATAAAATGAATTAGGATTTTTAATGATTTTGGGCAGTCAAAATTCACAGATTAAATATAGGTTGAACTAAGTTTTGAATTATGAGGAATTAATTTTTAGTAACTTGTTAAATTGCATAGATAGCAAATTAATGTTAAGTATTTGAAATATAAGTCATAGTCACGTATAAATTAGGAAATAAATGAAATTGATATAGTTATAACCAATAGAGGTAAGTACATAAGTTGTAATTAGATTATTTGTTCGTAGTTCTTCTTTAATTTAAGACACGAGTAAATGGCTTTGATGTGCTTTACCTTTATCCGAGTAAGGACTAATCACTTGATACTTGAAGGCGAACATTCGGTGAGAGTTCTTGGTATGAAACTAAAATTCTCTATTATAGTATTTGACTATGTAAGGAGAACAGTCCCTAACCAAGGAGCCGAATAAAAGTCCACACTAACGACGTCAGGTATGCAATCCTAGTTCGGAAAAGTAATGTATTTGAATATTAATCGATTCAGATATTGCATATAAATGATCTGAATTCATTATACAAGCTTATTAAATTACTAAGTAAAATTGGTTGTTAAATTTGAATTTTGTTTCTGTAACACCTCGTAATTTTAACAACACTAAAGATGATAAATTAAAGAATACTTAATTAAATATTCAAAATTAAATGAAATGGATTGCGCCATTGCGTTTGTCTCGGAATTATGGTCAAAATAGGCACCTGGTTTGTGTTAAACGGACACCGTATGAAGAAGATATTAAGGTTTGAAGTTTGTATATATATAAGCCAGTTATTTATATATAATAATCTCAGAATTCAAAAATCAGTTCAAATTCGAAGGCGGGAGATCTGGGGAGAATCGGACCTGTTGGGGGTTGACACAACCTAGGGGAGTTGACCAATGGGTCAACAGTATAAGGGGGTGTTGACACCCCTCAGATCCGAATCAGGATCATTTCTGTGTACGTGGACTTGTTTTCTGACTGGATTCGTGACCCCTAGACTATAAATAAGACCCTATTCTCAGTGTTTTATTCATTCTAAAACAATGGAGAACTAGATGCTGCCTCTTCCAAGATTAAATCAAGTCTTTTTCTTCAACAATCAAGTCATTCAAGTTTAGAGATCTGTGATTCGATATTTGCAATCTTTCTTCTATTTTCCTAGAACCAATCACAGTGAGTCTATGTTAATTTTAGATCTGAATACTCAAAAGTTAAACTTGACATGACTATAACTTGGATCTAAGCCTGTGATTATTTGAATCATATCAGATCTACTATAACCTATGTATTTAAGTTATTCTGACATGATTATGAACTAGATCTAAACCTATACCTATTTATCATGTCAAATCTACCATTGTTTGTAGATCTAATTCACTATTTAGATAACATCATGCATGTTCCTATTATGTATGTGGCTAAATCAGATCTGTTATCAGTTGGTTGTTGTTTAGATATTATCACACCTGTGTATGAGGTCATGTTATGTTAGAATCAGTTCTATCGTCACATGTTCATCAAATATGTTCCTATATGCTTATCTTGTCATTATGCCACTATATGTTTATGCCTTTTTCTACCATTATATGTCATCTTGTTAGTATGATCATTTATGTCCTCTTCCCTTCATCCTTTTCCCTTTTATTTTTATAGCCAGGCTACCTTCGAGCCTAGGCATGCCGCTGAAATATGCAAACGCGTTAAATTGGGAACGAGGGGAAAACTGTAAAATTGGGGCATAACATGTAATTGGAAACTTGGGCATAATTTGAATGAAATATATGAATATGAATTTGGAGCATAAATTGAATTTTGATTAAAGACCTTAATTTAGGGCATATGGTTCATTATGAACATAACTTGGGAAAGGGACATGAAAATCTATAACGATATAGGAATAATTGGTTGATAATTGAAATGCCTAGAATTACAGAAATTAGAAATTGTAATCGCGCTTAGAAACGAGGTTAGATTATACTTGTGGTGGAAGTCTTCCCGGAACCGCCCGACATATCCAATAACCACAAGTGGTGAATCTAATGTGAGGGGTCCAAGTGCATAAACACGAGACGTGCTAAGACAGGAGGTTAAGCCTGACTTGTGGAAGAAGTCTGCCCGGACCCAACCGGCATATCCAGCATCCACAAGTTGTAAGCTTAATGTGGGAGGTCTAGTACATTGTAACCATAAATGAATATGGTAATAAACTTGGATACTTAACCTAGTTGAATCCTTAGGGATTGGATGAATGTGTTAACTTGAATAGGAGTTAAGTAAAATTCTATGAAACAGTGGGAGGGTTAAGTATATCTTGGGTTGTTGGTAATATTTATATATAGGGCCACAAACTTCACTTATGGGGTTATGCAATCTCTTACTTTGGTATGGTGTAACCTATGGAAAACCTAGTAGGAATGCAAGCATAGAGGGAAGATTGTATCATCTTGTGTATGGGACCCGTTTCAGTCAGTAACCCATATATAGGTATCAAACGAGTACTCTGAACTAGGTCAGAGTCGGGGGCATGCTTACTGGGCTGATTGTAAGAGATCCAAAAGAGGGGACTGTGTCTGATGGTGTGTTCCATCGGACTCAAGTGCGTGCATGGGTCCTCCTGCCCGGGAAAATAATACGTTGTGGCATCAGTAGATATGGTTGTGCACATCTTGGAAATGAAGGGTTTCCACCTTAGGAAGTGATACATTTTACTATGGGTCTAGCATAGGGTACCTACGGAGTAGGGCACCGATCGATTGGGGTAGTAATTAGGGTACATCTAAACTCCGGTATGTTTAGGAGCCCGTTATTATCCTTACGGGTAACTCCAATATGTTGGGATGCCTGTTGATTGTATGGGGTTAAACTTCTCATTAGAAGTACGCCTAAGTCTACCATCTTATAGATGTTGGGATCATCTCATTCTAGTTATACTAGTATAAGTGTAGAGAAAAAGGAAAGTGTTAGAGGAGCGCTATATGTTCTATCCAATTGTCCTGTTTACCTTGTCATACTTGCCTTCTATGTTCTTACCTCTCTCTTATCCATTTTATATGCATGTCATGACACTTTTACTTATTTATATGCTAAAAGTAACTAGACTCGCTAGGCTTTATGTCAGACCTATTTTGTTTCCTATTTTTTCTCTTCCTTTTCCCCCACAGGTTCTCAGGGAGGGAATACTCAAGCTTGATCAGGACTCTGCTTTCATCTCTCTTGGAGTTGTTTTAGATGTACGGCTTGGTTTCATATCTCTCTACTATGGCTATGTTTTGGGGATTATGCTTCTTTTATTATTGTATCTGATGTTTTAAGTACAAGACAGAAGTTTTAGTGATGTACTGGTTTTTATGTATTTCAAACATACGATGTAACCATGTTTTGAACCACGATGTTTTCTGCTTAATAATAGTTTTATATTCCGCTGCTATTTTATATCTATCTTGTAATATTTCTGTTTCTATTTACTTATAACGCTTCACGAAACTTAATGCATTCTATTAATGAGTGACATTAACAGACATAGGGTGTCAAACTTGGTATCAGAGCTGAAGCTTACCAGCTTGGATAAAAGTTTTGGAAAATTATTTTCAAAAAGGTTTTAAAAGAAAGCATTTTCAAAAGAAAAGTCTATTTTGAAAAACATATTCCCTAAAGCCATATGTAACATCCTTCGATTCTCTGTTTGAATTCCTTTTCTTTTCAGCATGTCTGGGGAACCTAATATTCCCGAGGGAATTACGATACCAGGCTGGATCCGTCGGTATCTAGAGGCCATGGCGCATGCCGGTAGTTAAGCAGACGTTCCTCCTCTAGCTACACCCACTGTTCCTTATCCTCCTCCACGAGCAAATAATTTCTCTAAGATCTGCAAAGATTTCTATGCCATGGGTGGAAATCCATTCCGACGAACCGAAAGTTTCGTAGAGGTAAGGAATTGGCTCGAAGAGACGGAGGACTTGTTTGGAATTTTCAAAGTAGACGATCGTAGGAAGATTCAGTTAGCCTCTTGGATACTGAAAGATGAGGCTTCGTTCTGGTGGGAAGTGACACAAGCAGGGTGTCCGGTGGAGACTTGGGATGATTTTCGCTAGAGGTTTGAAATGAAGTTTCTTTCCCAAGCTGAGAAAAGCATGCAAATGGAAAGGTTTCTGGCACTCAAGTAAGGAGGCATGACAATCAAAGAGTACGTTAACGAGTTCAATCAACTGGCGAGGTTAGGGTTGGAACTAGTGGATACTCCGCATAAGAAAGCTTTATGGTTTGCTAAAGGACTGAATGAACCCCTCCATGGGTTAGTTATGTCTCATATTCCGATGAGAGCAAATTTTGAAAGGCTCATTGATATGGCATTGATGCATGAGGAAGATAAAGCTGAAAAGAAAGAAGTTAAGGTGGAGGAAACACAAAACAAGAAAGTGTGGCCCGAGAAGGGACAACAACAACAACAACAAAAGAAGGGCGGAAAGAACGACAAGGCTAAGGACAAGAGGAAATGTCACAATTGTGGACGTGAGGGTCACTTGCTCAAGGGCTACAAAAGAAGGAAGAATGCTTGCTTCAGTTATGGAGAGATCGGACACTTCTCTAAGGATTGCCCGAAGAACCAAGGACAAGGTTAAAGGGCAGGAGCTTCTGGAGGACAGGTGCATGCTTTTGTGACCATTGCTCCTGATCGAGGTAGGAAAGTTTCCATTGAAGGGTTGATTTCTCTTTCCAACCATCCAGTTAGAACCCTTTTTGATTCTGGCGCTTCACATTCTTTTATATCTGATTATGTGGTTGATTCTATGCACCTTAATACTAGTATGGTAGTGTATCCCATTATTGTCTCAAACCCCATTGGTGGTATGGCTCATTTGTCCATGATTTATCGGGGTTTGAGAATATCTGTGTTGGGCGTCGAATTTGAATGTGACACATATGTGCTCGGTTTTATGGGCTATGGTTTGATTCTAGGGATGGATTAGCTAGCCATGTATGGTGCCATTCTGGATTGTGAGAGGAGAGTTGTTAGACTTTTGACTTGCCATGGGAGGACCCTCGAGATTTCTTGTGACCCAAAGGGGTCTGTCATGCTTAGTTTCCTAGACTCACTTGATGCATCTATCGATGATCTGCGTTATGTACCAGTAATCTGTGAGTATTCTGATGTTTTTGATGAGGTTCGGGGATTACCTGCGAGGCGCGAGATCGATTTTCATATATACTTAGAAGATAATGCAAATCCAGTTGCATTGCCTGTGCGCCATATGACCCCAAGAGAAAGGAGGGAGCTTAGCAAGTAAGTAGGGGAGCTACTTGAGAAAGGGTTTATTAGGCGAATCATATCTAAATGGGTGCTTCGCTGGTATCCGCAACTAAGTCGGATGGTTCTCTTCGCTTATGTGTGGACTATAGGGAGTTGAATAAAGTCACTAAAAAGAAAACAGGCACCCACTCCTGAGGATAGATGATCTGTTCGACCAGCTTGTTTGTGCATCAGTTGTCTCTTAGTTAGACTTGGCCACGGGGTTCCATCAGTTGCGGGTGGCCGAGGAAAGTATAGACAAGACTGCTTTTAGCACTCCAGATGGTTTCTTTGAATGACTCGTTATGCCTTTTGGGTTGACGAATGCACCCGCCTATTTTGTTGATCGGATGAGTAGGGTGTTTTGGGAGTTTCTAAATAAGTTCGTCGTGGTCTTTGTTGATGATATCTTGATCTTCTAGAAGAGCGAGGAAGAGCATGCCCAACATTTGAGAGAAGTCTTGAAAACTCTCCGGGCGCACCAGCTTAAGGCAAAGTTCTCCAAATGTCATTTTTGGAGGAAAGAGGTGAGATTTCCAAGGCATATGGTTTCTAAAGATGGGATAACAGTAGATCCCGCAAAGGTAGTTGTAGTTCAAGATTGGCAGATCCCAAAGAATGCAACAGAGGTGAGAAGTTTTCTTGGATTGGCAAGCTATTATAGGAAGTTCATTAAAGACCTCACAAAGATATCAGCCCCATTTACCAGGCTGAAAAGGAGGAAGGGTAGTATGTTATGGAGGCAGACAACTCAGAGTCCCTGAGAAGAACTATCCTACCCATGACTTGGAATTAGCTGCCATAGTATTCGCGCTTAATACGTGGTGCCATTATTTGCTTAAAGTGAAGTTTGAGTTGTACACTGACCATAAATCTTTGAAGTACTTGTTGTCACAAAAGTATCTTAATTTAAAGCAACAAAGGTGGATGGAGTTCCTAACATCTTATGACTTCGAGATTGCTTATATCTCCGGTAAGGGTAATGTGGTGGCAGACGCACTGAGTAGGAAGAGGATGGCCTTAATTCTTTTGTTTGTGGAGAGGAAAATCTTGGAGTTCATATCGACTTTTGACTTTAGACCCTCCACCGAGTTTTTGCCTGGCTTATTTGCATCACTAGAGGTGCAACCTGCTCTAATGGATCAGATAGGAGCTTTACATCAAAAGGATCCACAAATTTCAGACATTTTGGATAGGCTCAGTAAAGGGGAGACTTCTAGTCACCTCAGTAGATATTCCATAGATGATAGAGGGTGGTTGCAACGAGATGGAAGGCTTTGTGTTCCCTAAATTGGGAGTTTGTTAAAGATAGTCCTAGAAGAAGCCCATCATTCTAAGATGACTATTCATCCAGGCGGTGATAAGATGTATAGGGACATGAAGAGGGTTTTCTTTTGGGATGGGATAAAGAAAGATGTGGTAGAGTTTGTTTCTCAATGTTTGATTTGCCAGCAAGTCAAGGCTGAGCAAAAGAAGCCCGATGGTTTAGTTCATCCTTTGGAGGTTCCATAGTGGAAGTGGGAGAGTGTCTCTACGGATTTCATCGATTGTTTTCCTAGATCAAGGAAGGGCAACACCAGTATTTGAGTTGTAGTAGACTGACTTACTAAGAGCGCTCATTTCATCCCAGTTAAGAGTAAGAGGATGGAAGCATGGTTGGCAGCAGTTTACATTCGTGAGATAGTCCTTCTTCATGGAGTAACTTCTAGTATCGTAAGTGATCATGACCCCATTTTCACTAGTGAATTTTGGAGGAGCTTGCAAGAAGAATTAGGTACACAGTTGTGTTTGAGCGCCGCTTATCACCCTCATACCGATGGACAGACGAAAAGGGTGAATAGAGTTCTTGGGGATCTTTTAATACTGTGTATCATAGACTTCAGAGGGACTTGGGAAGAACACCTTACTTTAGTAGAGTTCGCCTACTACAACAGTTATCAAGCTATAATTGGCATGGCACCCTTCGAAGCATTGTACAGACGACCCTGTAGATCACCGACTTATTGGTAGGAGTCTACAGAAAGACTTCTACTTGGACCAGATATGGTTAGAGAAACATCTGAAAAACTGATCTCGTTAGACAGTGAATGAAGACAGCTCAGGACAGGCATAATTCATGCGCAGACAAGAGAGGGACTGACATTGAGTTTGAGGTGGGAGACATGGTTTTCATTAAGGTGTCACCTTTAAGGAATGTGGTTCGCTTTGGATCTATAGGGAAATTGGCACAAACATTTATAGGGACATTTCCCCTAACAGAGAGGATTGGCCAAATGACCTATATAATAAAGCTACCAGAAAGGCTATCCGGTGTTCATGATGTTTTCCACGTTTCTCATTTGCGGAAGTGCTTACAGGATACCGCAGAAGTAGTAGAGCCGAGTATATTGGAGGAAGTGGAGGTGGAATGAGAGACGACATTTAGATGAGTTCCTACCCGTATTCTTGGATCAAAAGTTAATAAGCTACTCAACCAAGAAGTCAAGTTGATGAAAGTTCAGTGGGGAGATAACCCAGAGGATGAAACTTGGGAGACTGAAGACAAGATTCACACTTCGTACCCTTTCCTTTTCAAGGGTATGCTCTTAACTTCCTTTCCAAAGCTTTTTGTAATGGCGCGTTTTGAAAGGTATAATAATTAAGGTATTTAATTATTTAAATAACGAATAGATTAAATAAACGATAGTTGAACAGATAAATTATAATAATAATTATAATCAAGCCTGTAACGACGCGGTAGTTCGCTGTTTGGCGATTTGAACTTCAACTGAGGATACAAGATTCGTTATAAGCCGGATTTCTGTGAAACAAGAAACGTGTGGAGCTGGTGGAGTATATCTTTCTAGTGGAAGAGAGAGATCGGGATTTCGTCCTGTAGATTTTGAGTTATGTCCAAATCAAATTCTCAAAGATGCAGCGCCCTGACCATAACGATTTAAATATATCTTAAATAAGAATTTAAATAGAAATCGACCATCGATAAAACTCTGACGATGTAATATCGAGCTGTAAATATATACAGGAATATTCTGGAGCTGTATGGTATGCCACTGTGAATATAGACGATAATAATTAATTTTAGATAATTAATTTAATCTTATTTAAATATATTTATATATTTAAATAGACTATTTAGAGCGTTAAAAATAGCCACTTTTGCAAACGAAGTCGGAATTCGACGAAACCAGTTTTGTTGGATCCGCAAGGTCAAATAGTTGTTAGATTCCAAGTTTCGTGATTTTTAGAGTCACTGGGTGGCCGTACGGATTTTTAGAGTGAAAAATAATTAGTATTTCGACGGTTAAAAATACGCTGTATGAGCAGACGGAGTCGGAATTTGACGAAACCAGTTTCGTTGGGACCGTAATGTCAAATTCTATCAACGTGTCAGTTTTCATGATTTTTAGGCGTCGTATGTGTTCGCAGTGATTTTTAGAAGACAAATACACTATATAAGATCAATAAAATAAATAAATTAAAATAGCCAATACTTTGTCTGATCTAAGACAAGCCAAGTCCATCCCTTCTCAACCACAAATGAAACCAACCACCCCTACAACTATATATCACCGCACTGGGTGTTTACAGTGAGATTTTCCCACAAACAAAAATCAAAATCAATTGAAAACAAAATCAATAAACCACAAAATATATATTGATAGATTCAGATTGAAGTTCTCTATCATCTGGTGTAACTCAAGTGGAGTTCGACGCTGTTTTCTTCGCGGTGGAATTTCCAGCGTGTATGCTGAGAACTAGGGTTCGAAATCACTTGAAATGGAGACACTAATCCGCGTACTTGGTATGAGCATTGGATTTGTAGGGTCGTTTAGCATTTGAGGGGCGAGTTTTAGCTGAATTGGTGGTGGTTGTCGTCGCAACCTGGAGCCGTCAGGAGTTCGACGGAAATAGATGGGGGGCGCGAGCTGGAAGAAATGGGGTTGAGCAGGTTCGGATTTTGATGCTGGTTCAATTGGTGGAGGTGGCGCCAAAGGTTGATGACCGGAGGAGGTGGTACGGAGGGTCAAAGTCGCGGTCAAACTGAGATAAGGAGGAGCGACGGGTTCTGTTGTTTTGGGGAAGAAAGTAATTCAAGCGGGTGTGGGTTTATAGGAAGGTAATGGGCCAAGTCATAAGGGTAAAGGCCCAAATCGATTTAATTAAAGTTTTAATTTAATCTTAAATGTGTGTTAACTTCATAATGTGATAACTATCTCATACGATATCAGATTAACGAACCGTGAGTTGCGTTGGGATCGTATGGGCGAGCACTCCACAATGAAACCGACCGCGAGTCGATTGGAGTCCGTCGCAATTTATAGCAAAATAAATTGTCTGAATCAAGCGATGGTTATCGTCATCGACGATGATCGTCCAATGTGAGTAAAACTCACCAACTCTAAATAGTTCTATTTTTACAGTGTATTCTTAGAACTGTTAACTATTGTCTGTTTGACTGTGTGTTGACTGTTTGATTGAACTGCTAGTCAGTTAATGGGATATATATATATATATATGTATATATATATATATATATATATATATAAACCGATAAATATTTATATGCTGATTCTGCTTATCAGAATATTATACCAGTGTTGTCTAACATCTGTGGTGCAGGGAAACAGGTTGGAGGAATCCAACTGGATTCCTCAACAGTTATTTTTACTGTAATTTATGTATTGTGATATATAAATGTGATATATATAATCTATTGTGATTATGTGTGGTTGGACGATATTCATCGTTGTTAGATGATGTGTTAAAAACCATAAGAAATACCAGGATATAGAAAAGAGATTTTCAAACTATAATTTGAAAATAATTTATTTATATAAAATCGATGGATTTTATATTATAAAGAAAAGGGGATTTTGAGTATAAAGGAAAATATTGGTTAATCAAGTATAAAGGAGAAATATTTGTTAATCGAGTATAAAGGATTAAACAAAGTAATTGGTTAGGTTGACCAAAGCAAGTTAGTCAGGTTAAACAAAGTAATTGGTTAGGTTAACCAAAGCGAGTTAGTCGAGTTAATCAAAGTAATTGGTTAAGTTAACCAAAGTAAATTAGTTAAGTTAAACTAAGCGGTGAATCAAAGTGAATTTGTTAAGTTACACTAATGATTTATCGATGTGAATTAGTTAAGTTAAACTAAAGGATTAATCGATGTGAATTAGTTAAGTTAAACTAAGTGGTTAATCAAAGTGAATTAGTTAAGTTAACTAAGTGGTTAATCGAAGTAAATTAGTTGATTTAAACTAAGTGAATCGGCTAGAGTTAATCAACGTGAATTAGCTAAGTTAAACTAAGTGGATTAGTTCAGTTAATCGAGACGAGTTAACCAGTTAGGTTAAACCAGTTAGAGTTGACCAGTTAGAGATGATCAGTTAGAGTTATCCAAGTAGAGTTAATCGAGTAGAGTTGTCGAATATCACTTATCCGAAGTAGAGTTATCGAATATAGTGTATTCGAGAGAAGAGAAATCGAATATAGTTTATTCAAGTGGAGAAATCAAATGTTATTCATTTGAGAGGAGATATCGAATATAGTTTATTCGAGTGGAGAAATCAAATGTGATTCATTTGAGAAGAGTTATCAAATATAGTTTATTCGAGTGGAGAAATCAAATGTTATTCATTTGAGAAGAGTTACCGAATATTATTTATTCGAAGAATAGTTATCGAATATTGGTTATTCGAAGTTAGTTAATCCAAAGGAGTTATTCGAAGTTAGCTAATCAAAAGGAGTTATTCGAAGTTAGTTAATCCAAAGGAGTTATTCGAAGTTAGTTAATCCAAAGGAGTTAGTCGAAGAGTTAATCGAATATAGTTATTCGAAAGAAAGTGTTAATCGAATATAGTTATTCGAGTAAAGTTAAAAGAGTTAATCGAATATAATTTATTCGAATAGAGTTAGAGAAGTTAATCGAATATAGTTCATTCGAATAGTGTTGGAGGAGATATCGAATATAGTTTATTCGATAGGATAGAAGTGAATATAATTTGTCAAATAGTGTAATCGATTAGAGTTGAGTTAATCGATTTGGGTTGAGTTAAGATATCAAGTTAAGATTTATCGAGTTAAGTAATCGAGTTAAGGAATCGAGTTGAGATAATCGAGTTAAGAAAATCAAGTTAAGTTAATCGAATAAGTTATTCGATAAGAGTAAATCCATTTAAGTTAATCGGATGTTAGTTATTCGATAAGAATTGACACATTTGAGAAAATCGAATATTTGTTATTTGATAAGAACTAATGAAATAGAGCCAACCAAGAAGAGTTATTCGAATATTAGTTATTCGATAGGAGTTAATCGAAATAGAGTTTATCGAATATCAGTTATTAAAAAGGGAGAGTTAATCGAATAGAGATTACTCGAAAGAGAGTTATACGTCGAATTCGATTATAGCGAATTCGGGAAAGTACTATTTACTTTCCAGGGTTTAAATCAAGATTTAGTTATTGATTTAGAAATTAGGTGTCTGTTAAATTATTCGAGTTAGGAAATAAATTTATAATTTAGGTTAGATATTTTAGGGGTAGGAATTATAACGTTATAGTTATAATCAAACGTTGTCATATAAGAAGTGGATTCGTAACCTGAATCCGAGAATTTGCGTAAACAGATGATTGGAAAAAGTGAGTGACGAGCTTCATCTATTTCACAGTAAAGGACGTTGTTCAATTAAGGTCTGAGAGGTAATTATACCCCAACTTGATTGACTTCAGAATTGACAAAGGAATAGTTATGGTTCGATAGAAAAGGTTGATTTGAAATATAGTTAAGTAATAAGCGATTAATGGATTAAGCGTAACGATGTTTTATACAACGTTCATTGGAAATCCGTAAATGAGTTTTGGAAACGTTTTCCAAATATAGTCAGATATGTTTTCTAAACATAGAAAATGAAATGTTTTCATGATAAGAATTTAAGAAATAGAGTTAAGCAAATTCAGAAACTAACTGGAGAGGGTAAGTTGAATGGTTTTCTAAGTGACGATCTGATGTTGGTTTCGACCTTCCGGATTGATACTTGGAGAATTGTTCTCATACTAGTTACAGTTAGGGACTGATAGTTGCGAAATAATAGTGATGTGAAAATAAACTATGGAAATGTTTTCCAATGATTAATAACATATATTTTCTAAATATATGAAATAAGGAAATATGAACATATGATGATTGATCGATCGAATTTCCATTTGGAAATAAGATCGTTGTTTGTACACCGACATGTTTTCATTTGATAGTTGAATCACAGACTATCAAAGTTTTTACCATTTTAACGTTGTTAATATGGAGAGACCGGTTGGATTATTATCCAAAGAACCACTCTGTATTGGCATAAGCGTTGCGAGCAATATATGCCAAAGATAAATTGAAGACGGAGTAAAGTGCAAGGGCTGTTGTATAAGTCTTAGATAACAGTGACTAAGATGGATATACTGAATAGTGCCTTCGGTTTGTCCAGTCCCAGGACAACGTATATGGAAGAAGGTCTGACAGAGTATATCCAATGGATCGCGTAAGTTGATCTGTTCAAACGTATCCACGTTTGGTGGCGGAGGAATTCGTTTCTCTTAGCTGTATACCCGTGCTATTTTTGAATAAGTCAATTTGTGATTTGGCGGGTATGACGATGTGGCATTCAAAGTGAATGGTGATCAGATGTTCTGAAGATAGACGTAGCTTCTAGCCTCACACCAGGAAATAACAAAAGTTGGGCTAGGCAGCATGGCTAGTTGGGTCATCCCCAAGCAGGGTGTATTGTCACCGATCTAGAGAATATTCATATTTATACTTCTTTTTGATTCTGTATCTTCGGATGACGGTTTGATGGCCTATAACCGTGGTGGCAATATATTCGCGACACTCAAGCTAAATGAGTGAGCGGTCATGTGTGGCCGGGTTGCAAGACGTTCTTGTTGAACCCTGAGTGTATCACCTCTAGAGTACACTATTCAGAAGGTGCTCCCATACCTTGTCTGTTGGAATCCATTCTCCGTTAAGCGCCCTGCGGTTTATGATTTTATACTATGTATGTAGAACGTGAGATGCAAGCGTTTCTGCTAGTTGATATCTATTTGTACATAGACATTATTATAATATCAAAAGGTTTTTGATATAAAGATATTTTGGATTCTCATAAGGGAAAACCCGTTCCGTTATGCGGCGTGGTCTTATGAGATATCGTTTACTTGTTCATATACATGTTTAAATTGTTTTACTCATACTAGTCCCATGACTGACCCGGAGTTTACTTTGTTGTTTTCCCTAAACTCTTGGGTGCCTAAATTTGTACGGGCAGTCAAGTAGTCGGGATTTACAGATATACTTGGAGAGCTTGGAGCAGAAGACTTCAGGATTATAGCTATTATTATTCCGCTGTGTTGTTAAGTGTTGTACTTTGAAATGGTATGTATATACGAGTACTGATTTGTATTTCAAAGTTATGTTATATTTTATTCGTTCCGCTGTGAGATTCATGTTTACTCTGATGATGTAAGTTCTTCTTCTTCTTCTATTCTATTAGTTCTATCTTTTCTTTCTCATCTTCTAATTTCTTTCAATAACGACATGGTTTTTCCGATGTTTGGTTAGTCGTCGTCGTGTTTATAGCGATAACCAAAGTCGCGAAAATTCCCCGCCGTTACACTTTTGTTTATGCTTGTTTCTATCATTTAAGTATATCCTATTGATCGAATCTTCGACCTTTAGGTAGGAATCCATGGATGTAGACATGTGTTTTGAGACATGTTATGCTTAATAGATGCAAGGGGATGCAAATGTTTACTATTGGTTTCTTGTGGATGCATATACACACCCATTAGGAACTAGATCAGCTCAATCACTCTCATACTGCATATGGATGTGTGTGCATTTTTCTTCTTTTTTTGGATGGAAATGGATGTATCATTGTATGGATGTTGCATTTGAAGGATGATTGTGCATACATATAGAACTTACATGTTATAATAGGATTATTCGCATACATGATGGATTCATGGCACTAACATACATTACATTAAGGAGGTCAACTGAATCAGTAGACCGCCTGATCTTTCGCATTAGTATTGGGATATAAGCACACACCTTTGCATATGTTCATATAAGCATTAGAAATTTTAAGGATATTGGATGCCTGTGATTGGTGGATGAGTAGATGGATGTGGATGTTAGGATATACATTCTTCTTAACTTAGAGATTGCAGGTACGAAATCCTTTGAGTAGGGGAGAATGTAACACCTCGTAATTTTAACAACACTAAAGATAATAAATTAAAGAATACTTAATTAAATATTCAGAATTAAGTGAAACGGACTATGCCATTGCGTTCGCCTCGGAATTCTGGTCAAAATAGGCAGCTGGTTTGCATTAAACAGACACCATATGAAGAAGATATTAAGGTTTGAAGTTTGTATACATATAAGCCAGTTATATATATATATATATAATAAGCTCAGAATTCAAAAATTAGCTCAAATTCGAAGGCGGGAGATTCGGGAAAATCAGACTCGTTGGGGGTCGACACACCCTAGGGGTGTTGACCCATAGGTCGACACCATAAGGGGGTGTCGACACCCATGTCGACACCCAAGTCGACACCCCCCAGATCCGAACCAGGATCATTTCTGTTTACATGGACTTGTTTTTCGACCAGATTCGTGACCCCTAGGCTATAAATAAGACCCTATTCTCATTGTTTTATTCGTTCTAAAACAATGGATAACTAGATGCTGCCTCTGCCCAGATTAAATCAAGTCTTTTTCTTCAGCAATCAAGTCATTCAAGTTTAGAGATCTGTGATTCGATATCTGCAATCTTTCTTCTATTTTCCTAAACCCAATCATAGTGAGTCTACGTTAATTTTAGATCTGAATACTTAAAAGTTAATCTTGACATGACTATAACTTGGATCTAAGCATGTGATTATTTGAATCATATCAGATCTGCTATATCCTATGTATTTAAGTTATTTTGACATGACTATGAACTAGATTTAAGCCTATACCTATTTATCATGTCAGATCTACCATTGTTTGTAGATCTATTTCACTGTTTAGATCACATCATGCCCATACCTATTATGTTTGTGGATAAATCAGATCTGTTATTAGTTGGTCATTGTTTAGATCTTATCACACCTGTTTATGAGGTCCCTGTTAAGTTAGAATCAGTTCTATTGTCACATGTTCATCAGATCTGTTCCTGTATGCCTATCTTGTCATTATGCCACTATATGTTTATCCCTATTTCTGCCATTATATGTCAATCTTGTTAGTATGATCATTTCTGTCCTCTTCCCTTCATCTTTTTCCCTTATTTTCATAGCCAGGCTACCTTCGAGTCTAGGCATGCCGCTGAAATATGTGAACGCGTTAAATTGGGAATGAGGGGGAAATGGTAAAATTTGAGCATAACTTGTAATTGGAAACTTGGGCATAATTTGAATGAAATATATGGATATGAATTTGGCGCATAAATTGAATTGTGGTTAAAGACTTTAATTTGGGGCATATGGTTCACTATGAACATGACTTGGGAAAGAGACATGAAAACCTATAACGGCATAGGAATACTTAGTTAATAATTGAAATACCTAGAATTACAGTAATTAGAAACTATAACCGTGCTTAGACACGAGGTTAGATTACACTTGTGGTGGAATTCTGCCCGGAAGCGCCCGACATATCCAGCAGCCACAAGTGGTGAATCTAATGTGAGGGGTCTAAGTGCATAAACACGAGACGTGCCAAGACATGAGGTTAAGACGGACATGTGGAAGAAGTCTGCTCGGACCCAACCGGCATATCCAGCATCCACAAGTTGTAGGCTTAATGTGGGAGGTCTAGTACATTGTAACCATAAATGAATAAGGTAATAAACTTGGATACTTAACCTAGTTGAATCCTTAGGGATTGGATGAATATGTTAACTTGAATAGGGGTTAAGTAAAATTGTATGAAAAAGTGGGAGGGTTAAGTATATCTTGGGTTGGTGGGTAATATTTATATATAGGCCCACAAACATAACCTATGGGGTTATGCATTCTTTTACTCTGGTATGGCGTAACCTGTGGAAAACCTAGTGGGGATGCAAGCGTAGGGGTAAGCTTGTATCATCTTGTGTGTGGGACCTGTTTTAGTTAGTAACCTATATATAGGTATCAAACGAGTACTCCGAACTAGGTCGGAGTCGGGGGCACGCTTACTGGGCTGATTGTAAGAGATCCAAAAGAGGGAACGGTGTCTGAAGGCACGTTCCATCGGGCTCATGTGCATTCATGGGTCCGCCTGGCCAGGAAAATAAGACGTTGTGGTATCAGTAGATATGGTTGTGCACATCCTAAAAATGAAGGGTTGCCACTTTAGGAAGTGATACATCCTACTATGGGGCCAGCACAGGGTATCTATGGAGTAGGAAGCCGATCGATTAGGGTAGTAATTAGGCTACATCTAGACTGCGGTATGTTTAGGAGCCCGTTATTATCCTTAGGGGTAACTCCGGTACATTGGGTTGCCTATTGATTTTATGGGGTTAAACCTCTCACTAGAAGTACAACTAAGTCTACCATCTTATAGTTGTTAGGATCATCTCATTCTCTTTATACTAGTATCGGTGCAAAGAAAAAGGAAAGTGTTAGAGAAGCGTTATTTATTCTATCTAGTTGTCCTGTTTTACCTTGTCATACTTGCCTTATATGTTGTTACCTCTCTCTTATCCACTTTATATGTCTGTCATGACACTTTTGCTTATTTATATGCTAAAAGTAGCTGGACTCGCCAGACTTTATGTCTGACCTATTTTGTTTCCTCTTCTTTCTCTTCCGTTCCCCCCTCCCTCTGGGTTCTCAGGGAGGGAATACTCAAGCTTGATCAGGACTTTGCTTTCATCTTGCTTGGGGTTGTTTTAGATATACGGCTTGGTTTCATATTTCTCTACTATGGCTATGTTTTGGGGATTATGCTTCTTTTATTATTGTACTCTGATGTTTTAAGAAAGAGACAGAAGTTTTAATGATGTACTGGGCTTTATGTATTTCAGTTATATGTTGTGACCATGTTTTGAACCATGATGTTTTCTGCTTAATAAAAGTTTCAACTTTCGCTACTATTTTATATCTGTATTGTAATGTTTCTGTTTCTGTTTCTGTTTACCTATAACGCTTCACGAAACTTAATGCATTCTTTTAATGAGTGACATTAATGGACGTGGGGTGTCACAGTTTCTAGGATGGGATAGGGATAAAATTTCGAGGAAGAATTTCTTTTTAGGGTGGAAGAATGTAACAACCACAGATTTCATAAATCTAAATTATGAACATTTGATTTATATAAATATTCAATTTGTTATTTTAATTAATTTGATTCCTGTTTTAAATGTTTATTTTAATCATTCAAATAATGGTTTTAATGATTTTATCGCCTTTTCAAGATTTAAATAATTTAAAACAAAAAACTTAGTTTTATTTCTGATATAAATATGGAAATGTATTATTAAAGCGATAATTTATTTTTAATATACAATATATATATATATATATATTTAAACGTATATACATAATCTAATAAAATTTAATGATTTATAAAGTTATGTTTTATAAAATAAATCGTATATTTTTATTATTCCATGTTTAATAATAGAATAAGTAATATAAATTCAAACTTGTATTATATAAGGTCATGATTTGATGTTTACTTATTATATAAGTAATGTATTTGAAAGCTTATATCTATATAATATAAAATATATGATTTGTTGTTTGGTAAAAAATATATAAAAATATTTTAATTTTAATAAATAGACTTGAAGTGATGTTTCTCAAATGGAACTAAGAAAGGTAATGATGCTAATTACCTTAAGTACATAAAAATTTTAAAAACTTAACTTCTCATTAATTATCTTGCACTAGACGGATTGTGATGGAAGACTTGAATTGTTTAAAGGGGGCAACATGGTCTTTTACAATTTAAATTCATTTTAATTTAAATCACCCATCCACCTTATATAAATATGTGAATTTGAATCTACTTCTTCTTAATGCTTCTTTTTCTCTTCATTTTATTTTTGTTTCACTCTCCTCAAATCAGTTCATAACAGCAAATAAAAAGAAAAAAATGAAAAAAAATACACAGGAATAAAAAAGACAATAAGCTAAAACACTGTTTTTAATTTGTTTTGATTTGTTTACTTCACAAGATTTTTTGTTCATTATTGGGTAAATCTTGCTCCTGGCATGTTTGTGCATAAATCAAGTGTATTTTGGTGGTATTTCAGTAGTAACAAGGAGCCATGGCCGAAAATGATTTAACAAAAAGGGAGCTAGGATTAACCTAAACTCGAGATTTAGGCTGTGTTTGGTGAATCAGAGATCGATGATGAGACGGTAAAAAGGAGGAGCCGCTTGTACCCCTTTTTGGTGGACTTTGGTACAAATTTATGTCATGGGTCACAAGTTGGGCTATAAGGTTTTTGGTGTCAAAATTTTATTGAATGGGGTAGAAGGATAGGGCATTGGTGCTGGCATGGAGAGGAGGAGATTTCTGATTTTCTGGTGAAGTCCGCTTGGCGTTTAGGTAATCAGATAATGGTATCATCACCAATGGCACGCGTGATGGGTTTCAAACATAACGAAAAAGAAGGAGGGAAAGGAGAAGTGGGTGGTTACTGTAGGAAGCGGGTTGGCATGGGCTCGGCCCATTTGGAGCTGGGTGAGATAACGCCTTTTTGGGTCGACCGGCTCACGCAGAATCAGAGTCTACATCGCACCTTGTTGTCTATTGTTAAAATTCCCAATCGAGGCTGGAGTAGAAATGGTCTGTGGTGACCAAGTCAATGGAAGAGCTTGCTATATGGCCGAATGGAAGATGCTATGTAACGGAGATAGCGTGGAACTTAAGAATGCCTCCCCTCCTACAAAGGCGGCGTCAACATAGCAAATAAAGGAAACATTGCAGAAGGAGCCACCCGATGATCTGCCTAAGGACATAGATCCCAGAGAGGATGAAGATTTGAGATGCATAAGAGTGACACATAATGAAGCGACTGTATATATTCCGATTAATGATGACAACCCGACAAATTTCTTGAAGATCGGATCTCACTTGGACCCCCTCCAGTCGAGGGAATTATAGGTTTTCTACGGCGAATCTAGATGTATTTGCTTGGACCCATATGTACGAGATTTCACCGTCAATTATGAGTCACGCATTGAGCATAAATCTGAAGCATTCTCCCGTCAAGCAAAAGAGACGTATGTTAGGCCCAGAGAGGTCAGCTACCTTAAAGGAAGAAGTCGAGAAGTTGAGAGGTAAAGATTTCATACGAGATACGACATACCCTAACTGGATATCCAATCCCATCCTTGTCAAGAAGGCAAACGGAAAGTGGCATATGTGCATTAATTTTTCAGATTTGAATAAAGCTTACCCAAAAGATAGCTTCCCTCTACCCAGAATCGATCAGCTAGTGGATTCAATAGCCGGACATGAGCTTTTTTCTTTTATGGATGCATACTCAGGATATAACTAGATTC
Source organism: Allium sativum (assembly GCA_030737875.1). Lineage (NCBI taxonomy): Eukaryota > Viridiplantae > Streptophyta > Magnoliopsida > Asparagales > Amaryllidaceae > Allium > Allium sativum. Next base: position 154,566,576 of record CM060909.1, on the reverse strand, counting down.
CCGTGCACGTACCTGATCAAGAATATACTAGTTTTATCACTGACCTTGGATTGTACTGCTACGGTGGTAATGCCTTTTGGAATGAAGAATGTCGGGGCAATGTACCAGCGCTTAGTGAATCGTATGTTCTATAACCAGATTGGAAAGTCTATGGAAGTATATGTGGATGATATGCTTATAAAATCCAAGAAATCGTCCGATCACATGACGGACTTGGCATAGATGTTCAATATCCTCCGACGCTATAGAATGAAGTTGAACCCTTTGAAATGCTCTTTCGGCGTTGCGTTAGCGAAGTTTCTTTGCTTCATAGTCCGCTCACACGTAATCGAGATCAATCCTGAACAGATTGCAGCGATTAGAAACATTAGAGAGCCGAGGAAAATAAAAGATGTCCAAAGCTTAGTAGGGAAGGTGGCAGCACTGAGTAGATTTATTTATAGGGCTACGGACAAAGGCATTCCTTTCTTCGATTTGATAAAGCGAGGGAAACACAAATTTGAGTGGACCTTAGATTGCATTGAAGCCTTTCAGAACTTGCTGAATCACTTAGAGAGGTCCCCCGATATTGTCAAAACCAGTGGATCATGAAAACTTATTCATATACTTGGCAGTATCATCACATGCAGTTAGTTCGACACTAGTCCGTGAGGAGGATAAGATTCAAAGACTAGTGTACTATGTGAGCAAGAAGTTAACAGTTGTGGAGCGCAACTATCTAAAGATTGAAAAGCTCGCTTATAGCTTACTGACTACCCCAAGAAATATCCACCATTACTTTTAATCTCATCTGATTGTAATTTACATCGATCAACCACTTCGATAGGTCCTGCAATGACCAGAGGCATCTGGAAGATTACTCAAATGAAACATCGAGTAAAGCCAGTTTGAACTTCCTTCATAGGAAATCGATACGGGGAATAGCATTAGCTGACTTCATTGTTGAATTCACCATTCCCGAAGAGCACGTGCTAGATAAAGAAGGCAGCCCTCTAGAACAGAACATGGAATCAACCACCTGGAAGCTGTATACAGACATGTTGAAAATGATCGACGGTCCGGCGCTAGAGTTGTATTAATAACTTCTGAAGAACGGTCAATTTACTATGCCTTACGATTGAATTTTTCTGCTACTAACAACGATTCCGAGTAAGAGGCCCTTCTTTACGGGTTGAAGCTTGCAAAGGAGTTGGGAGTAGAGGCGTTGAATATCTTTTGTGACTCTTAGAATGTTGCTTGCTAGGTTTGGAAGGAATTCCAAACAAAAGGACCATGACTTGTAGCCTACCTAGAAAGAGTCGAGGAGCTATTAGATGGCCTAGAACATTATAGCATATCTCATATTCCATGAACAGAAAATCAGATGGCGGATAAGTTGGCCAATTAGCAAGCTTGGACAATTCAGAGGAGATGGAAATGGTCCTATTGAGACACTAGATACTCCGGTCATTGATCAGATGGAAGTTGATCCATTATTGGAGATTGATCCCGAGAGAGAGTCATGGATGACCCCATAAAGAACTTCTTGTAGAATGGAACGCTCCCAACAAAAAAGAGTGAGAGGCATGCCATTGTCTGTAAAGCTTCAAGATATATTATGAAAGGTGACGTTCTCTATCAACAAGGATTTTCAATCTCGCTACACCGGTGTATAACACATGATGATGTCAAGCATGTGTTGAGAGAAGTGCACGAAGGCTAATGTGGAGATTGCATCGGAGGACAGGCACTAGCAAAGAAGATATTGTGGTATGGCTACTTCTGGCCTACCATAAATCGGTATGCAGCTTATTATTCACGGTGTTGCGATAGGTGCTAGAAATTTGCAAAGATTCCCATAGCACCTCCCAGAAAACTCACCTCGATGGTAAGGACGTGGTCGTTCGCTGTATGGGGAATTGACATCATCGGAAGCCTTCCAATCGCTAAAGGCGGAGCAAAATATGCAATCGTAGTTGTGAACTACTTTACAAAATGGGCAGAAGTTGAACCATTGACCACAATCACAACAAAGCAGGTGATTAATTTCACTGTTAGAAATGTTATTTGTCGATTTAGGATCCCTAAAGTCATCTTAACCAACAACAGAACCTAGTTCGACCGCACGGAGTTCAGAGATTTCTGTCAACAATACCACATTGATAAAAGATACACCGCTATGGTGCATCCGCAATCGAATGGGAAAGTAGAAGTAGTAAACAAAATCATAAACTCCATTCTAAAGAAGCAATTGGACTAGGCTAAAGCTATGTGGGTTAATGAATTACCCTTAGTCCTGTGGGCCTATAGAACAACCTACAAATCGGCGACCAGCCACACAGATAAGAAGCAGTCATCCCCGTGGAGTTGGAAGTACCCTCTCATAGGATGACTTACTATGATCCCTTAACAAACAAAGTGCTTCTCTGGGAGTCCTTGGACATGATTGAAGAAAAGAGAGATGAAGCGGACTTGCATCCCTTGAGGAACAGACACCAAGTTGCTCGATACTACAAAAGGAAGGTTCGACCCTGAACCTTGAAACCTAGTTCTGAAACGTGTTTTCCCGGCTCTAGTCTTCCAGGGATTGAAATGGGAAGGAACATACATCATCCAGTGGAGGCTTGATAAAGGAACTTTCAAGCTAACTACCGTCGATGGCAATGATGTCCACAGAGCGTGGAATGCCCAGCATCTGCGGCACTACCTGATGTGCACTTGTATTGAATCTTTTATTTTTCAAACTATGTAAAGAGGCAACTTACCTAAAATAGTCTAGTTTATATAAACAAAGGATTATAAATTGGACATAGGCTATGATTCGGCCGAACCACTATAAAAATGTTGTGTGTCGTTTACCTTTCCTGCATTTATTTTTCTCTGTGCCATGTGATAAGTTTGACATCCATTTCATGCTCTGTGATTGTTTAGATCCCTGATTTGATATTGTGATCTGATTAGTTAGTGTCGGACCTACGGTAAAGGGATACTTCACACCTTTATGATCCTCACTCACTTCCTCTTGGACAAGCAGACTTAAAACCATGACTGACCGGAGTTTGATTGGCTAACTTCGAGCTCAATCTCGACACCTGAGGCGGTGGTCTTCACTTTGTTAACCAAAGTGAGGACTCAACACCCAAATGTCACACTAACTCCATCCCATGATTCGACGGTATGAGAGATACTTAATCAAGAAAAAGGGGCCACCTCTACGCTTGAATCGGGAATTAAAAGGCAGCACATCGGCAAGTGTGATACGACTGCTTGCCCGACAAGCTCCAATTTGGAGATGGAATTTTGATGACAACAACCTTGTTTCATTCATTAACATTATTGATTATAAAATATATACTAACATCCTTGTCCAGAATATATATATATATGTATGTATACAGGATATAAATATTGAAGACTGTAAGTATTAAAGATTTAAGATATCAAGGAATTCAAGACTCATGAGTATCAAGATATCAAGGTTTCAAGAGCTCGAGATTATCAAGTAATAGAGTATAGTTTATATGTAAAACTATGGTTAGCACTTTCAAATTATGTTTTCAAATTCCTTTTCAAATTGATTTCAAAATTATTTCAAACTCCTTTTCTAAATAATTTCAAATTATTAAGATTTTACTTATGATTTCAGTATATATATAGTTTATAATATATGTTTTACTAATTTATATCATATAACTTTATAAATATGTTTATATGTTTAAAAATAAATACTACTTTATTTTTATATGTTTTTATACACTTTAGAAAATTCATTTTGAAACAATAGTTTTGATTCAAGAATTTCCAGAATATATATTGATATAAACATTTGAAAAATGATATTAAAAAATCAAAGTAAAAAGCATATGTCGACATATATATTTCAACATGTCGACATATAACTATCATTTTTTCAAATTTCAAAGGAAGTGCCTTTTCATATTTTGAAATGCTTCAGAAACGTTGCAACCTTTCAAACACTATAAATAAGGGTTAAATTCAATTTTTTATATCAATTCTTCTTCTCCATCTTCATCCTATCTCTAACCACCATTAACATACATTAATGTCTTGATTTTTACACTTATACTCTGCCGATTTCTACTCAAATTATATCAAACTTCTACTCTTCTTAATCTGGATCAAATACTTTCTGATTGGAAGTGTTATTCGAGAGTTTTAGGGTTGTTGTGACCATTTGGGAATTGTTTGGGAAAGGGTGTGTTCCTTGTAGCCTGGAAATATGTGTGTCGAAATAATGTCACTACTAATCAATCTCAAACAAACCCTGGCCAGACAGTCTATTCAAGATTGATTGGGGGCAAACACTTACACATCACAAACCAATGATAGTTGCAATATGATATGCTGCTAATCACTTATTTGGTTGCAGAAATTTTGATTTGTAGGGATGTTGAATGGAAATCCTGGTTTTATCTATGATGTGATTTATTTTTCAATACTTAGCATAATAATTTTTTGATTATAATTACGTTTGATTGAAATTGATAATAAACTTGCTAATGTATGATATTGTTGGGAAACAACTTTATTTATTGAATGGCGATTTATACAAGATAACTGGTCAAGAACGCGAGGGTCGGACTAGCAACAATAGCAGGCCAGTAGAAAATGAAAGAAGTATCAAAAAAACGCTTCACTTTGACTTGGGAGAATGTTTGGATTTCTTGGCATCCTTGAGCTTATGCTTCTCCTCCTTCTCTACGTTAGTAAGAATACGCTTTTTCTTCTTCTACTCAGAGGAAGGGTCTTTCAGGTCAACTAAGGACTTGGAAGCCAACTCTCCAGTAATAGATTGAGATGGAAGCTTGATGGTTATTTTGCCACCAGGAGGAACCATTTGGAGAGAATCCACCGAGATGGGCTCTTCTTCCTTTTTAGCCTTTAAAAGTTCCTTGGTTCTCGCTTTCATCTAAGTAAGTGTCAAGTTTTCAGTCTCTTCGATTGCTCAAGTGATGGTGACATCCACATCCTCTTCACCCTCCTTGCTATCAATATCCTTCAAGGTACCAATCATTTCTCCGTCCTTGGAAGCTTCAGCACTGGAGGGTATTGTTGCCCTATTAGCGGTTTCCTATTGCTTCTCTTCAGCCTTGTCAGTGGGCTTTGTACCTGAAGAACAAGAAGCAACAATTATTAACTCTGGAGAAAACATAGGTCCTTCAACTGTCTGCTCCATGATACGACAACACTCTATAATAGCTTTGAAAAATTATGGCAAAAAGGTGGAGATACCTTCGATCGATTTGTCCCCAGGAGTAGCATGAGTATTTTCTTTAGTGATGGGAGATAGGAGAGTAGCCTTGGGAATCTATGGATGTTCGGAATCGTATCTCTCGGTCTCTGTAGCTCCGGGCATGGCCGAAGAGGAACTGGAGCCACCTTCAATTGTATTCTTTCCCTCGGCTTGGCGCTTCTCCTTCTCCATAGCTTCCTAAATTAATTTTTGCCTTTCAGTTAAGCGCTCGGGCTCTTTGCCTCTTAAGTATGTTTTCATCAGCTCCTCCTTGTCGATGGCCTCAATCTTTAATCGCCTCTTCTCCTCATCAACAATTTGATCCCACACATAGATCAAAGTCATTGGGTAATGTTGGATCTAAGAAATATCTTGATTCCGAAGCACTTGGGCGAAGAAATATATCACAAGATCCCAATATTCGTCTAATTCTTTTCTTGCTTCGGCAAGTTGTGCATTAAAGTTAGAGGCAGATTTAAGAGCAATATTGGCATTTCCTTCAGCTAACACTGTCCTCTTTTCAGACTCCGCTAACTTTGCTTTCAAACTGGCTACCTCTTTTTCTAACTCTACCTTTTCTTATTCGAGGCGAGTGCAAGATAGCTTCTTCCCGGCGTTCTCATACTTAACATCTCAACTTTCGTTTTGAGAGTTGTGTGCTCTTGACTATGGGAATCAAGCTCGTTGTAATCAAGCTTTTGTAGGTGATCATATCGCTTCTTATAATTTTCAACACCACGTTGTGTGAGTGCAAGTTGAGCCTTGGCATCCTCAAATTCTTTTTCTGTAGTCTTTTTGGTCGATAAGTCATACTCAGCCATTTTCTTTAAGTGGTCCACATCTGCCAACAGATCCCTTATAATCTTAGAAAGCTTCAGGGACAATTTGCATGTTTCCTGGTATTGTTGGTCCACGAAGTCTATTTGAGTTTTGATCATCATTGCCCAATCAAAAGGTATTGGTTTCAAGTTTGGAACAAAATGCATATTTCCGAAGTGATAATCTGGAAATTGTTCCTTCAGAATCTTTATCCGCGCTCGAGTGTCGGAATCAAGCACTGCCAGTCTCATTTTAGTGATATTTATGTTACTATGTTTGGCGAGGACGATCGTCACTCCACTCCTTTCTTTCTTCTTACCCAAGTCTTTGGCCTTATCTTTTGGGTCTGAGTGCTTCTTCAACGGCTTTTCTTGAGAATGAGAGCCTCTTGGAGGAGCTGGAGCTTTAGAAGGGTATTTATCTCCCTCGTGTTGGCTGTGATAACCCTTGTACTTCTATAAATCTAAGCGGAATGGAGCGAGAGCGGGAAGATCGATGGTGCTGAGACAGATAATGCCTTCTATCATCTCTTTCGTGTCTTTCCCATTGATCGTGTTTAGTATCAGAGTCATATCTGGGAACGCTCGCACGGACATCCCTAAGATTATATCTGCGACGAGGCATCCCTTCTGCAAGTTAATAGAAATCGATGTCAGATGCCAGAATTGGCACCGTGTAAAGGTGCTATGACGTGCAGTGCTAGTGCAGCCTGTGTCCTAAGTGATTCCCCCGACGGACTAGATCCCGGAGTTAGGCTTGTCAATGTGGTCTCCCCGGCTTTTACAGGTGTCACCTCTTCCTCAGAGGTAGGGAAGAAGGAGCATGTGTCAATGTATCGAGAGGTACATATTTCGTCAGGCAATGGGAGTTTAGCTAAATCCCCGAATATGGGGTCCTCTAGTTGGGAGTCATGGACGAAAGACTTGACTGGAGACGGGATCATAGGGGAAGGCTAGCTTTCAGCAACAGAGGTGTCTTTTGGATCAGCATCCCAGGATTCCTCCCCACTGGTCTGTTTAGAAATTCTTCGTCTTGAATTTGCATTGGAGAGGGACTCTTTTGAAAAGTAGCTGGATCTTCCTCAGGAATTATCTCTTTATCTCTTGATTATGATACTTGACCGGAACCCATGAGCTCTTGGCCTCTTGAGCTTTCACCCAACCAAAGTCATAACTTGCACGACGACTTGGGGCACACTATTGGTTTCTACGGTGTAGAAGGAACTTGAGTTGGGGGAACGTATGTGTAAGCACAACCTCCATGGCCTATACTCTGACTCATATCGAGTAGACGGTGCCTATGAAGAACCTCATCCTCTAAACAGTTTTTTACATTCGAAAAGTCTAGATTGTCGTTCGACAAATGACTCAAGCGGTCTAAGTATACTTGGCCCTGCTCTTTTCTGGGGTTTGGAACTGCAAATAAAAGAAAAAAGTTAGTGCATTTGCTAGTATGGTTGAAACGGGAAAACCAGAACTTGAAGCTTACTTGACTATAGCCATTTTCTGGCACACCCAGGTTGGCGCTTAATGTAAAACCTTTCAGGCTTTACGTCGCCCAAACTTTTATACCCTTCATTGAGAATCTTTCTCTTGGGTATTGACTCAAAGTAGGGAAAACAAGGAGTTTCCTTCGAACTATGCTTGAAGTGGTAGTAGAAGTTTATATTGTCAAAGGTGATCCCTGTGCCCAAGATTTCTATGTATGCTATATACAATGAGTATAGATAAGAATATGCGGTAGGCTAGAGTTGCATGGGGGCAATCTGCATTCGTCTTAGAAAATCGACAATGAATAGTGGAAATGGAGGAATAACTCCCACTGTGCACATTAATCGACTAACAACCATATACCCCTTCAGAGGATTGTGGGGTCTGTCCACGCCAGTTGCGACTATAACTTCTTCCCATGGAATCCCATGCCTTAGACATGTCCACCTAAGTCTAGCCTGATCTGTTGTTGAAACCACAGAATCACCAAATGCATTCAGAATGACTACACGCTTAAATTCATCAGGAGCTCGATTGTCTCCTACTCCTTCCTCTTCTTCGTCCATTGAGACTTCTCCGCTAGACGATTCCGCACTTTCATGGAATTCAATTTTGAAGTCAGAGCCTTTACAGTCCCAATCTGAATCTGAAATCGATGAAATGACATCAGGATTGGGGTTACTAGATGATTCTGGAGCTTCACTCTTATCTGGCTCGGAATATCTTGTTTGATTTCTTCTTGGCATGTTAGTTGAACTATCTCAGAAAGATCAAAGATTAGAGTATAGTTGCTCGTGCCTTCGTGTGTGTATACTTGTGTTGTCCAGTGTGTGTAATACTAACATAAGAAAAGCAGAAAAAGCGTGCAATTGATTGATATGCATTGGATTGTTGTGTAATCTTATGTTCATCAAGTTTCTAACGTTCAACCTTAAACGCTCTATCTTAACTTCTCCCGAGTCTGTGAATAGTGATTATCTTTAGTAGTGTCATGTATATGCGCTATAATGGATTGAAGTTGTCAAAGTTATCATGCTTGAGTTGAAGGTGTACTGAAATAGATTGGGGTAGTGTTAGTCACACAAGCACCAAGTTGGAATAGCTGCTCAGGTTGGATATTGGATTCGGGTCGAATGGGCATCGGGTCAAACTAGCTCGACCCGACCCGACTCTATCCATATACACTTTTCCTCTCCAACTCTCCAACGCCGATTCGCACACCCTCCCGAGTCTTTACAAGCATGCTTCTCCATTCCAACTCTATCCAAACCTTCCCACTCTATCCTTTTCAATTCTTCAAAACGAAGGACAAAATCACATGTTTAGACTCCTTATTCCCAAGCGCAGATTGCCTAAACCGCCACCTATAAGTGAGCCCAACATCACCAACGACGATGGCTGTCACATGACTCACGACGTCGTCGTCATTGTAAACGAAACGAAAGGGATTAACACAATGTTCAAATGCTATTCACTTGAAATTGGAGATTAAAAGGGATGAAATGAGTAATAAAACCAACCTTTGAATTGGGTTTGAAGATGGAAAGGGTTTGTGGAATTTTGGAATTAGGGTTTTGCTCTGGATTGAGGCGATGCGATTCAGAAAAAGAAATAAAGTAAGAAGAAGAAAGAAGCTGTTGGCTTGCTTTTTCGACCAAGCCATCCAGGATCATTCGTGAAAGGAAATCAGGAAACCAAGTCCTCCAGGAGAGTGGAAGAATGGATCGCACGCCATCGTCTCGCCCCGCTTGGATCGCACGACATCGTCTCGCCCAGGAATGGATCGCACTCTATCGACTCGCCCAGGGAACGAATCGCTCTCGCCTCATCGACGAACGCCACCTCTAGGCGATCCGATCCCCTGCAACGAACCGAACCCACTGACCCGTTCAACCACGAGCTGGTCTTCAGCGATCCGAATCGCATGGATCTGACGACACCTGTTCACAACGGCTAGTTTGACTGTTTCTCCAATGGTGGCGATGCGATCCGAAAATCTCGGGATTCGTGCCACGTGTCCGCGATCCGTCCGACAAAATCAGCTATAAATAGCCCAGAGCTTGGCATTTTTCGGGAGCTTTTTGGCAATAGTGAATACTGAGTCCGCCATTGTTATCAAACCACTGAAATATTGAGAGAAATCACTGTTGTACTAGCTTTTGAAGCATAATCAATAAGATATAAAGTGGACGTAGGCTCGTTAACGCCGAACCACTATAAATTCTGAGTGTTCTTTTCTTTTTCCTTATTCCTCATTTAGAATTCTCTATAGTTTATAACAATTTGGGTGTTAGGTTCAAATTTCGATCTAACATTTTTTGTGCTTTCACTGAGAAACTCAGCCTTAAAGTTTCGTCATTCATTTTCTTGAAGATTCCAGCGATTCGAATTCCATGGCTGGGAAAAGATCTAAAGTCTCGCAGGCCAACGAAACGATCGAGGAGAGTGTGCACGAACTGGGCAACGCAGAAGTTATGGATCGCGGAGCGCAGGGGGCGGTCCGATCCGATGAAAACGCCTCGTTCCGAGTCAATGAAGACGAGACGATCCGCGCTACGGAAGGGGTTGTTACTCGATCCCGAGGCAACGCCTCGCAGCCTCCACGCACCATGACCACGAGTCGATCCCAGGGGGGCGCAGCGAACCGCCCTCCACGAACCGCAGCAACCCAGACTGATGGTCAGAACACAACTCGACCTGGAAAAGAACCCATGACCCACTCCTATCGTCCTGGAACCTCTGATCGACCCGGTCCGAGCACTATGCCCATAAGAGAGGGTGAAGATGACCATTATGATCCTACTGCTCCTGTTACTGAGGGGGATCTTTCCCGTTTTGTCGAAATGTGGGATAGGTTATTCGATGAGTTAGCCGCCCAAAGGCAGGAAAATTCGATCCTACGGCAAAACCTGACGGCAATGGATAGAAGGCTTGATGAGTTAACAAGGCAAAGAACATCGCCAGCTCGTCCACTCACTCCAGCGTACTCCTCTTCATCTGAAGAATCGCCGAGGCCTCCGCGGCGACCGTATGAAAGAGCTGAAAACATAGAACAGCTTCGGTTCGGGACCCTGCCCTCACAAGAAGAAGAGGAACTAGGGGCAGGACCCACAAACCGTAATATGGATGGTCAAGCAACTACCTTCAGGACTCGAGGCATGAACAGTCTTGTGCATGACAGACCACCTCAGCCCCGTCGCCGTGCACATACTCATGATAACAGGGGGCAGCGAGGCCCCGTCCGAGCCCCAGATTTTGTGGCAGCTCCACGAAGGGAGATCAGAGAGCCTCGTCGGGCCAGAGACACTGATCCTGAACCTCCTTTGACTAGTGCAAACGTTGCAGCCATGGTTCACCAGATTTTGGCCGACAGCCGTGGACAGCGGAACGAGGATTGGGGGATTGACCGTAGTCATACTCCTTTTTCTGACGATATTTTGGATGCAACTTTTCCAAGGCGTTTCAACATGCCGCAGATGAACCGATATGCAGGAAGATATGATCCTGTTCAACACCTGATGAGATACTCTTGGTCGATGACTGCTGCCGCCGCCTCCGATGCAGTTAAGTGTAAAGCGTTTCCCATATTCCTGGAAGACGTGGCTTTGCTATGGTTTACTCGCCTGCCGGCAAGATCGATTTCCAGCTTCAGGGAACTAAGCGAGAAGTTCGTAGAGCAATTCCGTATCTACGCACAGAAGACGAAAAGCGTGATCGATCTATTTCTTGTCAAACAGCGACCGGGCGAAAGTCTAAAGATGTACCTGGATCGTTTCAATTTGGCAGCCACTGAGGTCAAAGATCCTCATGAGCCGACCATTGTCGCAGCACTAATTGATGGAGTGGATAAGGATACTGAATTCGGGAGGTACCTGGCAGGCAAACCACCCCACACCAGAGAATTATTCTATGAGAAAGCCAATGTACATCTACGCCGGGAAGAGGTGTACGCGAACCGAAAGCTTAAAACAAACGATAAGGAAGAAGTTCAGAGCAATGTCGCCATCAAACAGACTGGAGACAGCTCAGGAAAAGTTGAGGTTAACGTCGGAAATCAGAACCAGGGTGGTCGCCGACCGGGTAACAACAGTAACAATGCTAATGGCAACAGCCGGAAGAGGGGCCGAGGGAACGATTCCCAGAGAAGGACTCGCCCCAGGGCCTTTGAGAGTTATACACCCATAAATGATACTCTGGAAAATATCTTCATGGACGCGTATGAAGTCCTCCAGAATAAGAGGCCGCCTCCTAGAGAGTCGACGGAAAAAGAGCGTGAGACAGGGAAGTTTTGCCTCTTTCATCAAATTCACGGCCATTCGACGAATGAATGCCGTCACCTGAGGGACGTAGTCGAAAGGTTGCTTCGAGAAGGGAAGCTAAACGAATACAGAGTAGCACCTAGGGACAGGGGGCAAGCAGTACAGGCCCCGAATCAGAATCAAAATCAACTTGCTGCTAGGCCAACTGCTCAGCAAAAGGGAAAGAATATTGTAATCAACACCGTGATCGGTGGACTCTACCTTGCTGGGCACAGTTCCAAAGCTTTAGATCAGTATGTCAACGCAGCCAAACAACACCTCGAAGTAGGGGAATGTAGCGACCCCGAGGACAGTGTTCCGGTGAAGCAGCAAAAGATGATGACTGATGATGTTGTTTTCCGAGAGCGAGAAAGCATTGGAGTTCATGCTCCAACTGAAGATCCACTTGTAATCACAATACCCATTGGGCCAGCCACTGTTCATAAGGTGCTGGTGGACAATGGGAGTTCCGTTAATATCCTTTTCAAAAAAGCCTTTGACCAGATGAATCTTGAGATAAAAGACTTGAAGCCCTGCCAAGGATGGATTCGTGGATTCAACGGAGCATCCACCGCACCTATGGGTTACGTAGAATTGCCAGTTACACTTGGGGAAGGAGAACGCCAGAGAGTGAGAATCCTTCCTTTTGTGGTTTTGGATGTCGAATCGCCATACAATGCCTTCTTGGGCCGGCCGGCCCTCGCAAAATTCAGAGCCTGTATAGCCCCCTGGTGCTTGCTATTGAAGTTCCCCACAGAAGCCGGAGTTGGTATCGTCAGGGGGGATCAAGTTGATGCGCGAGCATGTTATGTTGCCGAATTAAAGCTGCTTCGCAACGGCGGGGGTATCGAAACTGAAGGCACTCCTCCCCCTTTGGGGGCGGAAGCCTTATAGCAATCAAAGAAGAGGGTTGTTGGAGAGATGCCTAGAGTGACGCCCGAGGATATAGATCCCAGAGAGGATCAAGAACCCGGGGGCAGAACGGCGACTCCCAACGAAGCAACTGTGGATGTGCCAATCGACGACAGTGATCCGGAGAAGGTCCTTAAGATTGGATCCCAGTTAAGTCCGACTCTTACCGAAGAATTGACGACTTTCTTAAAGAACAACTTGGATGTATTCGCTTGGACCCATGCAGACATGTGCGGGATATCCCCATCAATCATGAGTCATTCTTTGAGCGTTAACCCCAAACATCCTCCGGTGAAGCAAAAAAGGCGAGTGCTGGGCCCGGAGAGGTCCGCTGCCTTGAAAGAAGAGGTTGGGAAACTAAAGAGCAATGGATTTATCAGAGATTCAACTTACCCAGATTGGATTTCGAACCCAGTCCTGGTAAAGAAGGCCAACGGGAAGTGGCAAACGTGTATCGATTTCTCGGATTTAAATAAAGCTTGTCCCAAAGATAGTTTTCCTTTACCTCGAATTGACCAGTTGGTAGACTCAACGGCAGGTCACGAGCTTCTTTCATTCATGGATGCTTATTCAGGATACAATCAGATTCCAATGCATGTTCCGGACCAAGAGCATACTAGCTTTATCACTGATCTGGGATTATATTGTTACGTAGTGATGCCCTTTGGCTTGAAGAATGCAGGCGCTACGTACCAACGTTTGGTCAACAGAATGTTTTATAACCAAATCGGGAAAACGATGGAAGTATACGTCGACGATATGTTGGTTAAGTCCAAGCAATCCTTTCAACACACTACTAACTTGGCAGAGATGTTCGGCATTCTTCGAAAGTATGGGATGAAACTCAATCCCACCAAATGTTCATTCGGTGTTGCCTCTGGAAAATTCTTAGGATTCATTGTCAGTTCGCGCGGTATCGAGATTAATCCGGACCAGATCGCGGCAATCAGGAACATTCAGGAACCTAGGCAAATTAAGGACGTGCAAAGCCTTGCTGGAAAAGTGGCCGCACTAAGCAGATTTATCTCCAGGGCTACGGATAAGTGCATCCCATTCTTCGAATTAATAAAGCGGGGAAAACGCCACTTTAAATGGACACCTGACTGCGTGGAAGCGTTTCAGAACTTGCTTAGACACTTGGAGAAACCTCCAATTCTATCTAAACCAATAGACCACGAGGATTTATTCGTATATTTGGCAGTATCATCTCATGCAGTCAGCTCAGCATTGGTAAGGGAAGAGGAGAAGGTCCAAAGGCCTGTGTATTACGTAAGTAAAAAATTAACAGCGGCAGAACGTAATTATCCACGGATAGAAAAACTGGCGTATAGTTTACTGATTGCCTCCAGAAAACTTCGGCACTACTTTCAAGCACATCCTATTATCATATATACTGATCACCCACTCAAGCAAGTTCTACAGAAACCAGAGGCGTCTGGAAGATTACTCAAATGGAATATTGAGTTAAGTCAATTCGACTTGAACTTTCAGCCCAGACGATCAATTCGGGGGCAAGCGATAGCTGACTTCATAGCAGAATTCACAGTTCCTGAAGAAGACATATCAAACGAAGATGTGGAACCCTCAAAATTACTTTTCGACCCTGATATCTGGAGATTATATACTGATGGTGCTAAAAATAACGAAAGATCTGGTGCCGGAATAGTGCTTGAAACCCCCGAGAAACGATTGATAACTTATGCCATCCGAATGGAGTTTCAGGCCACTAACAACGATTCTGAATATGAAGCTCTGATAGCCGGACTAAAGATTGCAAAGGTGCTAGAAGTCACGAAACTGAACATCTTCTGCGATTCCAAGTTAGTCGTAAACCAAGTTACTGGGAGATTCCAAGCTAAAAGTGAGAGATTGATTCTATACTTAAAGAAAGTAAGAGAGCTGCTGAATGAGTTTGATCACTACAGCATATCTCATATTCCGCGGTCAGAAAATCAGCAAGCAGACAGGTTGGCGAAGATGGCTAGTTCTAACGATCCTGAAGTGATAGGGCTAGCCCCCGTTGAAGTACTTCGGTCTCCCAGCATTGATCAGATGGAAATCGACCTAGTACTTGAGACGGAACCAGAAAAGGAATCGTGGATGACCCCTATAAAGGATTTCCTAATGAATGGAGCGCTTCCGACGAAGAAAAGCGAGAGGCGAAAAGTGATTCGTAAGGCCGCCCGATACGTACTGCAAGGTGGAATCCTTTATAGACAAGGGTATTCAATGCCCCTTCTTCGGTGTATAGCCCACGATGACGTAAAACGTGTGCTGCAAGAAGTCCACGAAGGTGAATGTGGCGACCATACCGGGGGGCAAACTTTGGTAAAAAAGATATTACGGCATGGTTACTTCTGGCCTACCATAAACAAGGATGCAGTAAGATATGCACGACGATGTGATGCATGCCAGAGATTTTCAAAGATACCCAGAGCGCCTCCAAGCCAGTTAAAGACAATGATGAGCCCGTGGCCATTTGCTATGTGGGGAATTGATATTATTGGAAGTCTCCCCATAGCAAGGGGTGGAGCAAAGTTCGCCATAGTGGCTGTAGATTATTTCACTAAGTGGGTCGAGGCAGAACCACTAACTACGATCACAACTAAACGGGTGACCAACTTCGTCGTGAGAAACATCATCTGTCGATTCGGAATTCCAAAAATTGTGATAACCGACAACGGAACTCAATTTGATAGTGCTGAATTCAGAAACTTCTGCCAGAAATACCACATCGAGAATCGATACACATCTGTGGCACACCCACAATCGAACGGGCAAGTTGAAGCTGTAAATAAAGTAATTAAGTCCATTCTGAAAAGAAGAATGAAGCGGGCTAGAGCCATGTGGGCTGACGAATTGCCCTTGGCGTTATGGGCCTACAGGACGACATATAAATCAGCAACAGGACATACCCCGTTCTCCCTTGCTTTTGGAACGGAAGCAGTCATCCCGATTGAGATAAAGGTACCTTCTCATCGGGTGACGTATTATGATCCAATGTCCAATAATGAATTGCTCCTTGAGTCCCTGGATATGATCGAAGAAAAGAGGGATGAGGCCGACCTGCGTGCTCTGAGATGTAAACAACAGGTCGCCCGATACTACAACAAAAAGGTCCGAGCCCGAACCTTGGAACCCGGAGACTTGGTTCTGAAACGTGTCTTTCCACCCCCAACTCATATGGGAGCGAAGTGGGAAGGACCGTATTCTATTCTCAGCAGGCTTGATAACGGAACCTTCAAGCTGGCAACCGTAGATGGAAAAGAGATCCCCAGAGTATGGAATGCCCAACATCTACGGCCATATCTAACATGAGAAATTTCAAATCCATTCCTTTGTTTTGTAAAAAAAAAAAAAAAAAAACTATGTAACAGGGCATGACTTGCCTAGAACAGTCTGTTTTCTTAAAGCAAGGGATTATAAAGTGGACGTAGGTCATGATTCGACCGAACCACTATAAAAATACTGTGTGTCATTTTCCTTTGCTGCGTTTTTATCTATTTGCCTATGAAAATTAGTGTGAATATTGCAGGTACCCGAAGTCCAGCGCTGACGGTTCCTATCGTAAACTAATCAGATGAACCCAAAAGCCTTGGTAAACGCTCTAGCTGCTTGTCCGACTGGTTTGTATCCTCGGAGCTTGGATTAAAATGTAAACCTGAGACGAGTGTGGGGAGCAAATAAATCGCTGGGTTCGAACCCTAACTCTCCAGAGAGAGAGAGAGTATAAAAGCGTCTCCGATTGAGCGCTGAGAAAGAGCTCCTTTCCCGCTGAAGGATCGGGGAGCGGATGAATCGCTGAGCTAGAACTCTAACTCTCCAGAGAGAGAGAGAGTATAAAAGCGTCTCCGATTGAGCGCTAAGAAAGAACTCCTTTCCCGCTGAAGGATCGGGGAGCGAATGAATCGCTGAGCTCGAACTCTAACTCTCCAGAGAGAGAGAGAGTATAAAAGCGTCTCCGATTGAGCGCTGAGAAAGAGCTCCTTTCCCGCTGAAGGATCGGGGAGCGGATGAATCGCTGAGCTAGAACTCTAACTCTCCAGAGAGAGAGAGAGTATAAAGGCGTCTCTGATTGAGCGCTGAGAAATAGCTTCTTCCTCGCTGAAGAATCGGGGGACGAACGAATCGCCAAGCATAAAACTCTAGCAGTTGATTAGGGGGCATCGCGCTCTCCTATGCGAACACTAAACTTTGATATAACAAGTGTAACATAGCATGAACATTCTTCTTCCTGTCGATTCACTGATTTATAATTATTAATAGCTGGCTAACGACTAAATGTGGAAAGTTTCTATGAATACAGGTACACAATGATGTAAGAAGAAACAAACCCTTGTTTATGTACTGCAAATCAGCAAAGTGAAAACAAGTTAGAAACAAAAGTGAGGGCCAGTCTCACAATTACACTTCCTGGCCAGTGGGAAGCTTAAAAGACAAAATATCAGTAAGCATCCTATTTATGCTTTGATATCTTCTCACGCTTCTGCCTCTCCAGCCTCTCCTTGTCGGCTTCGGATGGATCACCCTTTTTCCTTTTTCGCTTGTCCACGAGGGTAGCATCTGACTCCTCCGAGGCTTCCTCTCCCCTATCTTTTCTCTTGCTCCTGCCGGAGAGGGAAGCAGGGAAATCATCAGGGTTTGCAAAGTGAAGTTGCCGGCTGATGGACTTGGATTGGATTTTCATAATCATCCCAGTTTTGGGATCGAACTCTGCGAGAGGGACCACATCCAAAGCCTCATCCCTCGCCTTCTTCAAAGCCAACTCTTTCTCTTGTCTGGCTTTTCGGCTGGCCAGGGGTTCCTCATCATCATCATCATCGTTGGCCTTCTTGGTGCCGGAGATATCCTCTTCATCATCCACATGCCGACCATCCAAGTCTTTTAAAGCCTCGATAGTCTCAGCATCTTTGGGTACGTCGGCGCTAGGCACCGAGATGCTTCCTTCAGCTGTTGCGGCCTCGACTCGCTCTGAAACATCGATTTCGGCACCCGGCAGGACGATCCCCTCCTCCACCTCTCTCTCTTTTCCAACACCCTTGTCGGTAGGCTCGCCACCTGCATTATGAAAGACACACATTACTAATTCAATGGGTTGCCCTGTTAGACGACGACAATTCGCAATCGCTTTAGCTAATCGTTGAGAATAGAGAAAGGTACCTTCAGCAGATACTCCCTCTTGAGTAGATCCGGATGCTCCAGCAGCCACGGGAGTTAAGCCTAAGGGGATCAGCGGATCGTCAGGATGATACTCCTCGACTTCGGAAGTTTTAGACTTGGCGGCGGAGCTGGAACCTTCGTCAATTTTGCTTTTGCCTTTAGCCATGGTTCTCTCCTTCTCCATCTCCGCCAAGATTAAGCGACGGCCCTCTGCCAGATCCTCAGGCTCGTTGTCCCTTAGGATGCTTTTCATCAATTCATCTTCATCGATCTCTTCGACCCCTAGTCTATGTTTTTCGCCTTCCACGATGGCATCCCACAAGTTGGCCAAAGTAACATGATAGTCCGGGATCCATGAGATATTGCGAGTCTTGAGAACCTGACCGAGGAAGTCAAAGATCATCTCCTCAAACCCCTCGATTTCTTTCTCTCTTTCAAGGAGTTTGTGGTTGGAGGCGGTGGCCATTTCAATGGCGCTATCAACGTTCTTTTCGGCAAGAGCTGCCCGTTTCTCCGCATCGGCCACCTGATCATTCAAAATCACTTTTTCCACCTCTGCCAGAGCCAACTTTTCTTTTAAGCTTGCTCTTTCCGCTTCCCAAGCAGCCTTCTCCGTCAAAAAATGGCCTTTGGCCGTTGCCAGTTCGATGTTGGCCATTCTGAGGTCTTCAACTTCCTTTTTTAAGGCCATTTTTTCCTGGCTATTGGAATCCAGTTCTACGTGAAAGCGCTGCTTGGCATTTTCTAATTCAGTTTTATAGTTTGCGGCGTCTCTCTGTGCCAGGGCAAGCTGGGCTTGAGCGTCTTCCAGATCCTTCTCTAATTTTGTCCTGGCCCTTTCATTATTTTCGAGTTTTGCTTTAGACCTGTGAGCTTCTATCTCGAGTGTCCGGCCGACCTCCGAAAGGTTAAGTGCGTGCTTTTTCATCGCCTCGTACTGCTTGGCCACGTGACGGATATGCCCAATAACTTCTTTATCCCAGTTTTTAGGAACTGGCTCCAAGGCGGGAACAAAGACCATCCTATCGAAGAACATTCCTGGAAATTGTTCCCGTAGCTTTTCCAGCCTACCTTGGATTTCAGGACCGTGAACGTAGTCCCGTGAACCGGGGGCAGCTAATTCTGGTTGGCTGATGGGGACTATGTTGCTTCTCGTTTGCTCAGTATCTTTGGATGAATCCCTGTCCCCATCTTTGGATTCGTGGCACCTTTTGGACGACCGACTGTGGGAAGGCGCACTCTTTGGAGGAGTCAACTCTTTTGGAAGTGTCTTCCCCCCGGTCGAAGTTATTGGGTGACTCGAAGGCTTGGTAGAGGTTGATTTGGGTGGAGATCGAGGTTGCGAAGAGCTCGACTTGTGAGAAGGACCGCGAGGGCGCTCAGTACCCGAACGAAGGCTGGGGGTGCCTTCGCGAAGAGAACGGAACGAATAAGATCTCCTGCGTGACATCGCTCCTGCAAAAAAGAAAAGAAGAACATATTATCCCATTGAATATCCACGACATAGTAGTGCACGATCAGGCAGTGTGTGTGTGGTGTGCATCCCGTATAATTCCCCCTAACAGACCCGGGCCTGGAGACAGGCTCGTCTGGCCCGTTTCACGTCCCCTTGCTAAGTCAGCCGCCTCTTCGGAAGCAGAAAAGAAAGGCTCCTCGCCGAAATCTTTTTCCGTGTATTCGATGTCAGGCAAAGGGATTTTATTCAGCTCGTCGAATAACTGTTCTTCTGTCAATTCGTCGTCACCCACAGTATCCATTGGAGCAAAAGTAGGGATTTCTTTCGACGCATCGCCGCGGGACTCATCCCCCCTGTATACATTCAAGTCTTCGTCGTCCTGGATGACTATCGGAGAAGGACTTTTGTGAAATTTGGTTGTCTCCACCGCTTGTGAAGTTCCCTCTCCTTCCGTCAGGGGCACGTATTTATAAGGTTTGCCGCCGGTTCCAAGTCCAAATTTCCTATCCAAGAGGCGGTGCTTGTGAAGGTTGTCATCCGTAATGCATTTTTTAATCCTTAAAAAGTCGGATCTGCTTTGCAGAAGAATGGATAACCGGTTGTGGTATAATGCACCCTCCGTTTTCGGGAAGACATGATCTGTTTATAACAAAAGAAAAAGCGGAAGAATGTTATTACTCAAACTCCCCAAGCAAGATATTCAATTAGGCGATAAAAATTTACTCGATTTGAGCCATCTCCGTGAGCATCCAGCCTGTCTTCTTATGTAGAACCAGTCAGACTTAGGATCCCCGATGTTGCTGTATCCGTCGTACAGAACTTTCCTGTTCGCCACAGATTCAAAAAAGGAAAAGTTGGGAGTTGCAGAAGAGCGGTGCTTGAAGAGAAAGAAGAACACCAGGTCTCTGAATTTGAGTTCGGCGTGCAAGATTTCCGCATAAGCGACATATAGAGAATATAGAGACGCGTAGGCGTTTGGATGAAGCTGCATCGGGGCAATGCCTAATCGTCTCAGAGTGTCAATGACAATTGGAGGGAACGGAGGGATAGCTCCTACTAGACACATTGTCCGACTGATCGACATATACCCTTCCGGTGCTAAATGAGGTCTGTCTTCGCTTCCAGGTGTTAAGACATCGTCCCAAGGAATGCCATGTCTTAAGCAGATTCTCTTGAGTTTTATCTCGTCGAGCTTGGACGCTAAAGAGTCAGAGAATTTATCTATCCCGACAGCGCCTGGAATTTCGTCCGGAGCTCGCTCATCGGAATCGGAGTTGTTGCTGGATGACGTGCTTTCCGTCGGATCCGATTCTGTGGCTTCATATTCGGACCCAGAATCTTCACCTTCTGGATTGATTGGAGGAATTTGAGGATTATGCTGTTCAGGAGTCTCAGATTCCGTTTCGGCTACAGATCTTGAGGAAGAGTGGTCGTTCGACATTGCTGCTAGGACGAGAAAATATGAATGATAAGATTAACACTACCCGTCCCCCGTGTGTGCAAGTGCTACTGTGTGTGCTTGTGTGTGCGCATTATTAAAAGCGATAATAAAACATGAAAGCAGTCGAGGTTATTAAAAGTCATTAGTCGTCATATGCAGTCAAATCGTGAAGTCATTTAGTCCAGAGAGATCAACGTCAGGGCTCTATCCTAACTGTCCTGAGTTTTGTAGCGACAAGGCGCTGATTAAAGACTGAAACTTCTTCGTATCACCAGCCGTGAGGCGGATCGCATAGCAGAGGGATCGCCCCCCTCCGACTCGCACGACAGGGGGATCGCCCCCCTTCGACTCGCATGGCAGAGGGATCGCACCCCTTTTTCGATCGCAGAGCAGAGAGTTCGCCCCTCACCGAATCGCCGGGCGAAGGGAAGGCTCCCTCACGAACCGTTGCGACTACCGCGGTACGACCCTTGGTTGCCCTCTCAATCTTTCGTCTCGCCACTTGCTTCCGTCCTCAATCGTTGACCACGATCCGAGTCAGCCTCCTTCCTCCTTCTCCATCCTTCTTCTTCCTCATCTCCTTCCCATCCTCAAGTTCTGAGCTCCGCGTTCAATGGCCATGGCGATTTGGTGATTTCTTCGAAAAGTAGCGGATTTATATTGTTTCTCTCTGGAATCAACCGTAGAAATTCAGGAAAGTAGTACGAGGGTGCTTCCTATAAAGTTACCTTTCTAAAAACTGAGAGAGTTCTTGGATTTTTGAAATTTTTAAAGGGTTGGATTCGTTGTTCAGCAGCTCGCGCGAGACGATTCAGCAGAGAGGAGAAAGAAGGAAAGTGAAGGGGGGAACGTCGGCTTATATAGGCAAAGAAGGTGACCGTTGGCCTCCCCTCCTTTGTCTTATTCGATCCACGAAGCGCCCCCTGAACCACGATCTGAAGACGGAATCGCAATGAAGCCCACGAACCGCTTTGAAATGATGGCCCGCGAAACTCAGAGCCCGATACGACTCGAAGGAAGATGCGCCCTGCATCGCGCAAGACCCTAAGAACTCAGCACGCGACGAGCAGATGACCAAATCGGACCGTGTCGGCCTATGGCGATCCGATTCATCCATGTGTCAATTTGAACCAATGCGACTGTAAACTTGCATCCTTTTAGGAGAGAATCAATGAATCTCGTCGAAGCATGTTTCATCATCTATAAAACATACTTCGAGGGGGCAAAATGTTGGCTTGCTTTTTCGACCAAGCCATCCAGGATCATTCGTGAAAGGAAATCAGGAAACCAAGTCCTCCAGGAGAGTGGAAGAATGGATCGCACGCCATCGTCTCGCCCCGCTTGGATCGCACGACATCGTCTCGCCCAGGAATGGATCGCGCTCTATCGACTCGCCCAGGGAACGAATCGCTCTCGCCTCGTCGACGAACGCCACCTCTAGGCGATCTGATCCCCTGCAACGAACCGAACCCACTGACCCGTTCAACCACGAGCTGGTCTTCAGCGATCCGAATCGCATGGATCTGACGACACCTGTTCACAACGGCTAGTTTGACTGTTTCTCCAATGGTGGCGATGCGATCCGAAAATCTCGGGATTCGTGCCACGTGTCCGCGATCCGTCCGACAAAATCAGCTATAAATAGCCCAGAGCTTGGCATTTTTTGGGAGCTTTTTGGCAATAGTGAATACTGAGTCCGCCATTGTTATCAAACCACTGAAATATTGAGAGAAATCACTGTTGTACTAGCTTTTGAAGCATAATCAATAAGATATAAAGTGGACGTAGGCTCGTTAACGCCGAACCACTATAAATTCTGAGTGTTCTTTTCTTTTTCCTTATTCCTCATTTAGAATTCTCTATAGTTTATAACAATTTGGGTGTTAGGTTCAAATTTCGATCTAACAGAAGCAGCCTCGGTTTATATACAATATGTCAGGACCGTACATATTCCATCGAAAAGATGGCCTAACCCGATCTGTAGAGTGAACGACCAAAAGTGCTTCGAACATCTGCGGATCGAGTACATCAGCGGATCAGGTAAATATGACCTGACTCACTGCATGCCCTTCGGGCCTATGATTCGATCACGAAGCTATGTAGGATCGGAACAAGCAAAACTGAAGGGAGATGTTAAAAACCGTAAATATGTGCATATGAATAAAAATTAACAAAGAAGTATGGTTTAATCGGGCATTAAATCGAGAAAGATCGAAATATTTACCTGGAGACTCGCATATATTTCGGTTGAAATCTTAAATTTTGTTGAGCACAACAAAGGTGATTGGAGATCAAATCTCGTATTTATAGTTGATGTAGAAATCAATGGACATGACTATTAGCAATCACCTATTCAAGAATAGATGGACTGGCAGTTTTAAAGCATGCCTCATCTTCGATAAGACGTGCTTTGAGGGGGAAAAATGTTATCCTACTTTGTGACTTGACCACATAAAGTCCAGACACTGTGGTCCCGAATAAGAAGAGAACAAGGGCCATAGTCATTTAAGATTGGAGTCTGAATTAGAAAGATGTAGTGCTCCGGATTGGATAGAGAACTTGTATTGGTTAAGCAAACGGATCGGGTCAAGGCATTCGGGTCGAAACAGATCCATGTACACCCAAAAAAGTGGCTTCACCAGACAAGCATCGGCTCAGATCGGCTAAGGCTATACCCGACCTACATGGACATGTGAATGTGAACAAAGCATTCTGAAATCGGTGCCTCGGATCGGAGGAGCCACTATCCGAACCGCCGGGGAGTATGAATCTACACTTCAACCCCTGATCGGCTCTATTTCCTATTATTACAGATCAGGGTACAGGTGGCAAGATCCCATTTGAAGACCTAATCTCCACTCACCCACATTCATTTTCGATTTTTCATGGATGCCAACCACATCAACATCCGACCCGCTCTCAGGAATCCTATATAAATACCAGCTCTGGTGACGTTTTGAGGGATCTTTTGACACTCTAGACACTTGAGCTCCACCATTATCAATATTTCTCCATTTTATTCAAGTTGAACTCTAGATTACTGAGTATAATTCGATAAATCGTACGAGTGAATTGATTGTATTAGTGAGACTAAGTGATTATCAGCATTTTATTTGTAATTTATTACTCAATCAAAGAACTATAAAGTGGAAGGCTCGTTAATGCCGAACCACTATAAATCCTATGTGTCGATTGCTTTTTCTTTGTTTTTAGATTATTATTCTTCATTATCCTCTACGAATTTTAGTCAATTTGGTGTTAGTGCCATTTTTGGTCTAACAGTAACTTATTTTGCAAAAGTTTAGAAATTTGAATAAAACTATTGGGTTTTATAATAAAGAATTTATTAATTGACATTGTATGGCCATATATGATGTGCGACTAAACTTTTACCATTCAGTTAATTATATAGCACTATTTTCTAAGTAACAAAAATAGTCTGATTTTGGGAATACACTCATTCCAAGAATACAAGTAAATGTCTATGATTTCGAGGAAATGAAAATAAGAGGTTAAACTGGTTTGGAAACGAAAACAGATATGAAAATTGAATTGTTATTTCCATAAATGAAATTTTAAAACCATAATCTTTAAAGTTTGAAGTTAAATAAAATCATTTGGGTTCATATAGTAAACAACAATTGAATTACATTGTTAACCCGTAAAGAATTGCTAATTTAATATATACCAATCGGCTATCTATATATAGCAATATGTTCCAAAGTAAAGGAAATAGAGAAGGGGTTTGTGAATGTATAAAGGTATTTCCAAAATAAAGGAAATAAGAATGGGTTTTGAGAAAATAAAGCTACGTTTTCAAGGAACTGGGTTTTGTGAATATGCTTATTATGAAGAGGTAAATGTATAGTTATGTTCTCAAAGTAACGAAACTAGAGAGAATTGTAAATATAACTATCCAGTTGAGATAAGTTTATAGAATTCGATTTTAAGAATCGATAAGGGTTTTAATGGGTATTTTTAATAAAATAGGGACGACCTACTGAAGTACTGATCCATACCGTGTGATTTGATAATTAAAAACCTGACTATCGATAAATATCCCCTTTGGACAATTGATGTGTTCGTTCGAGGAAACTAGGATAGGAACTATACCCAGAACCACTTCGAACCGACTTTGTATTCGAAAAATAACTTACAAGGATCCTTATGAGTTGATTTGAAGACATAGATCGTCGGAGCAAGATGGTTGTTCGCTGATATCTCTAAGTTACAAGGATTAAGCTTGTAACAATAAACTTTTGAGTTAGCTCTCATGCTTTTTGAAATTCTATGATGTGATTCAATTCATATGATGTGATTCAATTCATATTAATTTTAATTTATTTTTATTAGTAAAAATTGGATACTTGGATGATTTGATTGATGATTGACATTAATTATATTTCCATCATTTAAATGATTTAGATTATATTATCTATCATTTATAAAGTTATTAAATGTTGTTATAAGATGTGATGCTGGGAAGAACAGTTTGGAGGGATCCAATTAGATTCCTCAAATATTTTGTACGTTACTTGTTTTTATATTATTCATATATGAACTATTTAACCCCAAGTAACATTAAATCATGTTTTGATGTTGATGGTTGAATTGGATTCAACGTAGATATGCTATAAATCAATAGACAGTATTGATTAAATTATTGACACCATATGACCTAAAATCCATCCTTTTAAGATGTTGATTGTCGTTAGCCGAATGGCGAAATTAATGTTAAAAAAATAATTTTTATAATTGAAGTAAAATTTTAAATTATATTTTTATGTAAATAGAAATTTATAAATAAAGTAATATCTTATAGTTGATTTCTACAAGATGATATTTATACAGCAAATTTTTTTATTTTAAATAAGTTTTATAAGCAATGAAGTCAAAAATTAACATAAGGTTAATAATTAAGGATAAATGTTTTTAAGAAAAAATTAAGCGATATTATTAAATTAATTAAGTTATTAATTAACTTAAGAATAAATATTAGCGAAAATCAGTTAACAAGTTAACTGATTAGTTTCAAGTTGACTAAGTCAATTGTTCAATTGGAATTGGTTACTAGATTAATTTATTCCAATTAATCTAATGGGAATAGTTTAAACGAAGAACCGTTAGATTAATGAGTGTAATGTAAATAAATTTATCCTTTAATTAACGGTACTTAAAAGTTAAGTATCGAGTTGATAATCATTAATAAAGTGTAGTTATTATTTTAACGACTTTTTAAAAGAGAGGACTATTTCATTTTTAATTTTAATATAAAGATCGTTTATTTTAGTAAATAATGAAGTTAATTATTATTTTAATTAATAATAGTTGAAGTGATTACACTTTTAATTGAAATCCAATTAAGAAAGAAATAAAATTTAATTTTGAATCGGATAAAGGGTTTATGAAGGGATATGATAACAAATCCAAGTTTATAACAAAAGTTTATGAAAAAAGGATGTAAAACAAATGTGATGTGTTTATATAAGTGCTTACTCAATAATGAAATTAAGTAAAATGAATTTAATGTAAAAGAGATTTTTAAAGAATGCAAAGTTAGTTGCTTAACGGACTTGTTTAAGAATTTGATAAATGGATTTTAGTAATAAAATCCAAATTAAGCTTAATAATGAGGTGTTAATGGAATTGGTATAAAAGATTTGGTGAATGGATTTTTAAAACAAAAAATCCAAATTGTTAACGAATCACGTTAGGATTCAAAACTAAAGGTTTTGAAAAAGTGTTTTTAAAAAATAGTAAATGTGTTTATAACTAGTTTGTAACTGAAAGAACTTAGTAAAACTGTTTATAAATGAATTTGTATAATAAGAGATTACTTAAGAAAAGAATTTAGTGGAAGTGTTTATAACAAAAAGGAGATGTTTCAAATGTAAGAATGGTTTATAAAACCACATTTTAAATTAAATAGAAAATGAGAAATTGAAATGATATTATAATCAATATCAGTTTTGAGATTACAAACCTTTATCTATCTTAAGATAAGAACGTTGTCGATTAAGGTTTGAGAGGTAAATAAATACTCCAACTTGAACGATTTCACTATTATCACAGGATAGTATTACTTTGTAATGGTAGTAATGTTGGAAATAGTTTATTATTTCTATAAGAAGTAATATTTTAATTTATTTTGCAAAAGTTTAGAAATTTGAATAAAACTATTGGGTTTTATAATAAACAATTTATCAGTTGACATTGTTTAGCCCAGATATGAAGTGTGATTATACGTATACCACTCGGTTAAGTATATAACACTATTTTCTAAGTAAGAAAAAAAGTCTAGCTTTGGGAATACACTCATTCCAAGAATACAAATGTCTATGATTTCGAGAAAATGAAAATAATAGGTTAAACTAGTTCGGAAACGAAAATAGATATGAAAATTGAATTGTAAGTTCAATAAATAAAATTTTAAAACCTTAATCTTTAAAGGTTGAAGTTAAATAAAACCGTTTGGGTTTATATAATAAACAATGATTGAATTTCATTGTTAACCCATGATTTAATCTATACCAGTTGGCTATGTATATATAGCAATATGTTCCAAAGTAAAGGAAATAGAAAAGGGGTTTGTGAATATATAATGATATTTCCAAAATAAAGGAAATAAAAATGGGTTTTGAGAAAATATAGCTATGTTTTCGAGGAAAAGTAAACTAGGAGATGGGTTTCGTGAATACGCTTATTATGAAGAGGTAAATGTATAGTTATGTTTTCAAAGTAACGAAAACAAGAGAGATTTGTAAATAAAACTATCCAGTAGAGATAAATTTATGGGATTCGATTTTAAGAATCGATAAGGGTTTTAATTAGTAGTTTTAATAAAAAGGGCATGAGATGCTGAAGTACAGATCCATACTGTGTGATTTGATAATTAAAAACCCGACTACCGATAATATCCCTTTTGGACAAGTGACGTTTTAGTTTGAGGAGACCGGGATAGGAACTAGACCCAGATACACTTCGAACCAACTTTGAGTTCGAAAACTAACTTACAAGGGTTCTTATGAGATGATTTGAAGACATAGATCTTTGGAGAAAAAGGGTTGTTCGCTGATATTTCTGGTAAGTTACGAGGATTAAACTTGTAGTAGTAAACCTTTGAGTTAGCTCTCATGTTTTCTGGAATTCTATGATGTGATTAGATTCATAATAATTATAATTTATTGTTATTAACATAAATTCGATACTTGGATGATTTGGATAATTATTGTTTGATTGATGATTGACATTAATCATATTTCCATCATTTAAATTATTTATATTATATTATCTATCTCTAATGAAGTTATTAAATGTTGTTATAAGATGTGATGCAGGAAAGAACAGGTTGGAGGGATCCAATTGGATTCCTCAAATATTTTATACGTTACTTGTTTTTATATTATTCATATATGAACTGTTTAAAACCAAGTAATGTTAAATAATATTTGGATGTTGATGGTTGAATTGGATTCAACATTGATATGTTACTGCAATAGAAAGTATTGATTAAGCGATTGGCACTAGATGACCTAAAATCCATCGTTTTAAGATATTGATTGTCGTTAGCCGAATTAACGAAATCTAAGTTATAAAAATTATTTTTTATAACTAAGCAAGATTTTAAATTATATTTTTATATAAATAGAAGTTTATAAATAAAGTAATATTTTATAGTTGAATTTTACAAGATGATTATTAATGTTTTATATAGCATTTTTCCGTATTTTAAATAAGTTTTATAAGCAATGAAATCATAAATTAACCTAAAGGCTAATAATTTAGGATAAATGTTTTTAAGAAACAATTAAGTGATATTATTTAATTAATTAAGTTATTAATTAATTTGAGTGGAAGTATTAGCGGAAATTAGTTAACAAGTTAAATGGCGAATTTCAAGTTGACTAAGTCAGCTGTTTAATTGGAATTGGTTATTATATTAATTTGTTCCAATTAATCTAATGGGAATAGTTTAAACAAACAGTCGTTAAAATTAATGAGTGTCATGAAAATTAATATATCTTTTAATTATTGGTGCTTAAAAGTTAAGTATCAAGTTGACAATATTTAATACAGTGTAGTTATTATTTTAACGACTTTCTAAAAGGGATGACTATTTCATTTTTAGTTTTGAAGTAAAGAACATTTAGTTTAGTAAATGATGAATTTAATTATTATTTTGATTAATAATAATTGAAGTGAATGCCCGTTTAATTGGAATCCAATCAAGAAAGTAATCGAATTTCATTTTGAATCGGATAAAGGGTTATGAAGGGATATAATAACAAATCCAAGTTTAAAACAAAAGTTTATTAAAAAAAAGATTTAAAACAAATGTGATGTGTTTAGATAAGTGCTTACTCAATAATTAAATTAAGGAAAATGAATTTAATGTAAAAGATATTTTTAAAGAATGCAAAGTTAGTTGCTTAACGGACTTGTTTAAGAATTTGATAAATGGATTTTAGTAATCAAATCCAAATTAAGTTTAATAACGAGGCGCTTAATGGAATTGGTATAAAAGACTTGGTGAATGGATTTTTAAAACAAAAAAAAAAATCCAAATTGTTAAAGAATCACGTTAAGGATTCAAAACTAAAGGTTTTGAAAAAGTGTTTATAAAAATAGGAAATGTGTATATAACTAGTGTTTGGATCAAAAATTACTCAAACACCAATGGTGTGAAATCACACTTCACCAATTATGGTTAGAAACTAAAAGGGTCACAATCACAAAATAAACGGAGAAAAACAGGTAAAGGACACGGGATTTTTATAGTGATTCGATTTATATTGAATCTACGTCCACTTTTGAAGTATTTTTCATGATCATGGAGAGAATTGCATAGTTTATCATCTCGTACATCGTATTTATTACACTTGACCACTTTTGTGATAATTCTCAACTTTTTGCTCTCTTTCCACTTTAGATCGCACTTAGATTCGAGAAGGAACGGATTGGATCGTGTAATTATATACTTTTCCTTGATTCCAACATGAAAATGGTGCTAGATCTGTGCTTTAAACAGGAACAATAGCGATTGGAGATCACTTTGAGTAGAACGGAGTATGAATTAATGGTGCTCGGAGAAGATAAGATCCATTTCATGTAGAAGGAAGAAGAAGGGAATTTTGGCGGCCATTAACAAAGTTTTTAAAAGCTTTAGAAGGGTTAGGGTATGATTTTTGCAGCCCTTCGGGGTAGTGGAATCGATCCCTTGATTTATGGAGCAAGGGGCTATTTATAGAAGAAGTTTGGAGGTAGTGGCATTCTCGTAATTATGGAGTGCAGAACTTGGACCGACCATAAACTTGGGTCGGCTATTAGATATTTAAAGAAATGCCACTAGTCCACTTTACAATTGTATACAGCTGTCATGGTCTGTATTTACATTTCTGCCACCGCTTTTATCAATATACTGACCCAAATTTAATTAGATAGGACCGACCTACTTTGTTCTCGTGAATGTATCCAAAATAGGACCGATCCATTTGACTTCATTTAAATGTCCTGAACCATTCTTGAATAAATGCATCGATCCATTCTTGAACAAATGCACCGATCCAGTTTAGCTTTAACAGTATCGATCCATATTATTTACACCTCGTGCCACCGCCTCTCACTTTACAAGTGACCGCTCCAGATGCCTTCAAAGATGGGACCGATCCAAACTCCATGTGGCCTTTACTGAATACGCCTTCCTGTTTACATTTGAAGTGCCACTGCATTATGAATCATGGTCGACCCAGTTGTATTGTAGCATTAATCCACGTGTATAAAATAATGGAGTTGTCCCATTGGCTTTACAATATTGCCACTACAAACTCTTGTAACTTAACACATGATTTATACATAACGACATGCACCTCTTTCATCGTAATATGGGTGTTGCATAGTTCATGTATGCTTACACTTATTAATCCCATATGTCACATGTGAACCATGATTATGTGCCAATGTTTTCCATACTTTCCACTTAGTTATACTTTATAGCCGATCTATTTTTTGCGCGTTCTAACACACGTGTATCCTTTATATTCCGTGGTCCACACCAGCATATTGTAGCCAAACCATATTGCACGGAGCTGCCTTGCATGTTTCACATAATTAGATTGATCAGCGTGAAGAGTCTAATGCCGACCAGAAATTGTAAATGAGGTGGGTTAATGTGTACCAATATATGATGCTTCCTTTTTTATTTACATGATATGCTCTGTACATTCATATACACGTGCCATGTTTCATGGTATTTAGACATACATTATTTATGAAAGTGTTCAATCCAACTTTGTAGTGTATGAATCCTAACTGACCAATATTGTTTGCGTTCGTTCGATCTGCAGTTTATGATTTGAGGCCGACCCAATGTGTGCCGACCCGGTTCTTTGGTACTAACCGACCCGGTCCACGATACTGACCGACTCAGTGTAGTGACCGATCTAATGCATTGCAACAGACCAACCTAGTGCCTTGCAACTGACCGACCCGGTCCATTAATTCTAACCGACCCAACCCGTTCTTCAAGCGATCAAGACCGACCCGATTCCTTGTTATTAACCGACCCGATCCATATTGTTAAGGCTGATCCAGCGTTTTAAAAGGGTTAACATTTGCCCCTCGAAGCTCATATTTTTTATTACGAGAAATGCGGGCTTCGAAATAAACATTGTTGTTGCTATATTCTACATTGAGATCCAGCTATAGAGTTTTGTCTCGCTATGATGAACCATGCTTCGAATTCATGTGCTTCGTATCACCTGTTCTATAATCAAAACAAGAACTTGCACAATTCTGGACTTATACTCACTACTGACTGTCCATATTGATAGCGGATTAGTTAATCATTAAAAATGATTTATAGCGAATTTTTATTTTGAATTGAATAAGTGTCTGCATAGAATTATTTTATTCAATGGTTTACAACTCGTCAAATATTGTCCGCACAAATACGATATTCTAATTAAAATTCACATTAACGCTTAAAATCAACTAATCGACTAAGCCGACTGTGGATTTCAAACATTATCGTTTTAATGACTTATATGATGGTGGAAAACATTTCATATTTTTGGAATGCACATTCATGATTTATTCCTTGCTTCTCTTTGGAGAAGGCTAGGAAATTTTGCCCCTGCTTTAGAAGATCGTTATCAGCCTTCCTCTAGGGAAATACTTTGGATTTGTTGCCTTTGCTTAGGCTAAAATTTAATACTTGTCATGTCTGAGATTTTCAGACAAACACAAGTTAGCTGGTTTCTGAATTCCATCTATAATTCGGCTTGGCTAACTCGGATATTGGAGACTTTTGTCACTCGATTATACATTAATCCAAGCTTCGGTAATTTTAGATGGAGTGCCTTTAGAAAGGACTTCAGTTAAGACCCAATGTTTATAGTGATTGGATCAGGTGCTTCCTGATTCTGACGATCAATTGGGCGTCCAACATTCTTCACATCTGAGATTTTAGATGCTACGTAAATGGTTTTCATTCTTCACACCTGGGGATTCCAAATGCTATGCAAATGATTTGATACTCTTCACATCTGAGATCCCAGATGTTACGCAATTGGATTTTCATTCTTCACATCTGGGGATTCCAGATGCTACGCAAATGGTTTAACACTTTTCACATCTAAGATTCCAGATGCTATGCAAGTGGATTTTCATTCTTCACATCTGGGGATTCCGAATGCTACACAAATGATTTAACACTCTTCACATCCAAGATTCCAGATGCTGCGCAAGTGGATTTTCATTCTTCACATCTGGGGATTCCAGACGCTACGCAAATGATTTAACACTCTTCACATATGAGATTCCAGATGCTACGCAAGTGATTTAACACTCTTCAGATCTGAGATTCCAAATGCTACGCAAGTGG
Source organism: Allium sativum (assembly GCA_030737875.1). Classification (NCBI taxonomy): domain Eukaryota; kingdom Viridiplantae; phylum Streptophyta; class Magnoliopsida; order Asparagales; family Amaryllidaceae; genus Allium; species Allium sativum. The sequence continues at coordinate 154,533,886 of CM060909.1, read as the reverse complement.
ATTTTCATTCTTCACATCTGGGGATTCCAAATGCTACACAAATAATTTAACACTCTTCACATCTGAGGTTCCAGATGCTATGTAAGTGGATTTTCATTCTTCACATCTGGGGATTCCAGATGTTACGCAAATGATTTAACACTCTTCACATCTGAGATTCCAGATGCTACGCAAGTGGATTGGAGCGGTCATTGTATTGTCCAAGGGGCAGCTATTAGCTCATTGGTCGGACAATTGACTTGGCAAACTGTTTCAATTTAGGAACTTGAAGCTTTTAATCTCTTACTTGAGGAGGTGCCCCTTAATAAAGGTTATATCTCTCTCGTTTGTTTGTCATGGCTCTTGCTCATTGTTTGAATCTTTGAGAATTTCTCATTCACTTTTCAAGGCAGTGCTTTTTCTATTTTCACATTTGTGCATGTTGATATTAAAAGTATTTGGCACTTGAACTAGCATTGTTGGGGTAACTATGTTTTTTCAGATTTCACAAGAACAAGCCTCAACAAATGACCTGCAATATGAAATCAAATTTTAAGAAAGTTTCGATTTGACATATAATTTTGTAAGCAAGAAATTCATTTCTACAGATATGCTCTTATTCGCAGAGCCAATGTCTAGTGCATCACTTGCTTACATACTGTTTACAAGAAGTTTTGAATATAACAGAAAGTAAAATGCGAAGTAAAGCATGAACTAAAGCAGGAAATAGAGCATGACGTAAAGCGGTGGCGATGTTGATCGCTTATTTTGAGCCATGGGAATTGTAGTTCCATTAGCAGTTATCAATTGATAATCAGCCTCAGCATGATTTGAGCAGAAGCTACGTTGCTTGGACCAGACTGATCGTTTGATGCCCCTTGCCCCTGGGGAGCTGTAGAAGGATTCATGGCTTGCGGATTCTTTACATACTGTTGTAGCCTATTTTTCTTGATCAACTCCTCAATAAGGTTCTTCAAGTGTCAGCACTCATTAGTGTTATGACCAGGCTGGTTGTGAAATATGCAGAATTTTCCAGAGTTTGCTGCTTTGTCGCTTATCCTTATCGGATTTGGCTCCGCATACTCTTCAGAATTCTTTGTTGCAAGATGGATATTTTCAGGAGTGTCGTTCAAAGGCGTCAATTCTAATGAGTTGAAAAGGCAAGACTTCTTATTAGCCTTGTCGTCGTTCCCATCATTGGCGTGCATCTGCCCCTGAGTGTTATTCTGATTATACTAAGCAGCAACATTTTTAGATGCTTCAGGAGGTTGGTTTGAATTAGTAATTTGAAGAGGTGCAGCCTTATTCTCCAATCTCACGTACTCTTTAGCCTTTTTATAGAATTTTTCAAGCGTGCTTGGCCCTTTCATTTTGATCCATTTTCTAAATTTGCTATTCTCATTTATAGCGCCGATTAGAGACATTAAGATCATACGAGGCCCGGGATTTCCTACTTCGGATACAACATCATCGAATCTTTTGAGGAAAGCTTTGACGGATTCTTCTGGTTTTTGCTTCATTGATGTAAGAGAAATAACGTCCTTCGCCTTTGTAGCTTGCAACCTGAACTGCTCTTTGAATTTCAGGATCAAATCATCAAATTGGTTGATGGATTTGGGCAGGAGCCTTGTGAACCATAGCCATGCGACACCTTCTAGATTGAGAGGGAAGAATAGGCATTTGATTTCGTCAGTTGCTTTAGATCCATTCATATACCATTCGTATTTGTATAAGAAGTGATTCAAATCAGAAGTCCTATTGTATGGAGGCAGAGTAGGATGAGTGAACTTTTTGGGGGAATTCAGCCTTGCAGATCGTCTTTGTGAATGGATTTTTGCTAAGGCAGAAGTCTCATTCCCTTTCACTATCCTTGTGAGGCATATTGTCTTTCATGATTTGCTTTACCACATCCGCGATATATTCCTTTGAGTTCTGTCAATTCGGAGAGCGGACTTCGATCTCTTTTTTGGATGCTCGTCGTGGCAAGTGATCGCCTTTAAAGGATCTAGGTCTTTTACTTCCACTATGGGAAGGTGCCCCCTTGACGGGACTTGCAACTCGTCGGTTATTTCGATCAGAATGGTCTATAGCTTTCAACTTTGAGCCTTCGACATTAGTGTCGTCTTTGCCAACAAATACTTCCATGTTATCATTATGAGGATCGGAGGCTGATGAATTTACATTATCTTCAAGGTTGACATGGATTTTTGGAGGAGGAGCGGGATTTGCTTAAGAGTTTAGGAGAGCGCTCACTTTATCCATCAAAGCTTGATTAGCATCCACAAGAGTTTTATTAGCCTCGATTAAAGCTTTGTTGGAGGCTTCCATGAGTTGACTCAAGTTAGCGACGACGGCATCTAATTCAGCTTTAGTCACTCCAGCTATGGATATTGAATTTTCTCCAACCTCGAAGCGGTTTGTGAGCGGAGTAATCTCGTTGTTTGCAACGTTGTCATTTTCTTTGCTAGCTTTGCTTGCGGTCTTCTTTGATTTAGCCATGATTTCAGATAAGGCCTTGAATTTGGAAGATACAGTTCGTCGATTGGCCTAGATCTTAGATTTGCGGAATCTATAGTAGGAATAGGCTTAGAACTTCAATATGAAGGTAGGAGATGCGAACACGGCTCCTTGGTGGGCGCCAAATGTTTGGATCAAAAATGACTCAAACACCAATGGTGTGAAATCACACTTCACCAATTATGGTCAGAAACTAAAAGGGCCACAATCGCAAAATAAAAGGAGAAAAACAAGTAAAGGACATGGTATTTTTATAGTGGTTCGATTCAAAATGAATCTACGTCCACTTTTAAAGTATTTTTCATCATCATGGAGAGAATTACATAGTTTATCGTCTCGTACATCGTATCAGTTACACTTCACCACTTTTGTGATAATTCTCCACTTTTTGCTCTCTTTCCGCTTTAGATCACACTTAGATTCGAGAAGGAACGGATTGGATTCTGTAATTATATACTTTTTCTTGATTCCAACATGAAAATGGTGCTAGATCCGTGCTTTGAAGAGGAGCAATAGCGATTGGAGATCACTTGGAGTAGAACGGAGAATGAACTAAAGGTGCTCGGAGAAGATAAGATCCATTTCATGTAGAAGGAAGAAGGAGGGAATTTTGGTGGCCATTAATGAAGTTTTTAAAACCTTTAGAATGGTTAAGGAATGATTTTGGCAGCCCTTTGGGGTAGTGGAATCGGTCCCTTGATTTGTGAAGCAAGGGGCTATTTGTAGAAGAAGTTTGGAGGTAGTGGCAGTCTCGTAATTATGGAGTGCAGAATTTGGATCGGCCATAAATTTGGGTCGGCCTATTAGATATTTACAAAAATGTCACTGGTCCACTTTACAGTTGTATACAGCTGTCATGGTCTGTATTTACAGTTCTGCCACCGCTTTTATCAATATACTGACCCAAATTTAATTAGATAGGACCGACCCACTTTGTTCTTGTGAATGACAGATCCAGCTTAGCTTTAACAGTATCGATCCATATTATTTACAGTTCGTGCCACCGCCTCTCACTTTAAAAGTGACCGATCCAGATGCCTTCAAAGATGGGACCGATCCAAACTCCATGTGGCCTTTACTGAATCCTCCTTCCTATTTACATTTGAAGTGCCACCGCGTTATGAAACATGGTCGACCTAGTTGTATTATAGCACTAATCCACATGTATAAAATAATGGAGTTGTCCCATTGGCTTTACAATATTGCCACTACAAACTCCTATAGCTTAACACGTGATTTATACGTAACGACATGCACCTCTTTCATCGTAATATGGGTGTTGCATAGTTCATGTATGCTTACACTTATTAATCCCATACGTCACATGAGAACCATGATTATGTGCCAATGTTTCCATAATTTCCACTTAGTTATATTTTATAGCCGATCCATTTTTTGCGCGTTCATTTAAGACACGTGTATCCTTTATATTCCGTGATCCACACCAGCATATTGTAGCCAAACCATACTGCATGGAGCTGCCTTGCATGCGTCACATAATTAGACCGATCAGCATGAATAGTTTAAAGCCGACCAGAAATTGTAAATGAGATGGGTTCACATGTACCAATACATGATGCTTCCTTTTTTGTTTACATGATATGCTATGTACATTTATATACACGTACCATGTTCCATGGTATTTAGACATACATTATTTATGAAAGTGTTCGATCCAACTTTCTAGTGTATGAATCATAATCGACCCATATTGTTTGCGTCCGTCCGATCTGCAGTTTATGATTTGAGGCCGACCCAATGTGTGCTGACCCAGTTCTTTGGTATTGACCGACCCGGTCCATTGATACCGACCGACCCGGTGTAGTGACTGATCTAATGCATTGCAAAAGACCGACCCAGCGCCTTGCAACTGACCGACTTGGTCCATTAATTCTGACTGACCCGACCCGTTCTTCAAGCAATCAAGACCGACCCAGTTCCTTGTTATTAACCGACCCAATCCATATTGTTAAGGCTGATCCAGTGTTTTTAACAGGTTTAACAGCTAGTTTGTAACTAAAATTATTTAGTAAAAGTGTTTATGAATGAATTGGTATAATAAGAGAGTTCTTAAGAAAAGAATTTAATGGAAGTGTTTAAAATTAAAAGGAGATGTTTCAAATGTAAAAATGGTTTATAGAACCACATTTTTAATTAAACAGAAAATGGGAAATTGATATGATAGTATAATCAGTACCAGTTTTGAGATTACAAACCTTTATCTACCTTAAGATAAGAACGTTGTCGATTAAGGTCCGAGAGGTAAATAATATACCCCAACTTGAATAATTTCACTATTATCAAGGGATGGTATTAGTTTGTAATGGTAGTAATGTTGGAAATAATTTATTATTTCTATAAGAAGGAATTGTAACTTATTTTGAAAAAGTTTAGAAATTTGAGTAAAACTATTGGGTTTTATATAATAAACAATTTATTAATTGACATTGTTTGGGCCGAATATGAAATGTGATTGTACTTATACCATTCGGTTAATTATATAGCACTATGTTCTAAGTAACAAAAATAGTCTGGTTTTGGGAATACACTCATTCCAAGAATACAAGTAAATGTCTATGATTTCGAGGAAATGAAAATAATAGGTTAAACTGGTTTGGAAACGTAAATAGACATGAAAATTGAATTGTTATTTCTATAAATGAAATTTTAAGACCTGGATCTTTAAAGTTTGAAGATAAATAAAATCATTTGGGTTTATATAATAAACAATGATTGAATTACATTCTTAACCCGTGTAAGATTTGGTGATTTAATCTCTATAAATCAGCTATGTATATATTGCAACATTTTCCAAAGTAAAAGAAATAGAAAAGGCGTTTGTGAATATATAACCGTATTTCCAAAATAAAGGAAATAAAAATGGGTTTTGAGAAAATATAGCAAAGTAACAAAAAGAGTTTTATTTTCAAAATAAGAGACGGGTTTTGTGAATACGCCTATTATGAAGAGGTAAATGTATAGTTTTATTTTCAAAGTAACAAAAACAAGAGAGATTTGTAATATAACTGTCCAGTTGGGATAAGCTTATGGAATTCAATAAGAGTTTTAATGAATAGTTTTAATAAAAAGGGCCTAAGCTGCCGAAGTACTGATTATACCGTGTGATTTTTTATATAAAAACACGACCATCAATAAATATCCATTTTGCACTATTGACGTGTTAATTCGACGAGACCGGGATGGGAACCAGTCCCAAAACTACTTCGAACCGACTTTGCGATCGAAAACCGACTTGCAGGGATTCTTATTAGATGATTGCAGACATAGATCTTCAAAGCGAGAGGGTTGCTCGTTGATGTCACTAGGAAGTTACTAGGATTAAACTTGTAGCAGTAAACATTTGAGTTAACTCTCATGCTTTCTGAAATTCCATAATGTGATTGAACCCATATTAACTATAATTTATCGTTCTTAGCATAAATTGGAAACTTGGATGATTTGGATGATTGTTATTTGATTGATGATTGACGTTAATTATATTTCCGTCATGTAAACTATTTAGATTATATTATCTATCTCTTATGAAGTTATTAAATGTTGTTATAAGCTGTGATGCAGGGAAGAACATGTTGGAGGATCCAACTAGATTATTTAAATATTTTGTATGTTACTTATTTTTATATTATTCATATATGAACAGTTTAACCCCACGTAACGTTAAATCTTGTTTGGATGATTGATTGTTGAATTGGATTCAACGTTGATAAGTTATTAATCAATTGACAGTATTGATTAAGTAATTCATAGAGATGGCCTAAAATCCATCGCTTTAAGGCGTCAATTGCCGTAGCCAAATTGATGAAATTTAAATTATAAAATTTATTTTTATAACTGAAGCAAGATTTTAAATTAAATTTTTATATAAATAGAAGTTTTATAAATAAATTAATATTTTATAGTTGATTTTTAAAAGATGATTATAAATGTCTCATATAGCATACTATGTATTTTAAATAAGTTTTATGAGTAATGGAGTCAGAAATTAACCTAAAGGTAAATAAACTCGTATAATTTCTTTTAAGAAACAATCCAGCTATATTTTTAGATTAATTAAGTTATTACTTAATTTAACAGGAAGTATTAGCGAAAATCAGTTAACAAGTTAACTGATGAGTTTCAAGTTGACTAAATCAGCTGTTTAATTGGAATTGGTTATTTGATTAATTTGTTCTAATTAATCTAATGGGAATAGTTTAAACAAAGAGTCGTTTAAATCAATGAGTGTCATGAAAATTAATTTATCTTTTAATCAACGGTGCTTAAAAGTTAAGTATCGGGTTGATAATCATTAATAAAGTGAGTTATTATTTAAATGACTTTCATAAAGATATGAACTATTTCATTTTTAGTTTTGAAGTAAACAACGTTTATTTTAGTAAATGATGAAGTTAATTTTTATTTTAAATAATAATAATTCAAGCGATTACCCTTTTAATTGGAACCCAATTAAAAGGTAATCAAAATTGAAATTAAATTGGGTAAAAGGTTTGTGAAGGGATTTGATAATAAATCCAAGTTTTACCAAAAAAAAATGGAATGTAAAACAAATGAGATGTGTTTAGATAAGTGCTTACTTAATAATGAAATTAAGTAAAACAAATTTAATGGAAAAGAGATTTTCAAAGAATGCAAAGGAAGTTGCTTAACGGATTTGGGTAAGAATTTGATAAATGTATTTTAGTGATAAAATCCAAATTAAATTTTAAGAGGAGCTTAATGGAATTGGTATAAAGGATTTGGCGAATGGATTTTTTGAACAAAAAAATCCAAATTTTTAATGAATTACATTAAGATAAAAATAGGAAATATGTTTATAACTAGTTTGTAACTGAAAGAATTCAGTGAAAGTGTTTATAAATGAATTGGTATAATAAGAGATTACTAAAGAAAAGAATTTAGTAAAATTGTTTATAACTAAAAGGAGATTTTTCAAATGTAGGAATGGTTTATAAAACCACATTTTTTATGAAATAGAAAATGAGAAATTGATCTGGTATTATAATCAATAGCAGTTTTGAGATTATGAACTTTTATCTGTCTTAAGATAAGAACGTATTGATCAAGGTCTGAGAGGTAAATAAAATACCCCAACTTGAATGACTTCACTATTATCAAGAGATGGTATTAGTCTGTAGTGGTAGTAATGTTGGAAAAAAATTATTATTTCCATGAGAGGTAATATTGCAACTTATTTTGCAAAAGTTTAGAAATTTAAATAAAACTATTGGGTTTTATAACAAACAATGTATTAATTGACATTGTTTGGCCTAGTTATGAACTGTGATTATACTTATACCGTTGGGTTAAGTATATAAAACTGTTTTCCAACTAATAAATATAGTCTAGTTTTGGGAATACACTCATTCTAAGAATAAAGTAAATGTCTACGATTTAGAGGAAATGAAAATAAGAGGTTAAATTGGTTTGGAAACGAAAAAAGACATGGAAATCGAATTGTTATTTTCCATAAATCAATTTTTAAAACCTTAAACTTTAAAGTTCGAAGTTAAATAAAACCATTTAGGTTTATATAATAAGCAATGATTGAATTACATTGTAACCCATATAAGATTTGATAATTTAATCTATACCAATTGGCTTTGTATATATAGCAATATTTTTCAAAGTAAAGGAAATAGAAAAGGGGTTCGTGAATATATAATGGTACTCCCAAAGTAAATGAAATAAGAATGGGTTTTGAGAAAATATAGCTATGTTTTTTAGGAAAAGGAAATTAAGAGATGGGTTTTGTGAATACGCTTATTATGAAGAGGTGAATGTATGGTTATGTTTTCAAAGAAACAAAAACAAGTGAGATTTATGAATATAACTATCTACTTGATATAAGTTTATGGAATTCGATATTTAGGAATGGATAAGAGTTTTAATGAATAGTTTTAATAAAAAAAGGGCTCGAGTTTTTGAAGTACTGATTTGTACTGTGTGATTTGATAATTAAAAACCCGACTATCGATAAATATCCCTTTTGAACTATTGACGTGTTAGTTCGAGGAGACAGGGAAGGGAACTAGACCAAAAACCACTTTGAACCAACTTTGCATTTGAAAACTAACTTGCAGAGATTCTTATGAGATGATTTGAAGACATGGATCTTCGGAGCGAGAGGGTTGCTCGCTGATGTCTCTGGTAAGTTTTATGGGTTAAACTTGTAGCAGTAAACCTCTTTATTCTGGGGTATCTTTGGTTTTGTTTAGTCCCGAAACGAACTTGTATGGACGAATGTCTAACAGAGTATTTCCTAAGATCATGTACGTTGATTTTTACAAATATACCTAGTATGGTGGCAAAGAAGGTAACTTCTTTTAGCTTAACACCCAGATTATATTTATGCAAAGGAATTAGTGATTGGATGGATCTGACAATGTGGCATTCAAAATTTGAATGTGTTGTTCTGAAATGGTAATCGTGACTTCAAGCTTCATCAACCGGGAAATGACTGAAATTGGGTAGGCGGATGGCTATGCAGGTTATACCTATTAGGGTATATCATCACCTGGTCTAGAAAAATCGATTGTCCCAATTATTGTATGCTTTGGGGTGACACGGTTGTTGATCCTAACCGTTGGTGATGATTTATTCGGTACAGTCAAGTTGCAAGATGTTCTTGTTGAACCCAAATGTTCCATCTCTAATGGACACTGATCGAAAGGTGGTTCCATACTTAGTCATGTTGGAAATCCAATGTAATGACCCGGGTTTTTGTCGACTTTGGTTATCGCCATAAACTCGATGACGACTAACCAAACATCGAAAATATACCGATCATTAATGAAAGAAATTAGAGGGTGAGAATAGATAAGATAGAACTTAGAATAGAAGAAGAAGAAGAACACAACATCAGAGTAACACGAACCTCACAGCGGGACGAATAACATATATTTCATTACATAACTTTGAAATACAAATCTGTACTTGAATATACATATCATTATCAAAGTACAGCACTTACAACACAGCGGAAATAACTATAGCCATATATAATCCTGAAGCCTCCTGCTCCAAGCTCTTCCAGTATATCTGTAAATCCCGACTACTTGACTGCCCGTACAAATTTAGGCACCCAAGAGTTTAGGGAAACAAACAAATAAACTCCGGGTCAGTCATGGGACTGGTATGAGTAAAACAGTTTAAAACAATTCAAGCAGGTAATCGATATCTCATAAGACCACGCCGTATAACGGAACAGGTTTTTCCCTTATGAGAATCCAAATTAGCTTTATATCAAAAACCTTTTGATATTATAATAATGTCTATCAACCACAATATAATAATCATCTAGCAGAAACGCTTTCATCTCACGTTCTACATATATAGTATACAATCAAAATCGCAAGCACGTATTGGGTAATGGATTTCCAACTATGACAAGGTATGGAACCACCTTTTTCTAGTGTACCTCTAGAAAGGAATACATTGGGTTCAACAAGAACATCTTGCAACCCGACCACACATGACCGACCACTCATTTCGCTTGAGTGTATCGAATGTATATCACCAACGGTTGGGATCAGCAACCGTTCCCGAATGGGACAGCATCAACAATAGATTTTTAGAAATAAATGAAACTCTAGATCAGGTGATTATACAACCTGCTTCGGTGCGACCGACTTAGCCATGCTGCCTGCCCGATTTCTGTCATTTACCGGATGTGAGGCTAGAAGATACGCTTTATCATCACACCAGATTCACTTTGAATGCCACATCGTCAAATCCATTAAATCACCGATTGACGTCCTCAACCATACATTATGTGTTAGCTAAAAGAAGTTTCCTTCTCCGCTTCCACTGTTGGTACGGTTGGAGAAATCAATATACGTGATCGTCTGGAAATACTCTATCAGACATCCGTCCATACAAGTCATCCAGGAACAGGATGAACCGAAGGCACTATTCTGTAAACAGGATAGCCCTTGCATAACTACGTCTTCAATTTCCTTTGGCATATATGATTCGCAACGCTTATGCCAATACAGAGTGGTTCTTTGGATAATAATCCAACCGGTCTCTCCATATTAACAACGTTAAAATGGTCAAAACTTTGATAGTCTGTGATTTAACCATCAAAGAAAACAAGTGTGCAAACAACGATATTATTTCCAGATGGAAATTCTATCACCCAATCATCAATCATATATATATATATATATATATATATATATATATATATATATCCTTATCTTCTATGTTTAGAAAATATACGTTATTAACACTGGAAAACATTTCCATTGTTATTTACATATCACTATCATTTCACAACTATCAGTCCCTGACTGTAAACTAGCAGGAGAACAATTCTCTAAGTATAAACCCCGAAGGACGAAACCAACATCAGATCGATACTCAGAAAACTATTCAACTTAACTAATCTCTAGTCAGTTTCTAATCTTGTTTAACTCTATTTCTTTTAACTATGTTCGATTAACTTCTTTTGAATAACTATGTTCAATTGACTCCTTTTGAATAACTATATTCAATCAACTCCTATTTGATAACTCTAATCGGCTAACTCAAATCGGCTAGCTCTTTTCTATCTCGTTAATTTTCTTTTATAATCCTCTTTAATTTTCTCAATAAATATTCCTTTATTCTATTCATTTATTCTAACCAATAATATTTCCTTTATATCTATTCTATTTAATCTAACAAATAAATATTTCCTTTATATCTATTCTATTTATTCTAACAAATAAATATTTCCTTTATATCTATTCTATTTATTTTAACAAATAAATATTTCCTTTATTATAACTTATCCTTCGATTTTATAATTATTTTCTTTTATAAAAATCCTTTTCCTTTTGTATATAAAATCCATCGATTTTATATAAATAATTCGTTTTCAAAATACACTTTGAAAATCCCCTTTTCTACATCCAGTATTTCTTATGGTATTTAACATACCGTATAACAACGACAAATATCGTCCAAACACACATAATCAACAATAGACTATATATCACGTCATATATCAAAATATATGAAAAACAATAAAATAACTATTGAGGAATCCAGTCGGATTCCTCCAAACTGTTTCCCTGCATCCACAGATGTTACACAATAAAATCAACATTACTTTCAGTTCCATATTTTACATTCTGTTAAACAAAATCAATATAGAAATTCAACTAACTGACTAGCAGTTCAATCAAACAGTCAACACACAGTCAATCAGACAATTTCTAACAGTTCTAAAAATACAACATGAAATTATAAATTGTTCAGAGTTAGTGAGATTTACTCACATTGTCCGTAATCGTTAACTAAATATTTACGGTCGTTGATTCTGATCATACAATTTATGTCGCTATAAATTGTATCGAGATCCCATTTATTCCAGACCGGTTCCTTTGTGTAGTATTTGTCGAGGCGGTTCCAACGTATTTGTTTCCGTCAGATTCCATATTCTGTTTCGTTCCAGTCTTCGTTAACGGTTAATGGGTCGACAACATTCTTCTGTTCTTCGAAATAAACAGGCGGATAGTAACTTCCTCCTTCACGTCTTATTCTGTTCGTTCTTCATTAAATATATCAAAGGGGCCGATGCTTCTCTAGTTCTGGAACAAACTGTGCCGTCTCCTTTTATGTTTTCCACGTTACAACCCTTTTGCCAAAACAAATAACTTCCCCACGTCCTTTCTTTAAAACTTGCCCAGGTCTAAATACTCAATCCACCTCATTCCTCATACTGTAGCTTCCTTAAATATTCCTTCTTCTTTACTGACGTTTGAACCTGACAACCAACTGTGCCCTTCATCCATCTCAAACCCCCTTTTTACCCCCGCAGCACTCCCGCAACCTTCCAACACCCTTTGCCAAGCTTTTTGCATCACAGCTCTCCGCTCAGCTCCTCTCCTGCTCATTTGTTTAACGCAACCCCCATCACTTCTTAGAACCGCATGACCCCCTTCCCACTTTATCACGTCGGCCATCCCTTTCTCACTCAACTATCACGCACAAACAAATCACTCTGCAAACACCATCCACCCGCAACAGTTCCCACGTCCCATTTTACAAGTACTCCACCTCGTATAACCCCTCATCACACCCACGCAAGCCCTTCAACTCGCGTTTCAGATCAACCCTACCACTCCTACTTCCAGCGCTGGGCTCACGTCTCAACACAAACGCCAGCTCACAAATCCCCTTCTTCCTCATACTGGGTTGGAGCCTTGCAGTGCGTCTGCTCGAGTCTAGTTATGCACATATGTGGATTAGGATTATACTTTGATTCTGTTTGATTTTTTCTTTCTTCGCGTTTTCTGAGAAAACTTTGGTGGCGGCTACGAAAATGGGATGGAGGAAAATATGTTAGGGTTAGGATGGAAACGGTGCTTTTGTAGGATAAGTAGGTGTGGTTGAAAAAGGAAGAACGTGGCCAGTTTATGTTCACAAATACTTTAGATATTTTATTTCTAACTTCATTATTTTATTAAGTTATAAAGGATCACATACCTCTCTATATACCATTATATGCATGTACGAGTGCTGCCAACTGAAATAAATATACCATTGTAATCAGCTCGGTGCCACGATCCCAAAAATATAATAATACCGGTAGATTGGCTTATTCTGTGAAACCCCGAAATGTTGATTACAGGGTGCAAAATACTCCAAACAAAAAGTTGCTTATTTAATTAATTAAAATTTCTATAAAATTCTAAAAATTAAATTATCGTTATGTCTCCAAAGAACCTTGTCTAGATTCAAACCCGATATTCAAATATATTGAAAACCCCTTTATAACGTAAATAAAGCGTTACTAATTATAAAGGAATTCCACAGCAACTTTTCTAAAATTTGATTTGGACATAAATAAAAATCTACATGACGAAATCTCGATTTTCCTCTTCCACTAGAAAGATATACTCCACCAGCTCCACACGTTTCTTGTTTCACAGAAATCCGGCTTAAAACGAATCCTGTACATTCAGTTGAAGTTCAAATCGCCAAATTACGAACTGCAGCGCCATTTCAAGCTCGATTTTAAATTATATTATAACTCCACGTTCAACTGTCGTTTATATAATATATTCGTTATTCAAATTAAATTCTAAATTGAATTAAATATCACAGATGATCCAGTTCACACTATATCGCCATTTCAGCCAATTTTGATTATTTCAGAATTAAATATATTATTTAATTTATTATTTTAATTAAATATTCACCATTATTTAATTCAACCCCCATTTAATTCACCATATCACTATTTATATAATTAAATTAATTAATTATAATACCTCTCAAAATGCAGGTCATTACATCCAAAATCCAATACGAGACGTATGTTTTTAGTTATAAACCAACTATGTTGGAAAGTGAGATATAAGTTTTCCGCCTATATTCCTATTTGTTTGTGGTTTGGTAGACATTATTATAATTGTTAACCGGCATTTTGGTCCACTTACCAAAAATAGTCCAGGCCTACACGACTTGGCCCATTGCATGGTTCAACAGCTAAAAAGTGTTGCCAACATCTTCATGAGTCAAGCTAAGATGGGATCACGCAAGAATAGTCGTCGCGGCTCGCCAAACTGCTCTTGGACAATACTAGCCACAGATCAAGTGAATGCACTCAGGGTTGTTTGATCCTATCAAGCACATCAAGGTTCTAGCACTAGAAGACTCGAGTCGGGCCACTGGCAGAATGCCGCATCCCTTTGATGTGAGATTCATTAGTATTAAATATCGCTCGCCTGGCACGTGCCGACCACTTCCAAAAGCTTGTGCAACACACCGGTCTGTTTCAAAATCCACCCTTGGTTCCACCCATGATTCACATTCATGCCTCGCATAACCGTGCTACGCATCCGAGTCTCGCATCACCATGCTCCGCATACGTGTCTCACACCACCAAGCCTCGCACCACAGGCTCTGCATCACCTGTGTTGACATGCTTTGGGTCAAAGCTGTCACACGTCAACAACATCGTCAGGAAGTACAAAGCAATTTGGTCGAAGTCACGTCACAAACATAAAAGTGGCCGGAAACCCCTTTAGATGACCTCTTTCAGGCCAGAAAACTTAAATTACAGAGATGAGCACGGTAACACTTGTGGCCCTCTAAGTTAGCTTTAGGTACAACTTTCATTTGGTCCAAATGACCTTATGGTTTTAAAGTTACACCTATTTCCGTGAACGTGTATTGTCGATCGCTCAAGATCATCGGATCAGCTCGTCCTGTATCGCCTAGAGCGGATACAATATCGTACCCCAAGAGGGATACGAAATTAGTATCCCATATCCCACTGAAGGGATACATATTTCGTACCCCCAGAGGGATACAAAATTAGTACCCCTCAGGAAGGATACGAATTTCGTACCCCCTAAGGGATATGAAATTCGTATCCCGTATCCCCCTGAAGGGATGCGAATTTCGTACCCCTAGAGGGATACAAAATTTGTATCCCTCAGGAAGGATACGAATTTTGTATCGCCCCAAGGGGATATGAATTTCATATCCTATATCCCCTTGAAGGGATACGAATTTCGTACCCCTAGAGGGATATTTGTTTCTTGTATCCCTCAGGGGAATCCAAGATTTTCCCAAGCCTCACAAAGGGACCCGAAATATTCATGTGTGGGCCCCATATCTTACCTACTCCCACCTAACCCTTCCACTATAAATACCCCTTCAATTCCTACATAAAAAAGGTGGGTTCGAGCTTTCTCCCAAGCTTTAATGGCTTCCTAGGAAGAAACATTCTTCCCCAAAGCCTCCTAGGCACCTTCCTTCATCATACAAGGAAGACAAATATGCTTGGACCCATGAGCATACTCTTGAAGGTTTAAGCATGATTTTGGACATTAAACCACCTTTGGACTTCTTGAAGCTCTCAAGCACCATGAATGGCTTCCATCCTCTCCCTCATGGACAGTGAATATAGCATGAACCACTAACACGTTGTATACACGCTTTCCATCCACTTTCGGACGTCTACAAGGACCTTTACACTACCTTTGGATATTTCCGGACCCCTTTGACATTGCTGACCAAGTCAGCACCTCTTCCATTCAACGAAGAAGAAGAAAGACTCGAATCCCTCCTCTCCGACCTCCTCCTCTCAGATCCCTCGTCTTGGGCCCCTCCTATCAGATCCCTCCTCTCGGACCCGACTTCTCTCCTCCTCTCGGGACCTGACTCCACTCCTCCTCTCGGAACCTGACTCCACTCCTCCTCTCGGACCCCAAATCCGCTCTTACTTTCTGACTCGACTCTGCTCCTCCTCTCGGACCCCAACTCTGCTCATCCTCTCGAAACCTTCCAGCTCTGTCCTTCCTCTTGGAACCTCCCGACTTCGCCGTGTCATTGGCAACTCCCGACACTCTCTGGACCTCTGAACTTCATGACTCTGTTGCATCATCGGCAACTCCCGACGCCCTCCTGATCTCTGCAACTTCCCGACATGCTTTGAACTTCGGAAGCTCCTTGATTATTCCTGACCAGCAAGGAAGATCGACAACAAGGATTAATCGAACATCGTTAATCATTGTAACTTTATTTGTAATAATGTCTTCCATTGTACTTTCTCAATAGTGAATAAAGTTAGCAAAGCCTTCAAAGTAGACGTAGGCCCCGACAAGCCGAACCACTATAAACAACTGTGTTCTTTACTTTCCCGCGTATTATTACTACATCTCCCATACTTTTCCACTCTAGACAAAAAAATTCAAATTTTTGGAACCCTCAGATGTTGGTGACAATTTTAGAAATCAACAATTATATCACTAGATATTGATATAAAAAGTGAATTTGGTTATCGTAAGACATAAACGCACGCCATGTTTATGTGCGATCGTGTCTTATAAGAGTTCCATTATTTCCAAAGGATTTTCTAAGGTTAAGAAAATTGTTTGTGTTATGAATTTATCACTGAAAGCATACCAGACTGATCCGGGTTGATATTGCATTGCTTCAAAATATGCTTGGGTCAAGCCGAGTATATTTTCAGGTTAGGTTTTGCTTGGAGCTTCAGGAGAGAAGGAGTTGAGACGTATTCCAGTATTTTATGGTATTAATTTATTTCCATTGTGTGAGTTGTATTGATCAAGTGTATACTCTGATATTATAATCATATATATATATATATATATAGTTTTCTCTTTGTGTAAAGAGTATTGATATATTATATTTTGTTCGTTCCGCTGTGAGACTCTATTCTACTCTGATGCTGCAGTTCTTTGTGTTCTTCTTCTTCTATTCTAACATTTCTTTCTTTATTCTCCTCACCTCGTTTATTCTTTCTTATTAAAGATTTGTATTTCCATGCAATTAGGGTTGGACATGAGTTGAAATTAGTCAACTCAAAGGGTACAGATTGCGGGCCTTTACAAGTCCAGTATTGCCAAGGACGATGTGGTCGATACTCAATCGAGTAGCAACCTACTCTGGGCACTAGTTCCTCTAGTGTCGTTATTGTTGTTTTTCCTCAGCTTGTATAGGGATCCGCTACCGTAGAGGGTTACAATCCTAATGACCTGGGTTATATTTCATGGAAGCCTCTTTCTCCAGTCATCAAGGTCAAAACTCCTGCAACTCCTGGGGATTGCTCTGCTGAAGGTATTCCTACATTCTGCCCTCAATTTGCAAAAATTGTGATGAGGTCTCCAATTGTGAGGGTCGTTGTTTTTCACAGTCTAACAATCATTGATCTCCTTGCTTTAGGTACGAAACCGACCGAAGTCGTCGCAGAGTAGGGAACCAAGGAAGCTGATGAGTCTGCAATGCCTTCTGGTGATGACACAACAAGAGAAGGGGAGATGATAGTGGCATTGAGAGATCTCAATGGCAATGACGGTGATGATGATATTATTTACACAGAGAGACTAGTAAGACTGAAGAGTTGATCCTTGCGGAGATGAAGGAAAGGAATGATGTCAAACTCTTGCTAGTCAAATTTGAGGTCTTGTCATCGTCTTTTTCTACCGATCCTATCGGTATGATCTAGCATAAAGGTCTCCCCTGAGTTACCCAAGTTGCCTCCATAAAATATGTGCTCCAAACCCATATCCGAGACAAAAGAATACTCGACATTGAAGACTAAGAGAAAGAAGCATATACTTAATGAGACTAAAAAGGAGGAGCTAAAGAAGCTCAAGGAGTAGAAGAAGCAAAAAACTCCTAGGTCTCAGGGATCATTTGACTTGTTTTAGCTTTTTGTTTGCCTATTGTGGTTGTTGCAAGTGCGGCCCTCGTGTTTTGCTTTGTATCTTTGTATGTAACCTATGATTAATAAAACATATTGTTTCTTTATTTTTTTTTCCATTCAATGTAATTACGACTTAATTTTTCAACCCGCGCTTAACTCATGACTTGTCTTGTCCAAATGAGCCAAGTGAATTAGGGTCAATTAAGTCAAGTTTTCATTATAGCCCGAAGGTATAGTGTGTATGCCTCTAATTAACCTTAAACCATTCGCCGAGTCAAGGGAATATTTGAGGTTAATTCATAGGTTCACGTTCGTGCCCCAAGCGTCAGTGGAGGCCAAAGCTAAGTTCATACTCATGCCCTCAGCATTGCATGGGCCCAAAGTCAAGTCCATCGAACATTTGGACCTTATGTCTTCATAGTCTCCTGTTATGATTTGGGGTTAGAGTCGTGGGTTATAGCGGTCTTAAGTCATGTTGCACCGTTCACGCTTACCGAATTATTTCAAACTTCATTCCAAGCCATGAAGAATGGGGTTGGTCAGACAAGTAGTCGGATCACACATTCCTTGGCATTGTTCCTTTTGCCCCCACGTTAAGGGCAATGTCCGCCTTATCGAGCGTCGATATCGAACTCGAACTTAGTTAACTTTTTTCGACTAGTCGCATACTTGAGTTCGCTTGTCGAAACATGAGCGAATGAACATCGTTAAGGAATCAATTATTCCCTTCGTTCAAGTTTGGCATAGGCCAATCAGATTACAACACTTGCCAAACTAACACAAACATTCATAGAGCATGGAAAGAGATTTTATTTATTAACAATAACTTTTGGCAAATCGCACCTCATTACACAGTCTGAATATGAAATAAACAAAACAACGAAACAAAACCCTAAGTCAGATAGTGTCGTAGATGCTAGGCATTCCATACTCTTGGAATATAATCTCCATCAACAGTTGTTAGCCTGATAGCTTCCGTTGGATGACGTAGCTTCCCATGTAGATAGAGGTTGGGAAGATATGCTTTAGCACAAGATTGTCAGGTTCAAAGGTCCTGGGTCGAACCTTTTAATTGTAGTATCGGACGACCTAATGTCTATGCGCTGAAGCACGCAAGTTCGCTTCCTTTCTCTTTTCGTATATTATGTCCAGTGACTCGAGGAGAAGATCTTGTTAGTCAAAGTGTCATAATATGTCGATCACTTAGAAGGGACTTCAAACTCTGCAGGAATGACTGCCTCAGAGCCATAGGGGAGCGCGAAAGGAGTATGCCTATTCACTGACTCATGGGTAGTCTGATATGCCCAAAGGGCTAATGGTAATTCATTGAGCCGCTTGGCCTTTGCCTATTTTAGTCGCTTCTTCAGAATGGACTTGATGATCTTGTTCACATATTCGACTTGTCCTTTCGATTGCAGGTGTGCAACTAATGTCTATCTCTTCTCAATATGGTATCGATGATAGAAATCTTTAAACTCCATGCTATCAAAATTGGGTCTCATTATCAGTGATGATAGCTCCGGGGAGCCCAAATCGACATATGATATTTCAGACAATAAAATTGATCACCCTCTTCGTTGTGATTGTGGTTAGTGGTTCAGCTTCAACCCACTTTGTAAAGTAATCCATAGCCATGATTGCATACTTCGCTCCAACCTTAGAGATTGGAAGACTTCCGATGATGTCTACTCCCCATATTGCCAATGGCCAAGGATTAACCATCTAGGTGAGTTGGTTGGGTAAAGCTCTAGAAATCTTCGCAAACTTCTAGCACTTGTCGCAGCATTGTGAATACTCAGCTGCATCTCGGTTCACAGTAGGCCAAAAGTAGTTGTACCGTAGTATTTTTTTGCCAAAATATACCCTTCGATGTGGTCGCCACAGTCATGCCTTCATGCACTTCCCGTAATACGCACTTGACATCGTCATTGGAAATGCGCCAGAGTACGAGAATTGAGAACCCTCTCCTACAAAGAGTACATGTCGAAGCTTTACAAATAAGGGTGTGCTTCTCATTCTTCCTTTCTAGAAGGGTTCCATGTGTAATAAGTTCTTCATGGGGGTCTTCCATGACTCTTTCTCAGGTTCTGCTTCCAATTCTTGATCAACTTCCATTTGATCTATATTTGAAGTGTTCGTTGCTTCAATCAGGTTCATTTATGCTTCTTCTGGACTGTTAGAGCCGATTAATTAGCAAATCTGTCAGCCATTTGATTCTCCTTCCATGGAATGTGGGAGATGCTATGATAGCTAAAGATGTCTAATAGTTCTTCTACTCACTCTAGGTAGGCAGCAAGTCGCGTCTCCTTTGTTGGGTACTCTCTTTGGACCTGGAATACAACATTTTGCGAGTCATAGAAAATATCCAATGCAATTATTCCCAATTCTTTCGCGAGTTTCATCCCGACAATCTGGGCTTCATACTCGGAATCATTGTTAGTGGAGCGAAAATTCAGCCTCCACGTGTAATAGGACGATCGTCCCTCAGGAGTTAACAAGACAACTCCAGCGCCGGAACGTCTATCATTATGGGAATCATCTGTATACAAATTCCAAACGCCTGATCCCGAATTGAGTTCAAGAGGGTCTTCTCCATCGTCCGAGATATCATCTTCGGGGTTGTATATTAGGTTATGAAATCAACCATTGCTTGTCCTCGGATCGACTTCCGTGGAAGGAAAGTGAGATCAAACTGGCTTAGCCTGATGTTCCACTTAAGTAACCTCCCAAATGCCTCAGGTCATTGAAGTACCTATCGAAGGACCTATCGCAGCGTCTGGTCGGTGTACACTTTAATTGGTTGATCCTGAAAGTAGCGATGAAGCTTTCTTGAGGCGACCAACAAGCTGTAAGCGAGATTCTCAATATTTAGGTAGTTTTGTTCTTCTCCTCTCAACTTCTTACTCACATTATACACTGGTCTCTGAACTCTGTCTTCCTCAATGACAAGCGTCAGGCTAATAGCATGTAGGGATACTACCGAGTACACAAATAAGTCCTCATGATCTATCCGCTTGGATAATATTGGAGGACTCTCCAATTAATTCAATAGGTTTTGAAAAGGTTCAATACAATTTGGGGTGCAAGAAAAGTTGTGTTTCCCTTGCTTTGTCAAGTCAAAGAAGGGAATGCACTTGTCGGTTGCTCTGGAAATGAATCTATCCAAAGCAGCTACCTTTCTTGCCATACTCTGCACATCCTTGATCTTTCAAGGTTCCTGGATTCACTTGATTTCTTCAGTCTGATCTAGGTCGATCTCAGTCCCTTGAGCGCTGACAATGAAACCCAAGAACTTCCTGCATCCAAAGCCAAAAGAGCATTTCAAAGGGTTGAGCTTTATCCCATAGTGTCGAAGAACACCGAACATTTTCATTAAGTCCTTGACATGTCTAGTTGATCGCTTCGACTTTACAAGCATGTCATCCACGTATACCTCCATCGTCTTTCAAATATGATCATGGAACATATGTTTAACCAACCGCTGATATGTCGCCTCAGCGTTCTTTAGTCTAAAGGGCATGACCGTGTAGCAATACAGCCCAAGATCCGTAATGAAGCTAGTATGTTCATGGTTTGGGATATGCATCGGGACCTAGTTGTATCCAGAGTAAGAATCAATAAATGAAAGGAGTTAATGCCCAGCTGTCGAGTCGTCTTACTGGCCAATCCGAGGATGTGAAAAACTATCCTTCGGGCATGCCTTATTCAAGTTCGAGAAATAAATGCATGTCCACCATTTCCCATTAGCTTTCTTCACAAGAACTAGATATGATCCTACTTAGGGTGTGTCCGTATCGAATGAACCTGTTACCTTTTAGTTTTTCAACTTCCTCTTACAAAGCCGCTGACCTTTCTGAGCCAAGCGTACGCCTCTCCTTCTTGATTGATACGTACTTTCGATTGATGTTGAGTAAATGGCTCATGATCGATGAGGATGTCCCACACATGTCATAATGGCTCCATGCAAACACATCAAGGTTTGCAGGTTTGCATGGAGAAAGTTAGTCAATTCCCACGTCCAGAAGGGATCCAGGTGAAGTCCCTAGTCGGGTCGTCGTTATCGATTAGAATCTCCACTGTAGTCTCATTAGGAGTAGCCTTCTTACATCCCACTTCCTCATCCTCTTTGGGATCAATATCCTCGAGTTGGCGACTGGACGTTTCCGGCCGGGATCTCTCCTTTATTTGCTATGATGTTGCCTCCTTACCAGTAGGAAGGGCGTGTTTGGGCTCTTCGCCTTCTCCATTGAGAACCTCTTTCCATTCCACTAATTAGCATGGTCATCCTGCTAATTAGTCTCCTCAGACCATTCCAACTCTAGCTTTGGTTGGGAACTTCAAGAGCATGCACCAAGGAGCTATGCATGCTCAAAATTCTACCAGGGCCGACCAGCCCAGAAAGGCATTGTACGGAGAGTTGATATCCATAACAAGAAATGGGGGGATTCACACTCTCTTGCATCTCCCTCACCCAAGTCCATCTTTAATTCAACTACTCCTACCGGTTTAGTGGTTGAGCCATTAAAGCTAGTATCCTTGCCTTACATGGCTTTAAATCTCTTGCTTCCAACTTCATTTGGTCAAAAGCTTTCTTAAATAGAATATTTATGGAACTCCCGCAATCAACAAGGACCTTCCATAAAGTTTTTGGGTCATATAATGGCCGAAATCACTAGAGGATCTATGCTCGGGGTCTCCATTCCCTCAGACTCTTTGTCATGGAAGATGATATCATCCATCATCGTCTTCCATTGCTTGATCGAAATGGCATCTTCAAGGGTGAAACACTCCCCCACATTCGCGTGCTTCATAGCATTCACATATAACTCCATTGTACTCGCACTAAATCCCGCTGGATGTGGTCCTCCGACGATGGTGTTTATAACAATCCCCTTGGCTTTTTGTTGGGTAGTGGCTCTAGGAGCCACCTGATCTTGATTGGGGGTCGAAGCCCCCGACCCTTATCCACCGAGGCGACTTTGTATTCATCTAGTTCCCCTTCTTGCAACAACTTCTCAAAAACATCTCTCAAATGGCGTCACTCATTTGTAGTTTGGCCGTAAGCTTTCGTGAAATAAACAAAATGTTCACGTTCCATGCTCCTTCTCTATGGAATCCCGCAGTGGCAGTTTCTTGTACTATATCACATTGCACGTATTAAGATATTTTTTTTCAAGGTATCACTTAATGACGTTTAATTATCAAATGACTAGAATCAAGGTCGCTTCTTAGCGTCCCCTTCTGATTACGATTTCCTTTATTACCGTTCTATCGTGGAGGCCATTCTTCTTGCTATGGTTCCCAACATTTACTTCCACCTTTCCAGAACTACCCCCAGACTACTTTATGGCCACATTGCTCTGAAATTCTTTCTTCACCACCTTACTAGCCCTCCTTTTCGGTTCACCCGTGTATCCTCCTGTCACAAGTGTAGGCTTGCTTTCTCGTAAAATATTTCCAGTGATGTAGGAGGCTTTCCAATCAGATACATCCCAATCCTATTTCTTTGTCTACAACATCGGCCATCGCTATTAGAATCGTGTTCGAATTAGGATTTCTTACTTCGGTGATCGCCATGCTGAAACAGTCGAGATACCCCCTTAAAATCTCTTTAGGGGTATACTTAACTGTGGAAATCTCCATTACATGCTTTGACTTAGACACATTAAGTCTAAACTGAGTTAAAAACTTCTATTTCGGGTCTTTAAAGTTTGGAACTGATCTGGAAGGAAGTCCGATAAACATCAATGCAACCCCGTCGAGGTACATCGGGAAGGCTTTGCACATGACGGCATCGGGAGCTGCGGCTGCATCCATGTACGATGAATAACGCATTAAATGCTGTTATGGATTTGTCCTACCTAAATATTGGCTTATTTGTGGTAGATTGAAACTTCTCGAGAACTGAGCTTCTAAAATGTCATCGGTGAAAGGAGTGTGGCTACGATCCAGACCCCAATCCTCATTAGTATATCCAATGTTATCATTAATTATTTGCCACATCATCGTTGTTGTTTCTGCATAAGTAAACATATGTTTCGGCTCAGTACCTTCGGCTCGTCCATCTCCCCCGACTCCCTCTTCAGGCAACGTTGCCTGAGCTGCCGTCCGGGCGACACTTCCTTGCTCTTTGTTGTCCCAGTCAATCACAAAACGAGTGGGTAGAAGCAGGGGTGTGCGAGTCGCTTAGGAAGCTTCACATTACCTAGGGAGAGGTAGGCTCTAGTTCGTAGTATTGGCCGGCTGGAGGTGTCCGAGATCGAGATTTTCGATCCGGGATGGTTGCCCCGTCTGATCCGGTCGAGCCAGGACCCTTACGAACTGTAGCTCGTCCACATTACGAGCTTGTTGGAACTGACATTGATGGTCCTCTCCACTCCTTCCTGATGATGAAGACGCTTCGTCAGACTGGTGTCGTGAAGGAGACGTAGAATGTTGGTTTTGGAAATCTCGCCACTGCCTCATCATCACATCCATATCATGCTTCATCATCGCATTCTCTCGCCTTTGGGAAGTCAGGGAGGTGTTTGCCTCATCCAACTTATTGACTAAGAGCGTGAAGTCATCACGTGTGACAAACGCTGAAGAAAGGGCTTGGTTACTTGCTGTAGTAGCAGGATCGTTGTTGGCCCCTATAGGGTTCGAGTTCAATCAAGGGACTATCGATCCAGGGACGATTGATCCAGGGTTCATCGAACTGGGGCATCCGATCCGAGAGTAGCCTAGGTTGGTGTTGATTGCGGGGTTGTCTGTTGCGCATCATTAGATGATGCTCTAAGGGTAGCTTGCTGAGCTTTGATCTTTTTTTTTTTTTTTTTTGGAATCCATGGTTGTCGATAGTAGTGAAAACGTGGATTACTCCCTCGGACTTGGTGATCCGAACAACAAGTAAACAATCCAAAGGGCTAAGAATTCGAATATTACCAGTGAAAGCACCAAACGTTTGACCAAAAAATGGCATAAACACCAAAAATAGAGAATTTGTAGAGAAGTAAATGAAGAAATACAAATGAAACTAAGGAAAAGTAACAATTACACGCAATTTATAGTAGTTTGGAGTTACATCCATTTTATAGTTCCTTGATTCACTAAGAAATTACAAATACAATGCTTTTGATTCTCTAACACTCGAATTACAATGCACTATCTCTCGAATTACAATGATTGAATCAGAGAATAACTCGAATCTTTGCTATCGAGGATATTCGTGAATATCCAAAGTGCCAAAAGTCCTTGAATCATCTTCGAAATGCTGCATTTATAGACCTGGTGGGTATCCAGATCGAATAGGCCACATGGCTTTTGATCCAGGATAATAAAGAAGTAATGGGCATATTCTCTAAGCCGTTGGAGTGCGATTTCAGGAAGATGTTGGGCCGATTCGAGGCTGCTGGGCTCGAAGGAGAATGCATGTCATGTGATTTGGAGCATCAGGAGGTCGTGGAGAAGGTATGCTCAAGGTTGGAGCGAGTCTTCTGCGTAACCGCCTTGTCCGGTTCGAACCATATCAGATCGAAATACTCGGTCCGGGCTCTGTTCGACCTGAAACTTTCTCGATTCTGGGGCACAATCCCATTCGATCCGGAGTTGGCTTTAACTTCTTCGAGCAGGGATGCATTGCGTACTCTATCCTTTGTTTGAGCTGAAGCTTTATTGAGTTTGAGATGAGTGGCATGGGACCTCTTTGATTCGACACTTCACTTGTCATCTCATTCGATCCGGCCACTTCAAACCAAAAGATAATCTCTATCTTAGCATGATTTAGGAGCCCAAGGCCTCCTAGCCACGAGTGTCTAACTCTTTGACGACCTTGCTAAATGGTAGGTCAATAATAAATAACCAAAAGTGGTTCCTTTCAAACTTTTCCCCAATTATTGGTTTTCAAGAACTTTTGAGAAAGTAGTTTTCTAAAGGAATTCGTTAAGACAATTGACGAAAAAATGCGTAGATATCCACAATTCTATGAAATATATTTTCCTTCCATATATATTGCTTTAATTTTTATGATTTTGCTAGACATAACAAACATATCAGATCAATCATAAACGATTTGGGTAAAAATTGATTCAACGCAGTTATGATATACTCCATTTGGCCCATTAGTACAAGAGTCAATATAACTAAGCCCACTTATTATATGGGTTAGTTACTTATCCCATTTATAAGCTTAAATTGGATCTGGCTAATAAATAACTCAAAAAATATACCCAAACAAATAACTTTTGCTTTTTACCTTTTGAATATAGCAGTATTAAATTAAATTTAAATTTTACAGTTATATTTTAGTTTTCATCGAAATATAATATTTTGCCAAAATCAAAGATGGAATGTTGGGACGAAGTCTGTTAAAGTTTAAATTTAGTTTCTAGTTTTCATTGAAATATAATACTCTTGCTTTAATATTTTGCCAAAATCAAGATAGGGTAGTTTCTTTGAAATATAATAACTTATTTGTGCTTTAATTAATATTTTAATGTGGTGATGTATTTGCTAAGTAGAATTGTTAGTTACCATCAAAAACTGGGGTGTATGCTAAGAATATGAAGCATCCGACTATTCCATATTTTATGTAATGTACATGGCCGTTTAATAATCGATGTCCAGTTTGATTATGAGTCGATATGAGGAAGTCATTGCAATTTTGTGCAGTTAACGCATCATTAATACCTTGCAAAATCTTCACTATAACGCAAAGAAATGTATGACTGCTATAGTTTTTTCAATAGTGTTATCAAAAAGTAGGCCCATTTAAAACTATTTTTTCTACTACATCCACTGAACAAACACTTTTTAGCATTCACTTTAGTAGCGTTAGTAGTTATCAAATTTGAACTGCGTAATTCATGATGTTCTTTGATTTTGTTATATATAATTAAACAATATTTCATTTCTACATAAATAATGTCAGAATGAGAATGAAGTAATTTTAAATGCTTGGTTTTATATTTAACCAAACAATTTGTATCTTCTTAGTTTTATGTTATTTCTTTGATAAATAACTTTCTGCACATCCGCCTTTTTGGAACCGCTAAGTACATTAAATGCACATGCGCAATCTGAACAAAAAATAGCAGCTTCTACCTAACCGTTCGAATATACATTCTACACTATCAAATTCTCTGAACGAGAAATAGAATTTCATGTTTTTGTTTCGAAGTTTTCAACTTCCACCGGCTAGATTTTCGGTATTGATGGAATGTAATTTCATTGTTCCCCGATTGAAAGAAATCGAAAAATGCTTAGAACAATATAGAAATTCCTTGTATAACAGTTTGACCGTGGAAGGGTATTTTTGAAATTGCACAAAGATGCTATATATTATCATTCAACTAAATTTCCATCGTTAACACAAGCAAAGAAGTAAACATATAGATCATCTTTCGATAGAACAAATAGGGTGGTGTTAAATACACCAATTCAGATACCATTATCTGTAACCAAAAAGTGAATTTTAAACGCCTTTTAAGCAATAGAGCAAGATTTTGTAATTTTTCAAGCAATAGACTTCTGATACATACAGCAAAAATGATGGGATGTTGACGCGTAAGTATAACAAAAAGTTTAGCAGAATTCACTTTTGATACATTCAAAATGAGGAGACTGCTTCCAAGGACAAATATTCCTATCTACACTTTTAAACCTTAAAGCAGTCATTAACTGAATAATAAGCATGCAGCTTATATTCCCAGCAAATTATCTATATACTTCAACAGTTCAACTGCAGCCATCAACATTGTATTTCCTACTCTACAATTTCTAGTATATTCCCTCATGCAAAGGTTTCATCTGGATCCTGCTCGCACTTCATTTGCCTTTCACTAATCTTTCTCTTCTTACCAATCTTAATCTCCTCTTCCTTCTTATCAACAAAACTCATCAAATCCTTAAAACTCGTTAATCGAGAAGGCCGCTTGCGCATTGTTCTTGTTTCAAAGGAGGAAGCTTCCGCCTCTGTTCTGGTAGCGTATTTGTTGTATTGACAGTATATACGCATGAAGAATATAAAGAGAGCAATGAAGCATGAAACCCCACAAATAAGAAATAGGCCCCAGAAACTTTCTAAGCTCAATCTGTTTGCATCGATAGTTGTGTCTTTTGAGGAACAGCCGTTTTGGTTAAGCCATTTGTCGTGAATTTTTTGAAGTTCTCCGTTTTCCGATAAGGTTAATATGGCGGTTGATAGATCTACTGCTAACGGAGAATCTCTTTGAAAAGCCTGTATCAAAATATAAGATTTGAGTCTTATGTTGATAACATAGCAGAAATTGTGTCAAACAAGGGATAACTAATAACATTTCAGGCTCATGGCTTCTCACATTGTATTTCATCATTCATGATTGATTCTCAGATTTATTCCTAATTTAGAAAGAAGAAATTATATGCTGTCATCTACTTTGAAAGCATTGTATATGATTGTTTGTATTACATAAAATGTTATACGGACTACTGTCACATGCATTTTGCCTCCAAACTCAGATATACATTATAGATACAAAGGTTTTCTTCGGAAGGAACTGAAAAGCCTATGTAATAGTATGAGAAATCTTATGTGTCATAACATAGGAGATCACTTATGTCAAAACAGAAAATATATCATGCCATAACACTAATCTTCCATTTGTGCCGTAATGTTAAAAAAAAAAAAAAAAAAAAAAAAAAAAAAAAAAAAAAAATCTTATATGCCATAAGGTTGAGAAATGTATGTGTCATGGAATATTTAATATTATAACAAAAGAAATTTGTGTCATAGCATTGAGAATTTCACATACCAAAACCTAGAAAATCACTCAAGTCGTGACATTAAAAAATTTCGTGTGCACGATATAGAAAACCTCTTTTGTTGCAAGTTTGTAACACCAAAAATATCACGTTGCAGCATAAAGAATCCCATGTGTCACAACATAGAAAATCACCTCCTTTCTTTCAATTTTTTTTCTTTTTTCTTTTTAACCTTTAAATTTTCTAGAAACCCCCTTTTGAAGTGTTTTACAAAGAGGACGGTAAATAAATCAGAGTTTTGTTTGGTAAGCATGTAGGAATCTAGAGTGTTATTTTGTATGAGTCCAGTTGTATAGGATATTCAAAACTAAGACTTCTAAATCATACCACCTAAGCTAATGGTTCTATATTAGAAAAACTCCGATGCCCAGAAAGTATCACGTTATAACGCAGAGATCTTATGTGTCAATGGATTTAAAAAAAAAAAAAAAAACTGATAACAAACTCCCGAGTAATAACACAGATTCATATAACTCTCTTGGTATCCTTCACAGTTAAAAAAAATTCATATAACTCTCTTAATATCTTTCGCAGATAAAATTAATTCAACCTATGTGCATGAGGGAAATTTGCTCACGAATTTTATTTAACCCATCTTTTCAAGCAAGGAGAATTGACAAATAAAGGTAATGGCGAGAGTACATGTGCGCTAAATAAAAAAAAATGTTATAGCCATAAACATTTAAAAACAACTTACAAATCCCCATCCGCTCCTTGTAAATTCTGGCCCAACTGTCTTGAAATTACAGTAGCTAGACAAGAAAAGTTCAACATACGGAAGTTCATCTACAACTGCAGCAACTCCTCCAGCACCTGGCCCACGTTCAAGTGCATCTGCATACTCTTCAGGACTGTGTAACACAACTAACCTCGATTCTGCAATTTTAAATTGCTCTATCAAATAGTTTTTTGCAAAAGATCCTACTTGGTAGCCTATAGGATCAGTGCTTGCAATTAAACCATCAAGCCCTTCAACTCGAGAAGAAAGTTGTTGAACAGTTAGAATTGACGTTAGGCTTGCAGTGTAGCTTGAGTTTATTATAAGTACTACAAAAAGCCATATGATTAGTACCAGTCTCCCCAGCGTGCTCACAGTATTTTCTCCTGAGATGAAGCAAACGTGCAAGTATGTGAATATATCTAACAAGAGCTAGAGGAAATAAGCATGTAAGAAAAATAAATCACTTACTATGAGCGAAAAACATGGTGGATAAACTAAACCTGCAAGATGAACATGAGACAAGTTAGTAAAATGAATGAGAATAATACCCGAATAGAGGAATATGGATTAAAGCTGAAATAAGTCATGGCTCCAATACCACATATAACAACTATTTTTAGTACAATTCACCTTTCAAAGCAAGCAAGAAGAGGATGCCTGCTCATCAACTGTCTAATTCTAGGCGTTGCAGGACATTACAAATGCATAGTAAAATTATTTATAAGCATTCAATGTTTATACTCATGAAGACACCCATACTTTAAAGTTTCTTATTAATTGTCTTAATTTTTCAAATTCTGCATTAAGATTGTTGTTCTTGACAATATGGCTAAACCGTTTCTTTCGCTTTGACCAAATAAAGGCATATTTCCAATCAAATATGCTAAATCTTTTGGCCAGGTTCAGTGTTATCCATTAACTAAACCGACAATGTCAATAACAACCTTGATAACAAAATTTTGGAAAAGGTAATGTGGAAGTAACAATAAAACTACTGCCACATGCTATACATGCAGCATTTTATGAATTCATTATGTATTCTATCATGGTTTGAGAAATCAGACTCAGGCAAAAACCCTGTATATATCCAATGACCATAGATCCATTTCTTATTAGGAAAATGTAAAGGTTTGATAAAAGTACAAACCAACAAACAGTGACTAGCTGTTGGCGAGGAGAGCCACGAAACTCAGTGTTCATCCGATGCTCAAGAATCCAAACAACAGCTCCAACAAAAATGAAGAAAGCTCCTGTAACACACCACATTTCTATGGAGAATGGTTTCAGAAAAGCCCAAGCACTTGATTGCACTGCTTTGATCTGAGCTACTATCACAAGGCCTGATTCGATGAATGGCTGTGTAAAATCTACAATCCTCGTTCTATTTGTTACAATGGCGATGTCACCTACTGCCGCATCAAAGTACTGTAATATAGTATGTTATTATTTAACGGTTAACTTATCTGGCTAATATACTGAAATGTCAATAGAAACATATGGTTAAATTTCAATGATCACAATATGCATGGTTATTTATTTCTTTTTCGTTATAACCCAGAGGGTGAAGGCTGTATGCCGTTGTTTCTCATAATTTCACAATAGATGTGAGGTTCACTTTATATTAAAAAAAGCTCAAGCATTTTTAGGATCAAACACTCTCCATCATTAGTTAAAAACTATAGATATCAACCAGTTACAACATGCTACCCCGTCTGATTATTTTGTGAGTAACAGTGCACCCAAAATATCCTAGTTGGTATGCTTTAAGAAAATGATGAGAGTAGCGTTTCCCAGAAATCACTACTATGGAATAATACTTACATTATCAGCGACCTTCTGCACCAGCTCATTGAAACTAGGATTTTCAACACCATTTCCAAATAGCACAAAAGTATAAGGAACAGGATAAGGTAAAAGCTCAACTGCAGCTTTAAAGACATCAATAGTGTAACCATTCACTCCATCAGGACTGTTATCCTTAGCCACAAAAGCTTTATAACTTGCTCTATTAGGCACACCAATTTTCAAAGGCTTCCCATTGTTCGGAAATACCCAACCACGTGGCGTAGTGATAGTTTCTCCAGGCCAAATTACTGCATTCAGTTGTTGACTACTCGATGTAATATTTGGTGGTTTTCTATATAATATTTCGGGTTCAACAACTGATAAACCCGAAAAATTCGACCAAAACCCAATGCTTCTAACACCCGTTCCAACAATATTAAGAATATCATACGCAGGATGAATCAAATTCCTATCAGGATTAAATTCCACTTTGCCTATCAAACCGGTAAAATTCGTAAGCATCATTTTGTCAAGCAACTTGCTTCCTCCAGTGAAATAATTCAGCATGTCCAGATGCAAAATGCTATCATTTGCAGAGCGTAGTTCGGGATCTTTACTAAAAGATACATTGTTCCCTTCCTTTAAAAATTCATTCAAAGCATAAGCAATCAGCCAAACTGAATCATAAGCGTACAGTCCATAACTGTTCAAACTCGAGCTCATGTTTCCATTTCCACTACGAATCGTTCCATTCCATCTAGACACAAATTTCTTTTTCAAATTTGAATTTGAAGAATGATGATTAAGTACAAGTAAACCTTGAATGAGGTTCATGGTATCAGAGTCGGTAGGATAAGAAGAATCCAGGGCAGTAGCCAGCCAGTCCGTAGCGATCCAGACATAACCATTAGCCATCATACCAAGTTGTTTTGCAACCGAAAATATACTGATACCCGAGTCTGGATTAACATGAATAACATACACTCTAGACTCCATTAAATTTACCTGCCCCAGTAAATCACTAATTGTAGTTTCATCTGAGTTAGGAGGTAAGGCAGCTTTGAACGATATCTTGGCACGCTTAGTTGCTAGTGCATCACCTAATGCAGTTACTCCACCCCTTCCATAACTGTTATCACAGTATATGGAAATGACTTCTCTCCATTTGTAGTATTCTATTATGTCAGCTATTGCATTCATCTGGAAGTAATCGCTTTGAGTTGTTCTTACAAAGTAAGGGAACTCCAATGAGGAAAGGATAGGGTCAGTTGCTGCAAATGAGACAAGTGGTATATGGAGTTCGTTTACTACGTGTGAAATGACTTGAGCGATTCCAGATGACTGTGGACCGATTATTGCTACTACGTTGTTTACCATAAGCTTTAAGGCTGTACAAGAAAAGAAAAAAAGACTCAGTTGCAAATTCATTAACCACTTGATGTACAAATTCAGACATACGTAATGTTCCATTAGATCATAAGTTTGATCCATCAAAATTCACAATATTATAGCACATTCACAAACAAACAAACAAAAAAAAAAAAAAAAAAAAAAAAAAAAAAAAAACTAAAATCAATAATGATGTAGTATATAGCATTACTGAAACTTTTCAGATGGCTGAAAGCAATAAGTGAGTTCTTAATTTGTTTGATTTTTAAACCAATGTGCATAGCTCTGCAAAGACACAAAATCAATAATGATGTAGTATATAGCTGAACAAGAGATATAATATACAGCATTACTGAAACTTTTCATCTGCTATTAGTATGCATGGCAGATGCAATTAGATGCTAGAATAGTCTATGTACCAATGAAAATTTCTTCAGCTGGAGCATTTTTTGTGTTTAACCAAGTTTTACTTGGACATAACTGATTCATCTATTCAAAAATAAATTTTTTAAATTGGCCATTGACTGATGAATAAAACATGAGCATCCATATGCAATGATCCATCTTTAAAATACAGCAAACATCAGGAAGATTACCTTCAACGATCCCAACAAAACCATTGCATTCAGTATCTTGTGCAATGACATTAAGCTTCACACCATTAAGAATACGAGGATCCCCATTTATATCTTCAACCGCAAGCTTAATCGCCTGCCCAGCCGCTCTCCCAATAGTTGAATTGAACGTGAACAGAGCTCCCAAATTCACAACAGTTGGCTTTAAGAGGGTGGCAGTGTCATTTTCGCCTTTGGTTAATGCTACAATGAAGCACAAAGCCAGCAGCCTAATTGAAGTTGGACTCATTGTGGATTTGTATGTACAAATCTGCGGGGGTCCTATATTTTCCAAAACATGAACTAAGGACGGTATGAAAAGCAGCAACAAATTCAGTTTATGAAGTTAGAATCTAAGGTAAGATGAAAGAATTAACAAAGGGAAAATGGCATGTGAAGAAATACCAAAACCCATTGAACAAGTTACACAAATGAACAACTACAATCAGAAACAAAATAACAATACTCTTATGATCTTGAAAACATAGAAAAAGAATATGATACCTAATGAAAGAATGATGGTAGCTCCAGTATAATAGGATACTGAAAGAAATATCTATAAATTATTGTCAATGGAATATAATAAAGTTTAATGATTAGGTACCACTCATCTGGCATCCAAATATTTCAAAAGTAACGTCTAATGTCAAAGATTAAATATGTAATAGGCAACAGAAGAATTGGTCTAAAATGAGAATTCAATAATCGAGGGATGGGGGCATTTAAGCATCCCATTGTGCAGGTATTATGAGAATTAAACCCGTAAATTTAACAGAAAATGAACAGTGACGATACCTTAAGCTTATGTGACTTGATACCATGAACTTGTTGTCATAAGAGAGAAATTAAGCAAGTCACGAGAAGGTATCTTTTTTATAGCCACGGAGACAGCGAAGGGGATGCAATCCTCGAAAATAACGCCAATTTCAATTCGTGGAGAGATTACTTATACTGGAGCAAGGCAATTTCTGCAAACTGAAAGGGAACTGTGAGGCTTTAGCATCCAGTTAATTTGATTTTTCTTGCTTTAAAAATGGAAACTTTTGGACTGGCTTTGGCCGTAGAATATATTCGGACCAGAACCTTTCCATATCGCATTAATTACGTAGACTTTAAATTTTACGACGATTGTGATGGGACTGATGTGCAGTATATTGGTCATATGACTCATGTTTATCACGAGTATTGGTACAAAATCTATTTAAATCTATATTAAAAATTGTATTGAAAAAGCGTATTTTTTGTCCAACCCTAAAATGTCAAAATTGTTTTTTATTTAAATTAAAAAACTGTAACACAAAAATAAAATCTGTGCGGTTGAATTTTTTTCTTCAAAACTTCATTTGTGTATACGTTGACCCTTGAATAATGAGTCAATAACAATCCACGTACGGAGCGCACGCCACGATCACATGCGGAGCGCGTGCCGTTACGCTAGTAATAATAAAGCAGAATCTTTTGAATTTTTTTTGTTAATTTGAGGAGTTTCTTTTTTTCTTTTTAATTCATCTTGGATGTTTTAATTTTAAATTAGTTTGTCATTTTACATTTACTTATTATTTCTCTTATATTATTTTATCTTTTTTATCGTTTTATATTTTGATATGAACATTTCAAAGTTTACACAATTATTTATTAACA
Organism: Allium sativum; assembly: GCA_030737875.1. Taxonomy (NCBI): domain Eukaryota; kingdom Viridiplantae; phylum Streptophyta; class Magnoliopsida; order Asparagales; family Amaryllidaceae; genus Allium; species Allium sativum. The sequence goes on along the minus strand of CM060909.1, from coordinate 154,499,271 downwards.
GTTAGCTCTTAATATTTTATATTTAAGTCGACATATTTAAATTAATTGCAAAATCCAAAATTTAAATAAATTTAGTTAATTAATCACTACAAGAAAATATGCTATTTTCGACGGCTTAAAACAGTCATCAGCTGTCGAAAAATAGTCGTCGCTTTTTAAGGCATCGACGAACAGAGCTTTCGACGGCTCTCGACACAGCCTGTCGATTCTAATTTCGACGGCTAGAGGCGGTTATTGTCAGTTTCCGACGGCTGACGTCGGCCGTCGAAAACCATTACATACACAACGTCAATAAGTTGTTGCAAGCCGTCAGAAATCATTGCATATTCAAATGTCAACAAGCCATCGGAAAACCTGCTTTTTTTTTCAGCAGCTATTTAGCCTTCCAACTACATTTCTCACACAGACCACTAACTCATCAATAATATATAACCTCAGCATACCATATATCAAATAAATATCAAAATAAAACAAATTCTAACTCAATAAATCAACAAAAACAACATAAATTTCACCACAAACTCAAACCACTAATTATACAATACATAAATTTGTGTATATCACATAGTCTACCATAATAATAACAATAAATACACCAAGTCTACCGCAACAAGTCTACACTCAAGTCTACCATCAAAGTCTGTCATCATAATATATACAAAATATCAACCCACGATCTAAACAAGCACGAGTCATATACGTACACTGCTCCAAAAAACAAATATACCTCACAATCCAATCCATCACTGATCATCTCCAGAACCTGCAGAGTCAGCTGAAGATGGGAAGCGGTCATCCTGCTGCATGATCTCGACCATACGTTGGTCCAGAAACTGTGTCGTCTCAATGGCCTGGCAGCGATTCTAGTCCTCAAGCTGTGCCACCCTAGACCTCAAGTCCTCAATCTCTGCCAAGTCAATATCAGCACTGCTCTGCCTACTCCGTCTCTGAGAGCTAGCCTGTAACAATTATTTAAAAATCTTTTAATCATATGCAATTATATTAATTACCTATAACTCATTAATGTTATTTTATTTCTAAGCTAAAAAATAAATTAAGGAAAAAACCGATTACCACTTGGTTTCCAAAGACATAACGCCTGTTTCGCGCCGCTGGATCCATCACTGACTGGAATATAACGCCGTCCTCATCTGTCGTGAGTTGCTCTCGCTCCGTATTAGATAGAAGTTGCTGGCGTTGCTCCATGAACTTTGCCTGCAAGACCAAATAAGAATGTTGATAAAATTAATATCATTATATCTTATTTTGTTATAATTTAACAATTACTACAAATACCACTACATAAAATGAAATCTTACATGGCTTTACCTAAATTTGTCATCGTGTCATGTATATGAGACGGTCCCATCTGGATTTACATGCTCGATGACATGCGTACGAGTGAACACGTCCATATGAGACTGAACCATGCACCTCAGCCTCCTGAATTTGATTATTGCACACAATTATTACACATTCAGAATTATATAGCATATTAATTTTTTATAATTCGTATTTATAAAATTTACTAACTCCTGCCTATACTACTGAAATAATTTAGATCCTCCTCGATGAGTGACAAGATTTGCATTCCGATTTGCTGAGTTTCTTTCTAACTCTGTCTGTACATTCAAAATTTGATATATTACTAATTGATCGTATATTTTTTATATTTAAAAAAAATTAGTTTTGTCTCAGTAGTATCCGAATATCTAACAAATCCTTCCCACACGGCTGCCCCCATCCAGCTAGGCTTTTTCATGTTTTTCTTTATTGTTGATATGCTATCCTTATAATTCTTTCTCATTTTTTGCGTCCAATAGGTTCAGGCCAGCTGTAACTCGTCAGTCTATATATCAACCTAGACTTGTATTTCACAGTAAAAAAACATTAAGAAGTAAAATATGTACAGTATGTCAGCGATTAAAAAAAAATGGAAAAATATGTAGAAGAATGTACTTACAAGGACGTCCTACCAAATACACTTTATAATGTGAGGTGGGAAGGTATCCTACTTCGGCCAACATGTTGACATCATAGCCCTGTACGTTGCTTGTGACACATCTAGAATAATTTGATGGTTGTAGGTCGAAACCTCTGTGTTAAGTATGATATACATAAGTGTATAGTTGATAAAAAAAATAACATGCTAAATAAAGTACATTTTTTTACCCCTTGGCTCTAGGCACTAAGGTGACGATGAGACGCTGTGAGTGATGCGATGGACTAGAACCATCGGCTGAAGAATGAGAAGTACTCCTCCCTCTCGACGACATATGTATATACCTTTCACATATAAATCATTTTAAAATAGAACAATAACATGATATTGATATTTATTTTATAGTTAACTGACACAAACGATATAAGTTGCCAAACAAATGACATAAATGGAAATGAAATTGTTTATACCTTTATTAGTTTGGGTCTCATATTCTAACGAGAAACATATTACATTGCAGTTTTAAGATAAATAAATAGGAAAAACTGCATATGGAATAAAAAATGTAAATAATGATCATAATATTCAATAATTTAACAGAGTTACATGAATTGCAAAATATACGTCATGTACTCCATAATTACATTACAACTAGAAAGATAATACTCATCATCTACATCAGTCATCATCGTCTTCTGATTCAGAAACAGTCTCATATTCTATAATATTTTCCTCCGTAGTCTCAAACGCTTCAACCAAAACGTTGGTTCATCGATCAGTGGTCCAAAATCTGTATGATCGTCTTCAATTATTATTTCATTGTTTTGCTCAAGATCTGCCTGATAAACTTCTTTGTTTGGAATATTCTTCTCATCAAACGTGAATCTGACCTTTGTTTTAAAAACTGCCAACCAATCTGCTTTATCTCCTTTAGAGATGGATAAGGAGCGTAATAAACTTGAAATGTTTGTTTGGCTAGTACAAAAGGATCATACTTGTGATAGTGTGATGTATGCTTTATTTCAATCAGATTAAAATCCTTATGCACATTATTCCCAGAACCTGGAACACTGCAAGAAACACCTCCTCCAGGGTTCGTTAGAAATATGCCAGTTGTAAAATTTGTGTTAGAACATCATAAAAATCATTTGTGTGATTTTTTGGATCTTCAGTGCCTTTAACGAATACACCTGTTGATGTTAAATTTATATCCATTAACAAAGTATATTGGATATGTATTGTCTCTTGACCGCTCTTTTTGGTCCCATTGCAAGATGTTTCAACCCTTCAACAACAACACAATTTCTCGATTTGTAAACATAATTTGTAAAACCAACCAGAAAATTCTTTACTGAGATCTCCATTTGGACGTTAATGTTCAAAAGCACTGTATATATAAATTAAATATTACATTAGATTATACACACAAAGCACTATAGAAATGAATAAAACACTAATTGATATTTCAGATTACCTAACAAATGGTGTAACTTCAGCACAATTTAGAAGAATATAAGTGTGTACTACATGAAGATCTCTATCGTCTAGCCATATGTCTACACATTTCCCAAAAGGTCGACCATGTTGTCTAAAAATAGCTATCATTGTTTGAGACGATTCTTGTTCATCACCTTCATCACTGTGCAATTAATTTGCTTAGCGGTACCATAGCGGTGGAGGTGTAAAATGTTGCAGCTGGGATAAAGCGGGGAATTAGCGGGGATAAAGCGAATATGCAAAAATGTTCATTAAATGTGAAAACGAATATTTAAAATTAGTTTGCTATCATTCGGACATGATCTTTGTAGAAGAATCTTTGTAGAAGAATCTAATATTGATCAACCTTATATTACAAAAAAAGAATATCATGGTTATGAACACTAAATTTGAGGTCTATAATAGATTTATACTTTATATTTGGCACTTGGGCCTTAAGAATTATCCATTTACAACAACTTTTCTTATTTGTTTAAAAGAGAACTGGTTAAATTAACCTTTGTATATTGATATTGCTAAAGCGGATACTAAAAGTCATTGATTTAATGGATGCAGCGGAAAATAGTGGGGCTTGTAGCGGATCTACTATTCATCGGGGCTAAATTGAAATAGCGTAGCGGTAGAAGAGCGCTACGGGCTATTGCGGGAATTTAGCGGGGCTTTAATTGTTCATCATTATGAGGAACACTTCCAAATAATATATTCACATGATTACTGAAATAATAAGAGAAAAAGAACGGAGTTCTTCTTCGATGTAAAATTTACATATCGAACATTCAGTTCATGCTTTTTGTCTCACTTTTTTCTTTAGATGATTCAGATACCTATGCAAAATTAATTTACATTACTTCGTATTTTATGTGCAATTAAATTAATAGGTTACATGTTTATGTATAACTCTCAAACGGATACATCCATCCATATTGGACGGAATCTCGAAGTCGTGCTTCATTTGGGAGGTGAACAATAATTGCTCCATTACATTAAAAAAAATCTGGAAGAAATATTTTCTTTAATTTGCAGAACAATATAGGAATATCTACTTCAAGTTTACGTAAACATTGCACTTTTAAAGTAGTCGAACAAAACTCTTTGTAAAACATACTAAGCTCCATTACTACCTTCCAAACTTTTAATGATAGCAGTTCTTTAAACATAAAAGAAAATAAATGCTCCATCCTAATGTGACAGTCACGACTTTTCATTCCGCTCAATTAACCATTTTTAAAGTCAACACATTTACGAAGGTTTGATGAAATCCCATCAGGAAATCTTAACCCCTCAACCTATTTTAATACAACTTTAACTTGATTATTATCTAATTTATAACATGCTTTGGGTTTTTTTACTGTCATTTGGTTTCATATGAAACTCAGGACGTTTGTATAATTTTTCTATATCGCGCCTTGATTTCAAATCATCTTTAGCCTTCCCTTTAACATTCAAAATTGTGTTAAATACATTATCAAATACACTTTTCTCATTTTGTATCAGGTCGATATTATGATGAAGTAGAAGATGTTTTCAATACGGTAACTCCTAAAAAATAGACTATTTGCACCAATTATGAACATTCGATTTTCCTTCAGTTTCTGTTTAAGCTCCAATTCTATATATCTTTAGACAATCTTTAACCAGTTCATATATGTCTTCCCTTGACCATATCGTTGGTGGTTGTCCGGTTTCTACTCTATTAGCTAAAATCTTGTCTCCTCTGAAGGGATGATTTACATAGAGAAAACATCGATGACAGTCAAACCACGAAATTTTCTTAACATGCGGTAAAGAAAACGCTCGTGTTTCCTCCATGCAATATCGGCATGCTAGACGACCAGCAGTACCCCATCTTGAGAGCATTGCATAGCCAGGAATCACTTATAGTCCACAACAAAGAAGCAAAAATATGAAGAAGAAAAAATCTTCTTTGAAACATCATATGTTTCTACAACTTCGTTACACAATGTTTTTAATTCGTCGATCAGCGGTTGTAAATAAACATTAATTCCATGGTTGGATCATCGAGGTCAGGAACAACTACATTAAGAAACATATATTGCGTTTTCATACAAATCCATGGAGGTAAATTATAAGGTGTGATGATAATGGGATATGATGAATATTTAACACCAAATTGAGAAATGGTGAAAAACCATCCGTACATAATCCTAATCTAACATTACGAATCATCGCTGCAAAATTGGGATAAGTTTTATCAAAATGTTTCCATGCTTCTCCATCGACCGGACGGGTCAACGTACCTTCTTCCTCTGATCTCACATTATGTCGTCTCATATGAAATGCAGTTACAGAAGATGCATATAATTTTTGAAGTCTTGGAGTAATGCGTAACTAATGCATACGTTTGTACGTAACTTCCTTTCCCTTCTTTTTTTTTTGGTTTATATCTTTCATGATGACATATTCTTACAATTTCTAAGGTTTTCGTCATCTTTCCAAAATAACATGCATCCATTTAAACATGTATCTATTTTTTTTTATAAAGTAAACCAAATGCTGACATAATTTTTTTTAACTTCATAGTGATTTTCACACATTAAATTATCGAGCAACATGTGCTTTTTTGCAGCTTGTACAATAACCGTAAACTACTATGCCATAGATGGCCTTATGCAACAGATTTGGAAGGTGTTGTCAGCTAAAATTTTGCGATAGCTATAAAATTTTGGTCCTACTGCAACATTGTATTTTTGGTGTTACCTTAGCCATAAACATGTGTTGCATTAGCTATAGATATATTCGAATTAAAAAATTAATAAACTTGGCAATCTGAACCATCTGCTCTAGTATAGATCTAACCATTTAGTCTAAATTTCTAACTTAAATCCAACGATAAGAAACTCAGATCTGCATGCTATGTTCTAATTGGCCACTTAAAACAACTAAGCCCTAATATTGTAGTTGGTAACCTAAATCAAAAAGTCACACTTGAATTCTTTTATCGGTTAATGTCCTCCTTCTTCCTGATAGCAATGTTTTGCCGACTTCGTTAACCAAATCTATTTCTCCTCATTGTCTCTCTCCTCCCATCCCCAAGCTCAATGACTTCTCACTCTCCATGCCTTACAAGACTAATTGATTCTTCCCCCTTCGTATGGATCTGAAGGTGACTGCTGCGACCCAATCTTCTCATTCAACAGGGAACATTTTGCATTTGAAGTTGCCACTGCTGTTTTGTTATCAGTCTCACACTTCCTCTACTCGTACATTTTATTTTTCATTCCCAGTTCTTAAAATTTCTAAACCCTAGCTTCAGATTTATTCTCTCTCTTCGATCCTTCTTTCACTCACTGTTTTAACAACTCTTTTCTAGACATAAACCCGATTGTTTGTTGTGCCGTCTCAAATCAGAAGCGCTGCTAGACCTACAGATTCTCTGCAATCGATCTAGATTTTCCGTGTTTTCCTGAAGATTGTATCAGATGTTCTGTAGTGACCCGCATTTTACGTATCGAAGGATCATAACATATTTTTATTTAATTCCTTAAGGGTTTGATCATTCTCATATTTTGATATGTTGTTTATGGGGATGTAAGGCATGTCCATAAGTTTTACCAATTTTATTTGTAACCACTTTTCCCCTGTTAGTTTTTTACAGGGTTAGCTTTTGACTGGGATCGAGTCAGGTGTGGTAATCGATTTCGTTGGAAAGTAAATGGTGTCCGTAGAGTGGTCACATTAAAGATTTGGTTCAGCGGTTTGGGAGGAATCGTTGTTTTAGTGCTACACAATTTCTGTATAGGTTTGGCTAGTTATTAATAGGCTGAATTGGTGTGGCCATTAGTAGGCTGGTCAGAGGCTATAAATAGGGGGTAGAGGCATGGAGAATAGTTTACTTTCTTTATTATCTCATTTGGTTGAGCTCATGATCCTCCTTGCTCAATCAAATACATCTTTCCTCCATTAAAATCTTAGATCTACATCAAGAAAAGCTAGATCTACATCAAGTGAAGGGAGATCGCATCAAATTAAGAGGTTTGAAGCTTATTCTTCACTGTCCAGATTGGGAATTTAGTAATTTCAAGTTTGTTTGAAGAATTGGTGAGTGATAAGCATCTCTCAGGAGGATTCAACCAAGTATATGGGTTGTTTGATCTTATTTTTCATCATTTCTAGTCATTTTCACCTAGATCAATGTTATGGTAAGTATATTTTCATTCGAGTCACCATATGATCTAATCTAGCAATTTAAACTGGTAATTCTTATGTTAATTTATATGTATATGCAAGTTTAGATCCACTATTTTGTTTATTCATTGTTTTACTATGATTTGGTGAGTTTCATATGATTGTATAATGAATAATTACTTTGCAAGTGTTGTTTGATGATTGCATGAAGCATTGATGATTGAATTGATCGATTTGGATGAGTTGTGTGCATTGACGTTGTCGTTTGTTGATGAATCAAAGTCGGGTTGTTTTTGATGGGTCGCATGGTTTATTGAGCGCGAAAGGACGTGGGTTGATATGAATTATTGGCTTCGGGTTGTGCATGCCTGGGTCATAAGAGAGGCATCTGGGTTGGTAAAGCTCAGGTCATTTGGTAAAGACAGGTAGTTTGAAGTATAGGTCGTCTAAGGTTGGGTCAATCTACTCTGGTGTAGGGCGGGTCGTCCTGTGTAGTGAAGAAGTCAGGTCATTCGAGCTTAAGCCGTTCGAGTTAGAGTGTATCTGAGTCGTTAGTGGCATCAAGTCGTGGGTCGTAGTAAAGGGCATTTTGTAAAGTTGGTTCGGTCGAAGGCTCCATCGATGGTTCGGGTCGTCGAGAGTTAGCTCCTGCATATTCGGGTTGTGTGCCTTTGGTTCGTTGGTAGTTTCGTGGGCATTGAAGGATCATGCACTCAGGTCGGGTCAGTGAAGAAGGGGGAACGACCCGATGATGGGTCGGTGAAAAATAAGAACGACCCGACTATATTGACCATAAATGAATGTTATTTTGGTTCAATGTTGGAAGTGTGTAACACCCTGAATTTTCTGTGACTATTAAAAGAACGAATTAAGGAGTATTTAAATTTTAAAGTGAGAATTAAGGGAAATAGGTTACGCCATTGCGTCGAATTCTGCTTGGAATAGAGTCCAAGTTTTCGTAAATCGGACTTCGTACGAGGAAGTTATGGCCCTCAGAAGTTTCAGAAATTTATATAAATTAAAAACAGTTCAGAGTCAGAATTCGAAATTCAAACGAAGACGAAGAAGCGGACTGGGCAGGACAATTCCCGCCCCAGGTCATATCGACCAGGGGGTCGACCTCCCCTACATAGGTCGACCAGGAGGTCGACCTACCCCCCTCGCCCAGATCCAAAACAGTGACAATTCTGACTAGTTGCTGAGTCTTTTCTGACCTATTGCTGAGTCACTACGGCATATGTAGCAATTCTGGATAACTCTATCTAGTCTGGACGGTTATGATTTCTCCTAGAATGATCTAATGGCTCACATAAGATTTAACTTCTATAAAAGCAACCCTAATCCTCAAACCCTAAATCACACAAATTCATTCCAATGAGCCACTATGCCATCCATGATCGTTCTAGTCTAGCCACCATTCCTTCTTCAACTTGAAAGCAAGATTAAAGCTACGAATCAAAACTAACTTAGGGAATTGATAGTCTTCTTCAAGGGATTGCATTTCAAATTCAGAAAACAGATCCCAGAAAACAAGACTTTCTTTTGTTTGTAAGTCCTGTTATTATTTAGGTGTGAACGATTAAAAGTTATGATTTGTAATAAAGTGAAAACTAGCGTTACTCCTAGTTGTAAGATAATGATGATGATGCTGATTCATGCATATTCTTGTAATGATTCTATCGTATATGCTTATGAGATTATTGTGGTTATTATGTTGATGTAAAACCAATCATGTATTATGTAAAGTTTGGTGACTTACTCATGTTATGTTACATGCAAGTTGGTGGGCTATTGTGGTTACTATGTTGATGTTAAACCAATCATGTATTATGTAAAGTTTAGTGACTTATTCATGTCATGTTACATGCAAGTTGTTAGGCTATTGTGGTTATTATGTTGATGTAAACCAATCATGAAAAATTGGTGACTTATTCATGTTATGTTACATGCAAGTTGTTAGGCCAAGACATGTATAATGTTTAGATCTACATTTAGATCTATGAAAACTAGATCCAAAATAGAAGTTCATATTTACATGCCTAGTTGAACTTGTGTAATTCCATATGTTTAAGATTCATGTTTATTGGACCCAAATTAAAAGTTCACATTCACATGTCTAGTTGAACTTGTGTAATTCTATATGCTTAAGGTTTATGTTCATTGGACCCAAAATAAAAGTTTACATTTACATGCCTAGTTGGATTTAGGTAATTTCATATGCTTAAAGACTCATGTTAGTTGGATCCAAAAATGCAAGTTCATTATTTTATGCCACATTTACATTACACATGTTTAGTTAGATCCTTATTATTTTATGTTGTGTGAATGGTACATGCTCCCTTCTTTCCCCTTTTGTGTATAAGTTAGGCTAAGTTACGAGCCTAACATTCTATGTGAATTTTGTGAACGTATAACGAGGGTAACGTTGGGAAAACCTTAAAAATTATTATTATTGGCATAATTTGGCCCATAAATAAATGAATGTTTAGTGGCATAAAAACGATATAACTTATATACCAAAAATTGAAAATATGATTTAGAGGGTAAATGGGGCATGACTTGAATGACAATAATTGTGGATAATTTACATATAATTTGAAAGATAAATACGTAAATTAAGAAAAAGACGAATATGCCTAACCCGAGGTTAGATTGAGTTACGGTGTAAGACTGCCCAGAACCGCCCGGCACATCCAGCAACCGTAACAATATATATCTAATGTGAGAGGTTAGTGCATCTAGCCCAAAAGAACCCAAGGTTAAATTGAGTTGCAGTGTAAGACTGCCCAGAACCGACACGCACGTCTAGCAACCGCAACAATACATATCTAATGTGAGTGGTTGGTGCTTTAATGAATGAATTAAAGCCTAGACAAGAATGGTAGGGTTAAGTTAATTAAGGCAACACTTAACCAATACAACTTGTTAACTAAACTGATGGGTGGGGTTAGGTTAATTTGAGAACACTTAACCATTTTAACATGTTGATTAGGAAACCCTAGTAACGGGGACCCATTTCAGCAGTAACCCACGTAGATGTAGCATGGTACCCTGAACTAGGCAGGGTGGGGCACGATTATTGGGCTGATTATAAGTGGTCAAAACAACGGCGGGTGGTGCGTCACGGTCGTGCACGTACTCCGGAGTGGAAAAAGCAGGCACTGGGCGTCAGTAGTTGTACCCTGTGCATCTTGAATTATGTCGATTTGCCACCATAGGATTTGATACATCCCATGGTGGGACCAGCACAGGTATCTACAATCATGCGGGGCCGAATGACACAAGTGTTAAACGTATGCGAATAGGAGCCGATCGATAAAAAGGGGATCATTTATCTTGAACACATGATGCTAGTTGAAACACTTGTAAGGGGGTGCAGAGAAGTAGAAATGAGTGCGATAGCATATTCAGTCTTATTATCTTATTTACATGCTAAATAATCCTTTTTCTTGTTTACATGCTAAATAATCACTGGACTTACCAGACTCATGTCTGACCCATTTTCTTTCGTCTTCTTTTCTTCCGTTCTCCCCCTCCCCTCAGGTCCGTAGGGAGGGAATACTTCAGCTTAGATTGGATCATTTCTAGGTTGAAGAGAGTAGATGTATTGCCTGGAATCTTTTTTCTTGGGCTATGGCTTTGGATACTCTCTTATTGGAGATTTATGCTGCCTTACTGTTGTTTTAATGCTTCTTTATGTTTTAATTCAAGATAGAGATTTTGTTGTAATAATTTGGAAGTTGGTTTGAGACAGTTGTTGTAATGTTTTAACTGAACCACATACTTATGAATATAAATTTAGTTTTTCCGCTGTTTATATGTCTGTCTTGTAAATTATCTGTATCTTTTACCTATAATGCTCCACCGGAGTTAAGGCATTCCCTTTGTGAGTGACCTTAATGAAGGCGAGGTGTTTCACTTGGTATCAGAGTTGATGGTTGCCAGATCAGATAAAATTTTTGGAAACTAATTTTCAAAAAGAAGTTTAAAGAAGCGTTTTCAAGAAAAAGTGTTGTTTTAAAAGGTATAATCCCCCCCAAGGCCATATGCACTATCTTCCTATCCTTTGTTTTGAGTCTGGGGATCTTAACCTTCCAGAGGGTGTACCAGTACCTGGCTGGTTCAGAAGGTACGTAGACGCTAGGGCTAATGATGCAGGCCCAGCAGACGTTACTCCTCCCCCAACTACAGTTGTTCCTCCTCCTCCTCCTCGTGCAAATGCTTTCTCCAAGATATGTAGGAATTTTTTATCCATGGGTGGAAAGAACTTTAATGGAACTGAGTCATTTGTAGAAGCGAGAAACTGGCTCAAAGAAACCGAGTATCTGTTTGTTATCTTCGAAGTGGACGATAGGCAGAAGATACAGTTGGCCGTGTGGTTGCTTAAAGACGAAGCCTCTTATTGGTGGGAAGTCACTAATTCTGAGAGACCAGTTGAAACTTGGGAGGATTTCAGAATGAGGTTTGAAATGAAATTTCTATCGCAAGCTGAACGTAGCCTGCAGATGGAAAAATTCTTAGCTCTCAAATAGGGAAGTATGTCGGTCAAGGAATACGTCAACCAATTCAACCAGCGGCTAGATTCGGACTGGAGTTAGTGAACACTCCCCATAAGAAGGCTCTCCGTTTTGTTAAAGGTTTAAATGAGCCACTGCACAACCTAGCTATGTCCCATATACCTATGGACGCAACTTATGAGAGACTGGTGGATATGGCACTGCTACAGGAGGAAGACAAGGATGACAAGAAAGAGGAAAAGGTGGAAGTACCTCATAATAAGAAAGTGGAGGGATCCCATAATAAGAAGACATACTCAAAGAAGAGCGGGAATAATAACAAACCCCGTGAAAAGAGGAAGTGTAATTTTTGTGGCACTCCTGGACATCTGATTAAGGACTGCAGAAAGAAAAAAAGGAAGATGGGTGGTTGTTTTCACTGCGGCGAGGCAGGACACATGGCTAAGGACTGCACAAGAAAGCAAGGGCAAGGGCAGAGGACTGGATCTACTTCTGGAGGGAAGGTTCATGCGCTCATGGCACCTTCGCAAGAACGAGGTAGAAATATTTCTGTTGAGAGTTTAGTTTATCTTTTTGATCATCCTGTTCGTACACTCTTTGATTTTGGCTCATCACACTCTTTTATATCCACTGCTTTAGTTGAATCTTTGCACCTAGACACCAGTATAGTAGATGATCCCTTAGTTGTTTCAAATCCAATTGGGGGCTCGGCCTATTTATCAATGATTTGTTTGGATTTGGAAATTTATATTCTAAGCGTTGGGTTTAGATGTAATGCCTATGTTTTAGGCTTCACGGGCTATGGGTTGATTCTAGGCATGGATTGGTTATCCAGTAATGGTGCTATCCTCGATTGTGAAAAGAGAGTGGTTAGACTTATGACTCGCCTCGGTAACACTCTCGAAATTTCTTGTAATCCCATACACTCTGTTATGCTTAGCTACCTATAATCTCTTGATGTGTCTGTTGAAAACTTGCAGTCTGTTAGATTAGTCCGTGAATACTCAGATGTATTTGAAGAGGTGAAGGGCTTACCTCCGAAGCGGGAGATAGACTTCCGCATATACCTTGTTGATAATGCAAAACCTGTAGCTCTACCCGTTAGAAACATGGCTCCAAGGGAGAGAAAAGAGCTCAGCAAGCAAGTCAAAGAGCTGCTCGAAAAAGGGTTTATAAGGCGGAGTATTTCTGAATGGGGTGCTCCAGTAGTATTCGCAACCAAAGCAAATAGTTCACGTCGCCTATGTGTTGATTATAGGGAGCTAAACAAGCTAACCAAGGAGAATAGACACCCACTTCCAAGAATAGACGACTTGTTTGTTCAGCTTGTAGGTGCGTCAGTTTTCTCCCAACTAGATCTGGCTACCGGGTTTCATCAACTAAGAGTGGCTGAAGACAGCATTGATATGTAACAACCCGAAAATCTGGGCCAGTTTGAAATTTTTATTTTGGCAATTTTGGCGGATTTTGATTATTTAAAATGAATTATTTTAAATAATATCAACGAGAAATTTAATTTGAATATAATTCGATCGTATATATTATATACATCGTCGTTAGAATATAAATAATTATATATAATTATAAATAGAATTGAAAATGGCGCGGTAGTTCGATAATTCGATTTCAAACTTCAATTGAATGTACCGGATGCAAAACAATCCGGATTTTAGTGAAACCAAAAATCATAGGATCTATTTGATAGTATCTTTCCAACGAATCCGAAGAGTCGAGATTTCATAGCGGGAATCAAAAGATATGTCCAGTTGAAAATTCGGAATAGTCACTATAGAATTCAGGCCCTTAAAAATGGGAATTTTGCAAACGACCTCGGATTTCGACGAAACCACTTTTGTTGGATCCGTGATGTCAAGTTGTTGCTAGATTCCAAATTTCATAATTTTCCGAATCAATATGTGAGCGTAGCAAAAGAAAACGCGTTTGACCAGTTTCAGTTGATTTTAATCGACTGAAAATTGGCCATTTTTTCTAACGGTCTCAGAATTCGACGAAACTAGTTTTGTTAGGACCGTATCGTCCATACGAAGCTAGAAAATATTTTTCTGGAATTTTTCTAGTTAGTATGTGACCCCGGTAATTTGAAATGTACGTTTAAAATTCAATATAGCGATTTAAATGTAAATTTAAAGGAAACTGATTCAAACGATCATATCAGCTTGCGATATAGATCCCATTGTGTTCGGAATGAGGGTAATGAGCTAGGGGCGACAGTCGGTGGGTTCAATTTCGAGTCCAAAATAAGAAGTTACTTTTTTGAATAAATTAAATATAAAATATATAAATATATATGGTTGGTCAAAAGGGGGTCAAACCCTTTATATCTTTCATCCGCGGTCAAACCAGAAGTCGCCGCCTCTAACCCGATGAAAGGCGGATAAAGCTTCAATCTTTCCTCTCCGATTTCCCTTCATCCACACAATAGAATTCAAAAATTGTAAAACAAAAACCGTAGTCCTTTCTATACTCTTCAAATCCATGCCAGGATTGTCGAATTTCTTCAACCGTGGTAGTCGATTTTGCTGCTCAAAGGCATCGACTTTGTATTGATTTCGCGGCCAGCTGGGACCATCGGTTCTCGAGCCACTCAAGGCAGTGGGGGCGCTGGTCAACGGGCTTCGATGGGAGGAGGTCGGATCGGGGTCAGGCGGTCTGGAATTCCGTGCGATGGTGGGGTTTTTGATCGACGAGGGCTTCAGCACCTGGAGGAACGAAGGAGATAATAACCAGAGAAGGTAACAGTTTCTTTTAAAATTATTATCATTATTATTATTATTATTTTTGTAAATTTAGTTAATTAAAATACAAAACGTGAATTTTAAAAATAAATATACAGGGTTTTTAAATAAAAGAAAATTAACATTGTTTTTAAATGTGTTTTTGAAAATAAAATTAGAAGTGTGTTAAATTAAATTTGTAAAAGGTAAAAATGAAATTGTTTTCAAAGTAGAAATAGAATTGTTTTTTTTTTAAAAAAATAAAATATTATTGATTTTCAAATAAAAATAGGCATAGTTTTGAAAATATAAAAACATAGTATAATATAAAATTAGTACTGTTTAGAAAATAAATAAATATTGTTTTAAAAAAAAAATTATGATTTTTAAGATGAAAAAGATTAGAAAAATAAGGTTTATAAATTGAGAAAGTTAAGATCTTAAATTACAAAAATATCGTACTTTTGGTTATGTAAAGGAATGATTTTTAATCATGAAAAGGCGAGATTTTTAATCGAATAAAAATGTGATTTTTATATATTAAACTTCGAAATAAAAATATGATTTTTATATATTGAATAACAAAGTAAAAAAATTCGATTTTTACATATGTAGTGGCTATAGCAACGAAGAAGGCGAGAACGAAGAAGATTTATATCAAAGAAGAGTCAAGATGATTGGATAGCTATAGGTGAGAATTTCTCTCCTTTCAATTTCATTTTCTAGTTATATATATATACTAGGATGCAGACGGTGCTTAGTAGCACCCGACACAATCGTCCACAGGCCATGGACTTGTTTGTTTGGTTGCATAGATTAGTTGGATATTTGATTTGAATTTGGTTGTTTGATGAATTTGATTGATGTGTGAATGGCGTGGGCCTTCACTAGACCGGGGACAAGGCTAGGCCTCGTCCCGTTTCTAGTATCGTGCCGTTATGCCGCCGAAATTTTCTAAAATATGTTAGAAAAATAAAAATATCAATTTTATTGAATAAATGAACTGAATAGAAATTCATATGTTAGAATAAAATGTTTTATCGTTAAAAATATAATTTTTAACGCGAATGTGAATAAATAAATATTCATTTACAAACCAGACGGTTTGTTTATGTACACCTATTTGAATGACATTGATTGGGACGGTAAATTTTACACATCGCCCAACTGCACAACTAAAATCTGTGTTTGATTGTTTGAAACCCCACACGGGTGTCGGGATGAAATTTGAAGTTCACTCATCCTGATTGATTAAATATGTCGATCGATTGATTGACAGGCTGTTATAAGCGTTAGATATCTATATTTGATGCTTATACAGTGTAATGCACTTTGGTTGATGGTTGATTATTTTTCAATGCTATTATATGAGTGTAATGTATGAAAATCCATATAATTAACATTATATGGTGATTGATTGGGCCTCATTCCAATTTAGAAAATAAAGAATAATATATAAAATAAAAGTTCATGTGTTGACAGTACTCATCTATTGAGATTGGTCATGTGTTGAACGAAATATTTTAGTAATAAAATTTACATCTTTATCAATATAAAATAAAGGTTCATGTGTTGACAGTACTCATCCATTGAGATTGGTCATGTGTTGAACGAAATATTTTGATAATAACAACTATTTTGAAAAAAAAGAAATATTTGAAATAGAATATTTGAAAATAGAAATTTATGAAGCCGTGTTGATTAGATTGACGCCATTTTGACGTAAACGATTTATATCGATTCTATTCATTTCGAAACGAATTGAATTGAAAACGATTTCGAAACGAATTGAATTGAAAACGATTTCGAAATGAATTGAATTGAAAATGATTTCGAAATGAATTGAATTGAAAACGATTTCGAAATGAATTGAATTGAAAACGATTTCGAAATGAATTGAATTGAAAACGATTTCGAAATGAATTGAATTGAAAACGATTTCGAAATGAATTGAATTGAAAACGATTTCGAAATGAATTGAATTGAAAATGATTTCGAAATGAATTAAATTGAAAACGATTTCGAAATGAATTGAATTGAAAACGATTTCGAAATGAATTGAATTGAAAACGATTTCGAAATGAATTGAATTGAAAACGAATTCAAATTGAATTAAAAGCAAATTGAAATGAATTCAAATTGAATTGAAATTTGAATTGAATAGAAATGAATTTTAAAACGAATTTATAAAGAAGGATTCAATTTTGATTTGAATTGAAATGGAAGTTGAAATTGCTTTTGAAACGAATTTTAAAACTATTTATATAATTCGTTTTAAATAGAAATCGACGAAATATATATTATATATATAATATAATGGCCTGAATAGAACACGCCGCGCCGCGGCAGTTCGTGAATTTCGACAATTTATTTCAAACGGACATTACGGGAGATCCGACCGTCGGATTCTCCTAAAACCGGAACCGTTGGGTTCGTTTCGAAAAGAGCTTTCTAACGAATATTAGAAATTAGAAATCTAACGGTTGGATTTGGAGATACGTCCAAATCAAATTCGAAAAAGGTCGCTGTAAGTGCAGTTCGATGGCCGTTGAAGGAAATCGACTGTACGGGCCTTGATAAAATTATTAAAAATAGTAATAATTTGTGTAAAATCATAAGAAATGATTTGTGAAGATTTGGGATGAAAAACTCCATATTTGAAAAGATAAAAATAGGTTTTTATCGAAATGAACTAGTTTTGAACTAGAAATATAATTCCATTTATTTTTAAATAAATAAATTAAATTTGAAAAAGGGTTTTAAAAATAACCAGAATTTCCAATGATTGCATTGGAGTGGATTTGAATCGAAATTGTCTTCGGAATATTTCGATGTTGGAATTCGTGATTATACAGATGTTGTTATGGGAATTTGAAAGATATATATTTATATCGTTATTTCCAATACGACATTTGTTAATCGTAGAATTTGATATTGAATATAAGCCGGTATATTTTCTATTCAGAGCCTTGTATTGAATATCAAATGTGATTTGGGTTTGTCGTGAATGGTGTCTTCACTAACACTGTTCTTGAACCCAGTTGAGAAAAGATTAAATCTTTTTATTTAGATTTAATGAAGTGTACCAATTAAATAATATTTAATTGAAATTGAATTGATATTGATTTTTGGGTTTATCGTGAACAGTGTTCTAAATAACACTCGTTCTTTAATCCGATAATTAATGGAATGTGATTTTGGGTTTATCGTGAACCGTGTTTTAAATGACACTGATTCTTTAACCCAGTCGAAGATTAAAACTAAGTGGAGTTTTAATGAATCTTTAATTAGATTGAAATGATCGAAAATGGAGTATCACCAGTTTTGCTCCAGGCGATAGTTAAATCTTTAATTAGATTTGAACGTGAAATGGTAATTGAATTTACCGATAACACTGTGGTGTTAGGTATGAAGTACTACCAGTTTTACTTCATGGGATAAATAGGTTGGGATTGGGAAATTAAAACAAATGATTACTTCGGTAAGTTTCGTTAATCCCGACTAGTTTGAATTGATATTCAAAAATAGATTAAAGAATAAATTCAAGAATTTATCTTTGATAAAAATTAATGGGAACCTTTCCCTATGAACGTGAAATTTAGAAACTAACTGTCGGTTAGCCAAGCAGAATGGTTTTCTGAATATTGATCTGATGTTGGTTTCGGCCTTCGGGGTTAATATTTGGGGAATTATTCTCTTGATTAATTTACGGTTAGTGACTAATGAATTGGAATGAGGCGTATGTTGTATTTGTGTAACACTTATTTAAATATACGCGAGTTATTCGGAAAGACCGGGTTTAACCCATTCTGAATAACTGATACGACGATAAGTCGAAGATGAAGACGATGGTCGAAGACCGGAGGTCTTCACGTCGTTTGGGTAATTACTGATGATCTTGATTGGGCTGTACACCCAAGAAGATGGAAACAGTTAGTGATCGTCCAGACGTACTTGGAGATCGATGGATATGCGGGGTACTAGGTGCCTCCGGTTTCGTTCAGACCCAGAACGGACTTGTAAATGGACTGTGTGTCTGACATTGGATTTTAGTCCGTGTGATTGATCTCTATTAAATATATATCTGTTTGGCGGCGGAGAATTTATTCTCTTGCTTAACGCCCGTCTCTGAGACGTACGAGCTCAGGGGTTATATATTGATGGATATCAATCGCATGGAGTGAATTGCCTGTGTGGCATGCTAAGATGCAAATGATCAAGGCTTCTGTTGAAAAGAAAAGTCTTGTGGTGATGATCAAAGCACGGCCTTTGTGGCGTAGCTTTGTGTAACGTTTACTTCGCGAGTTTCACACCCGGTATGAACCAAAAACGGGAGACGGACCTCAGGGAGGACTTGCGTTTCTTTCTAGTTAGAAGTGGCGTCAGTGGTTTTACACGCCCTGACGAGTTTGACTTATGTGGTTGTTGCTGTTGCGAGGCGCCTCGGATTGATCGGTCGTTCTCGAACCGATGGAGTCATTTAGTTGGCTCACTTACACCCCATAGGGTGGGGAAACGTAGTGTTCAGGCATAATAATCCACATCGGTGGACCGGCCCTGACGATCTAAAGGCTTGCCTGCGCGCTTGCCTGTGGCTCAGGCTAGAGAGTCACGAATCGGTTGAGGACGATCCCTAGCCTCGGTTCATACCATAAATGATAACCCAACTTCCAATACGACATTACGGTTTTGATTGTAAACCTATATGTGGCGACATAGTGGCATGGGACGCTCATGTCGCCTATGATTGATACTTATGATTTGAAGTTGTTTTATACACTATACACTCATAGTAGTATCAAATGATTTGTTTTAAACGTACTAAGCATTCTTTGGCTGTTATAAGGGAAAACCCTATCCTCGACTGCGTTGCATTGTGTGATGGGACCTGGGTCTTATAACAGCTTCATTTTTCTTTATTTAGCATTGCGTTGTTTGTTTTATGCACTGGTATTCTTGGGAGGAAACCCGTTCCGTGTTATACGGCGTGGTCCCTTGATTTACCTAATGATTTAAAATAAAGACTAATAACTGTTTTAGTTCTCACACCAGTCACATGACTGACCTGGAGTTTATTGTTTTAACCTAAACTCTGGGTGCCCTTATTTTGACACGGGCAGCTAGTAGTTTTGGTTTTGCAGATTTATATTCACAGGATCCTGATTTACAGCTGGAACGATATCAGGAAAGCTTTGTATCCGTATATCCCTTCTATTTGTGTATTGTATTATTTTCCGCTGCTATGTATTTAAATGTAATTTAAATCTCTGATATTTCTGTGTAATATGCATTTATACTCTGTATATTCTTGTAATCTGATGCATTGTTGTAATATACAATGAAATGTTCTTCTGTATGCGTTCTGTTGTGTCCTGTTCTCAAACGATAGGGCGTTTCGAACGGTCTGGGTCGGTTTAGCGACTGGTTCAGACCGAGCGAGATTCCTTGCCGTCATAGACCACGTTTAGAACCCCGGATGGTTTCTTCGAATGGCTTGTCATGCCTTTCGGCTTGACAAACGCACCCGCTTATTTCGTTGACTTGATGAGCAGGGTGTTCAGGGAGTTCCTTAATAAGTTTGTGGTGGGCTTCATAGACTACATTTTGATTTTCTTGAAGAATGAAGAAGAGCATGCCTTGCATTTAAGGGAAGTCATGGATACTCTTCGTGCACATCAGCTGAAAGCCAAATTCTCCAAATGCCATTTCTGGAGAGAAGAAGTGAGGTTTCTTGGAAATGTGTTGTCCAAAGAGGGGATAGCTGTGGACCCCGCAAAAGTAGTTGTGGTGCAAGATTGGAAGGTTCCACGGAATGCAACCGAAGTCCGAAGCTTTCTCGGGCTAGCGGGTTTTTACCGAAAGTTCATTAAAGATTTTGCAAAAATCTCAGCTCCATTCACAAGATTGACAAAGAAGAACCTAACTTTCGCTTGGGATTTGGATTGTGATATTGCTTTCCGACATTTGAAAAGGGCTCTAACAACAGCCCCGGTTCTGAAATTGCCTGATGGGAGAAAAATGGTTACCGTATACACAGACGCATGCGGTACTGGATTAGGCGCTGTCTTGATGCAAGAAGGCAAGGTAATATGTTATAGGGGAAGGGAATTGAAGGTACATGAGAAGAACTACCCAACTCATGATTTGGAGCTAGCTGCCATTGTTTTCGCTCTTAAGTCATGGCGTCATTATCTACTAGGAGAAAGGTTTGAATTGTTTACTGACCATAAATCATTAAAGTACCTTTTCTCACAGAAAGATCTTAACTTAAGACAACAAAGGTGGATGGAATTTCTGGCCTCATATGATTTTGAGATTTCCTAAACCCCTGGCAAGGGCAATTAGTAGCAGACGCCTTGAGTAGAAAGAAGCTGACCTTAAGTCCTTTCTTTTTAGAAAGGCAAAGCTTGGAGTACATAGCAAACTTTAACTTTAGACCCTCCTCTGAAATTGTGCCTGGTCTGTTAGCATCGCTAGTGGTGCAGCCTACTCTTTTGGACTCAATAGGAACCGCACAACGGGAAGATCCTCAGCTAGTTGATATGATGGATAAGCTAGTTAGGGGTGAGGCTTCTAGTCACCTCAATAGATGCCCCATCGATGATAAGGGTTGGTTGAGAAGGATGGAAGGCTGTGCGTCCCACAAGCAAGGGATTTGGTGAAGATGGTTCTCAAAGAAGCACACCATTCTAAGCTGACCATACACCCAGGCGGAGACAAGATATATAAAGATATAAAAAGGGTTTTCTTTTGGAATGGCTTGAAGAGGGATGTAGCTGAGTTCATCGCTAAGTGCTTGATATGCCAGCAAGTCAAAGCGGAGCAGAAGAAGCCTGGTGGTCTGTTTCATCCTCTAGAGGTCCCACAGTGGAAGTGGGATAGCTTTTCGATGGACTTTGTTGATGGGTTGCCTAGGTCAAGAAGGGACAATACCAGTATTTGGGTAATAGTGGACAGACTCACTAAAAGCGCTCACTTTATACCCGTTAAGAGTAGAAGGACTGCCTCGTCCCTAGCATCCATTTATCTTAAATAGATAGTTCGACTCCATGGGATACCCTCCAGCATAGTGAGTGATCGAGATCCTATCTTTACAAGCGAGTTTTGGAGGAGTTTACAGGAGGTTGTAGGCACACAATTATGCTTAAACATGACCTATCACCCCCAAACCGATGGTCAGACGGAAAGGGTGAACAGACTATTGGAAGACCTCTTGAGATTGTGCATTCTCGACTTTGGAGGAACATGGGAAGATTATCTCCCTTTGGTGGAATTCACTTACAACAATAGCTACCAAGCCACCATAGGCATGGCACCCTTCGAAGCTTTATATGGAAGACCATGTCGATCACCAACTTGTTGGTGAGAGCCTACAGACAATCTCGTACTTGGGCAAGATATGATTAGAGAAACCTCAGAAAAGGTGGACTTAATAAGAAGACGGATGAAGGCTGCACAAGATAGACAGAAGTCCTACGCGGACAAAAGAAGGACCGACCTTGTGTTTGAGGTTGGAGATAGGGTGTTCCTTAAAGTATCTCCTTTGAGGAATGTCATTCGCTTTGGGTCCGTAGGAAAGCTAGCACCAAGATTTGTAGGACCATTTCCTATCATTGAAAGGATTGGAACGATGGCTTTACAGAGTAAAGCTACCCGAAAGACTGGCTGGAGTTCATAATGTTTTTCATGTTTCTCAACTATGAAAGTGCTTACACGAGTTTGCGGAAGTTGTGGAGCCAAGTATACTAGAGGAAGTAGAAGTGGAACGAGAAGCGACTGTGAGAAGAGTTCCAACTCGTATCTTGGGTACGGAAGTCAAAAAGCTACGCAAATGTGAAGTCAAACTTGTTAAAGTTCAATGGAGTGACGCTGAGGAAGACGCGACTTGGGAAACTGAGAGAAAAATACGCGCATCCTAGCCTTTTCTTTTTGAGGGTACCTCCTTGATCTCTTTTTCCATAAGTTTATTCATGCTTATATCTATCTTTTAAGTATATCTCCTCGGTCCTATTCTTTATCCTTAGGTAGAAACCAATGGATGTAAACATGTATTTGAAACATGTTATGATTGATGGTTGCGATGGGTAGCAAGTGGTTACTAGTGGTTGCTCGTGGATGCATATACACACACATTAGGTACTAGATCGGCTCAGTCACTTTCATATTTGCATATGCATATATGTATTTGTATATGGGTTAGAACTTGATGTGTTATCATATGGACGTTGCATTTGTATGAATGATTGTGCACTCATGTAGAAAGTATGATTAGGAACAATTGCATGCATAATGGACTCATGTCACTGACATAACTTGCATTAAGGAGGTCAACTGAATCAGTAGACCGCCTGATTTTGCATTAGATAAGGACATGTACACACACTATGCATATGATCATGAAAGCATTAGAAGTCTTTTAAGGACAATGGACGCCTGTGTTTGATGGTTGAGTAGATGGACGATTGGATGGTAGGATATACATTTTTCTTGACTAGAAGATTTCGGGGATGAAATCCTTTAAGGAGAGGAGAATGTAACACCCTGAATTTTCTATGTCTATTAAAAGAACGAATTAAAGAATAATTAATTTTTAAAGTGAGAATTAAGGGAAACGGGTTACGCTATTGCGTTCGTCTCGGAATTCTGCTTGGAACATAGTCCAAGTTTTCGTAAATTGGACTTCGTATGAGGATGTTATGGCCCTCAGAAGTTTCAGAAATTTATATAAATTAAAAACAGTTCAGAGTCAAAATTCAAACGAAGACGAATAGCGGGCTGGGCAGGATATTTCCCGCCCCAGGCCAGGTCGACCAGGGGGTCGACCTCCCCTACATAGGTCGACTAGGGGGTCGACCTACCCCCCTCGCCCAGATCCAAAACAGTGATGATTCTGACTAGTTGCTGAGTATTTTCTGACCTGTTGCTGAGTCACTAGGGCATAGGTGGCAATTCTGGATAACGCTATCTAGTCTGGATGGTTGTGATTGATCTTAGAATGATCTAACGACTCACATAAGATTTAACTTCTATAAAAGCAACCCTAATCCTCAAACCCTAAATCACACAAATTCATTCCAAGGAGCCACCATGCCGTCCATGATCGTTCTAGTCTAGCCACCGTTCCTTCTTCAACTTGAAAGCAAGATTAAAGCTACGAATCAAAACTAACTTAGGGAATTGATAGTCTTCTTCAAGGGATTACTTTTCAAATTTAGAAAACAGATCCCAGAAAACAAGACTTTCTTTTGTTTGTAAGTCCTGTTACTATTTAGATGTGAACAAAAAGTTATGATTTGTAATAAAGTGAAAACTAGCGTTACTCCTAGTTGTAAGATAATGATGATGCTGATTCATGCCTATTCTTGTAACGATTCTATCGTATATGCTTATAAGATTATTGTGGTTATTATGTTGATGTTAAACTAATCATGTATTATGTAAAGTTTGGTGACTTATTCATGTTATGTTACATGCAAGTTGTTAGGCTATTGTGGTTATTACGTTGATGTTAAACAAATCATGTATTATGTAAAGTTTGGTGACTTATTCATGTCATGTTACATGCAAGTTGTTAGGCTATTGTGGTTATTATGTTGATGTAAACCAATCATGAAAAATTGGTGACTTATTCATGTTATGTTACATGCAAGTTGTTAGGCCAAGACATGTATTATGTTTAGATCTACATTTAGATCTATGAAAACTAGATCCAAAATAAAAGTTCATATTTACATGCCTAGTTGAACTTGTGTAATTCCATATGTTTAAGATTCATGTTTATTGGACCCAAATTAAAAGTTCACATTCACATGTCTAGTTGAACTTGTGTAATTCTATATGCTTAAGGTTTATGTTTATTGGGCCCAAAATAAAAGTTTACATTTACATGCCTAGTTGGATTTGGGTAATTTCATGTGCTTAAAGATTCATGTTAGTTGGATCCAAAAAATGCAAGTTCATTATTTTATGCCACATTTACATGACACATGTTCAGTTAGATCCTTATTATTTTATGTTGTGTGAATGGTACGTGCTCCCTTCTTTCCCCTTTTGTATATAAGTTAGGATAAGTTATGAGCCTAACATTCTATGTGAATTTTGTGAACGTATGCGGGGGTAATGTTGAAAAACCATAAAAATTATTATTATTGGCATAATTTGGCCCATAAATAAACGAATGGTTAGTGGCATAAAAATGGTATAATTTATATACCGAAAATTGAAAATATGATTTAGAGGGTAAATGGGGCATGACTTGAATGACAATAATTGTGGATAATTTACATATAAATTTGAAAGATAAATATGTAAATTAAGAAAAAGATGAATATGCTTAACCCGAGGTTAGATTGAGTTACAGTGTAAGACTGCCCGGAACCGCCCGGCACATCTTGAGTATATATCTAATGTGATAGGTTAGTGAACCAAACCCAAAAATAACTCGAGGTTAGATTGAATTGCGGTATAAGACTACCCGGAACCGACTGGCACATCCAGCAACCGCAACAATACATATCTAATGTGAGTGGTTGGTGCTTTAATGAATGAATTAAAGCCTAGACAAGAATGGTAGGGTTAAGTTAATTAAGGCAACAATTAACTAATACAACATGTTGACTAAACTGATGGGTGGGGTTAGGTTAATTTGAGAACACTTAACCATTTTAACATGTTGATTAGGAACCCTATTAACAGGGACTTATTTCAGCAGTAACCCACATAGAGATATCATGGTATGCTGAACTAGGCAGCGTGGGGCACGATTACTGGGCTAATTATAAGCGGTCAAAACAACGATAGGTGGTGCGTCAGTTTAGGTTCTTATGGAGTGCGATCGTGCACGTACTCCGGAGTGGAAAAAACAGGCACTGGGCATTAGTAGTTATACTCTGTGCATCTTGAATTGTGTCGGGTTGCCACCATAGGATTTGATACACCCCATGGTGGGACTAGCACAGGTATCTACAATCATGCGGGGCCGAATGACACAAGTGTTAAACGTATGCGAGTAGGAGCTGATCGATAAAAAGGGAACCATTTATCTTGAACACATGATGCTAGTTGAAACACTTGTAAGGGGTGCAGAGAAGCAGAGATGAGTGCGATAGCATATTCTGTCTTATTATCTTATTCCTAGGATGTTGCCCTAGATTCATTTTATTCAAGTCATAATCCTTTTTCTTGTTTACATGCTAAATAATCACTGGACTTACCAGACTCATGTCTGACCCATTTTCTTTCATCTTCTTTTCTTCCGTTCTCCCCCCTCCCCTCCCAGGTCCGCAGGGAGGGAATACTTCAGCTTAGATCGGATCATTTCCAGCTTAAAGAGAGTAGATGTATTGCTTGGAATCTTTTTCCTTGGGCTATGACTTTGGATACTCTCTTATTGGGGATTTAAATTGCCTTACTGTTGTTTTAATGCTTCTTTATGTTTTAATTCAAGACAGAGATTTTGTTGTAATAATTTGGAAGTTGGTTTGAGATAGTTGTTGTAATTTTTTAACTGAACCACGTACTTATGAATATAAATTTAGTTTTTCCGCTATTTATATGTCTGTCTTGTTAATTATCTATATCTTTTACCTATAATGCTCCACCGGAGTTAAGGCATTCCCTTTGTGAGTGACCTTAACGAAGGCGGGGTGTCTCAAAATGGCTTCGACGTGAGTTCAAGGGGGAATGTCGAAGTGTTGCGATGTGTTCGTTGATTGATGAAATGCAATGAATGTGAGTACAACTCAAAGATGTTGAGTTTGTAGATAACGGTTGCTCGAGAAGGTGCTTGAGCTATGGATAGTCGATGGTGATGATGATAAGCGTTATGAAGGCGAGGAATTACCATTTTCGTAGGTTCCAGCAGACTCAAAGCAAGGGTATAATAAGGACGCCTAAAAGACTAGATGATTAGTTGAGTACCCTAGGCAGTCATAATGGGCATAGAGATACGAGTCATGATGGCGTATGGAGTTTTTGCTAGACCCAGGGTTTACCATTAGCCCTTGACAGACGGTATGATGTTAAGCTGGTCATACGATCAATGATGGTTTCAAAGTAAGATTGGCGGTGATAGCCAGAGTCATGGATGATGATTGTTTTACTTGTATCATCTTGTGTAGATTATTCGACGTCGAAGGAGACATCTCTTCGGTGCTTGTCTGATTTTGGTTTAGGCCTTCGGGGCTTGAGCTTGGGATATGTCGATATCGATTAGGATGGTTTACGCTTGATAACTGGTTGCCATGAATGTACTATTTGTTTCTACTTGATTGTTGTAAAGGCTATCACTGTTGGATGTGGGGATGACAGGTTTGGGTTCTTCTCTGTTGATGTTAGTAGATTAGCCGATTAATCTGCCTATTCTCATGTACTTTATTGATGATGTTAGATAGTTGTTTTATCGCTCGTTAAGACTATTGTCTGACTTAAGGTTTTATGTTTCCTTTTATTACCTTGGATTCTTTATCCATGTACTGAATGGGCAAACTGAGTAGCAGTTGACAGGTAATTGATCTTGATGAGGACGATGCTGCTGAGCGATGACGAGCTGGAGGCTTACGTATTAGTTTCCTATTACTTACTATTTGTTGTTTTTCCGCTGCTGTATTCTATGAGTGACTTGTATTGAGGCAACTTTGTGCAGACTCTTATAGTGTTATCCAATGTTGTATGGATATTTCATGGTGATATGAAAAAGTTTAAGATTCTGCTCATTTCTGCTTCACTATTATTTCCTGTTGTATATGTTCTATTATATTTTATCCTTGCGCTGTGGGTTATATGGCAGGTTCCGCTTGTGTTATTATACCTTGACGATCATCCATAGCTTCCTGGCATGTCTTTCAGCGCATTATTTCCCTTGCTAAGTGCAGGAGTTAGAGGCGATCGTCACAATTTGGTATCGGAGCTCTGGTTAATCGATTTTAGCCAAAGTTAAAGGTCGTAATAACATATGAGAGACATATTTGTAGATTTATGATGGATGTATACTATATATTAGTGTATAGTATAATAGCATTTGAACTCCATTTTCAGTTTTTCTCCTGTGCGGACTAATATTCTATTTTTCAGAGTTAGAATGAGTCGTCGAACGTCGAGACACACTGCTAGGGAGGAGACTATTTTTGTATGGGGTAATGGCGGTATACCAGATTACCCAGCTATGTTCGAGGCCATGATGGTAGTGATCATGAGGAGGGTACCCGCTCAAGAGACAGTCGTGGTAGATGTAGGAGTTCAAGTGCAAGTGCCTAGGGCCGTTTACTTTGAAAAGTTGTGCAAAGATTTCACTACTCTAGGAGGAAAGCCGTTTAAGGGAACGGAGCCCATTGTAGAGATTCAAGTGTGGCTTGATACTTGCATTCAAATCTTTGGAGACATGAGAATTGATGATGCGACTAAAAGGAAGCTTGCATCGAGACAACTACAGGACAAAGCTTGGATTAGCGGAACTCTGTCACTCTAGAAACACCAAAAGATAACATCTCATGGGAGTAGTTCCAAGTCAAGTTTGAGACGAAGTTTATATCTACCATTCAGAAGTCTATTATGTTTAAGAGGTTTGTCGAGCTTAAGCAGAATGGTCGACTAGTGATGGAGTATGTTTCTGATTTTGAAGCCTTGTCCAAGTATGCCCGCTCATATGTCGAGACTTCTTATTAGAAGAATGAGAAGTTTGTCTTGAGCTTGGACAAGTATCTTGGGAATCAACTTGTAGATCATTTGGATGATACTTATGAGAAGATCGTGGAGAAAGCCCTGAGGCATGAGAGCTTGTTTCCCAAGGAAGAAACTGTTGTTGCCACTAAAGAGGAATCAAAACCACAGCGTGGTGGTAATAACAAAAAGAGGAAGCAGTAACAACAAAAAGGAAAGGTTGATAAAAAAAAGCAGAAAGGTGAAGTGACTTGCTACAACTACTAGCAGAAGGGACATTATTCCAAGGATTGCAAGAATCCGAAGGCCGAGAGAAAGTGTCAAAACTGTGGTAAGACTGGGCATCTCAAGAAGGACTGTTCGGAACCAGCTAAGGGAAAGAAGATTGTAAAGGCATATTCTTTCCGTTAGAGGTGTTTCAGTATGTATGTTATTTGATATTCGAGTATCACATTCTTTCCTTTTTAATGAGCTAATGTGCCGTTTGGGTTTGGAACCCTAGATTTTTGATAGAACATTGATCGTGACTAATCCAGTTGGGGGTTCGTCTAGTTTGTGTATGATTTGTCGTGGTCTAGGGTTGTCGAGTCATGGTTGCTCCTTTGTGTGCGATTACTTTGTTTTGAACTTCGCTGGGTTTAGGATTATTTTGGGTATGGACCGGCCCAAGAGTTATGCGACAAAAGTGGATTGCGAGAAGCTCGTGGTGACAGTCGGGAATGTGGAAGGGCGAATGGTTGTGATTTGATGTAAGCTCAAAGATGGTGTTTTCGTGAGCTATTTATATTCGATTGTGATTTCACGGGAAGACTTGTCATCGGTGTCGATCGCAAGAGAGTTTAATGATGTCTTTGACAAGGTCAATGGGTTGTCGCCGCATCGCGAGAATGATTTCAGGATCAATTAGGTCGAATTTTCTAGACCTATCATCGTACCTCTTAGGAGGATGGCGCCGAAGGAACAACGAGAGTTAGAGGTGCAAGTATGTGACCTTTTGGGAAAAGGGTTCATTTGGAGAAGTGTATCCGAATGGGGTGAACCAGTTGTATTTGCAACCAAGGCTGATGGATCGTTGAGATTGTGTGTCGATTATCGTGAGCTGAGTAAGGTGACCAAGAAGAACAAATATCTATTGCCAAGGATAGACGACTTGTTCGATCAGCTTCACGAAGCCAATGTGTTTTCTCAAATGGATTTGGCAACTGGATTTCACCAGTTGAGAGTGGTGAAGGATAGTGTGCCGAAGACAACTTTAGGACACCATCTGGTTTCTTTGAGTGACTGGTGATGCCATTTGGGTTACTAATGCACCAGCGTATTTCGTGGATCTTATTAATAGGGTTTTCAGAGATTAGTTGAACAAGTTCGTGTTCGTGGATGATATTATTGTTTACTCCGGGAACGAGGAAGAACATTAGACGCACTTGTGAGTTGTTTTAGAAATCTTGCAAAAGCATCAGCTGAGAGCTAAGTTTTCGAAGTCATTTCTGAAAGAGAGAAGTGAGGTCTTAGGCCGTGTTGTTTCTAGAAATGAAATAGCGGTTGATCCCGCTAAGGCAGTGGCAATTCAGGACTGGGATAGACCTAAGAATGCGATGAATGTTAAGAGTATCCTTGGGTTGGCGGGATATTATCGCCAGTTTATCAAGGACTTCTCCAAGATAGCTGCACTGTTAACATGATTGACGAAGAAGGATCAAGTGTTCACATGGGATGTGAGGTGTGAGCAAGCTTTTGGAATCCTGAAAGAGAGACTAGTGAGTGCTCCTGTTTTGACGATTCCAAGTGGGAATGAAGAAATGGTGGTATACGCTGATGCATGTGGTACTGGATTTGGAGCAGTGATGATGCAGAAGGATAGAGTTGTGGCCTACGTAAGTCGACAGCTGAAGCCGCACGAAAGGAATTATCCAACTCATGATTTGGAGTTGGTAGCGATCGTGATTGATATGAAGATGTGGTGGCATTACTTGTTAGGAGTTCGATTCGAGTTGTTTACGGATCACAAGTCGTTGAAGTATCTTTTCTCCCAAAAAGATTTGAATCTTCGGCAGCAACGATGGCTACAGTTTCTAGTATTATAAGTTTTTGGTATAGCCTATACTCCTAGTAAAGGTAACGCAGTGGCAGATGCATTGAGTCGAAGACACATAAGTTTGGGAGTGATGTTTCCGGAATGGAAACACCTCGATTACTTGGAAGAATCTGATTTCAAACCATGGTGTGAGTTGGAACCTTAAATGTTGGCAAGCTTATCGATAAGACCTACTCTCATCGAAAGGATTGGCGAGAGCCAAAAGCGTGATGTAAAGCTTGTCGAGATTATCCAGAAGATAGAGCCAAAGAATAAGGAATTCGAGGTATATTGAGAGGGTTGGCTTCGAAAGAAAGGACGACTAGTTGTTCCTGATATCGCCGAATTGAGAGATGAGGTTCTGAGGGAATGTCATCACCCAAAATTGACGATTCATCCTGGTGGTAACAAGATGTATCAGGATATGAAGCGAGCTTACTACTTGGAAGGGATGAAAAGTGTGTTGGAAAATTCATTTCCAAATGCATGCACTATCAGTTGGTGAAAGCCGAACAGAAGAATCCGAGTGGATTGCTTCATCCATTATATGTTCTTACATGGAAGTGGGAGCAGATATTGATAGACTTTATCGATGGAGTACCTTATATCAGCACAGGAAATGAAGGGATTTTGGTCATCGTGGTCGTTTGATCAAAAGCGCGAGGTTTATTCCTGTCAAATCGACTAGGACAACATAGAAGTTGTCTGAACTATATATTAAATGGATAGTTCGATTCCGTGGTATCCCGAAGAGCACAGAGAGTGATCTAGATCCATTGTTCACGAGTGGATTTTGGAAGAGTTTGCAAGAGACTTTGGGAATTGAGTTGTGTTTAAGTATGGCTTATCATCCCTAGAGTGATGGTCTAACCGAGAGACTTAACTGAGTTTTGGAAGATCTCCTAAAAGCTTGTGTATTGGATTTTGGGGGATTATGGGAAGACCATCTACATCTAGTTGAGTTTTCATATAATAATAGTTACCAGTCGAGCATTGGGATGACACCACACAAAGTGTTGTATGGAAAACCGTGTAATTCTCCAGCATATTGGTTAGAGACTGGAGACAAATTGATACTTGGTTCTGAGATGATTAGAGAGACACCAGATTTTATTGAGATCGTTCGGCAATGAATGAAGGCAGTCCAAGACAGTCAGAAGAGTTATGCTGATAAACATAAAAAGGATTTGGAATTCGACATTGGCGACGTGGTTTTCATGAATATTTCGCCGTTGAAGAATGTTGTTCAGTTCGGAAGTAAAGGAAAGTTAGCTCCAAGGCTTGCTGGACCGTTTCCGATAATTGAGCGCATTGGGAAGCTCGCGTATAGACTGGATTTACCCGAGAAGATGTCGAGTGTGCAAAAAATTTTCCAAGTGTCGTTTCCACGGAAGTGTGTGCATGATTATAGTGTGGTGGTATCTCTGGAATAGTATGAAGACCTATAAGTTGAGACCGTAGTTACAAAATTTCTTAAGCCACTTCGCGTTGTTGGGAATGACACAAAACAACTTAGGAGGAAGACAGTTAAGCTAGTCAAGGTGCAATGGAGTGAGGATGATGATGATTGTACGCGGGAAACGGAAGAGAGAATGGAGGCGATCCATCCAGAACTCTTCTATAGTATGACCTATTAATGTCATGTCACCCTTACATCATTGTAACTTATACTGATCGTTAGAATTCTACATGCTAGGTTAAGGCTATGAATGCATGGTTTGATGGATGCAAGTTTGGATGGTAAAATTGGCTGCATGTGGATGATAAGCATGCAGAGTTGATTTCTGTTTCTTGTGTCTACTAGGGATTTCGAGGACGAAATTCCTACCGGGGGAGGGAGATGCAACGATCTGCATTTTACGTATTGAAGGATCGTAAAATATTTTTGTTTAATTCCTTAAGGGTCAGATCATTATCATATTTTTTATGTTGTTTATGGGGATGTGAAACATGTCCATAATTTTTATCAATTTTATTTGTGATAATTTTGCCCCTGTAAGTTTCGTAGAGGGAATAACTTTTGATTGGGATCGAGTCAGGTGCTGAAATCAATTTCATTGGAAAGGAAATGGGGTTGCCAATTCCGTAGATTGGTCACATTAAAGATTTTGGTTTAGCGGTTTAGGAGGAATCGTTGTTTTAGTGCTACACAATTTCTGTATAGATTTGGCTAATCACTAATGGGCTGAATTGGTGTGGCCCATTAGAGAATTGGTTAGAGGCTATAAATAGTGGGTAGAAGCATGGAGAATAGTTTACTTTCTTCATTTTCTCATTTGGTTGAGCTCGTGATTCTCCCTGCTCAATCAAATACATCTCACCTCCATTAAAATCTTAGATCCACATCAAGAAAAGCTAGATCTACATCAAGTAAAGGAAACTCGCATCAAATTGAGAGGTTTGAAGCTCATTCTTCGCTGTCCAAATTGGGAATATAGCGATTTCAAGTTTGTTTAAAGATTTAGTGAGTGATAAGCATCTCTCACGCGGATTCAATCAAGTATATGGGTTGTTTGATCTTATTTTTCATTATTTCTAGTCATTTTCACCTAGATCTACATCATGATAAGTATATTTTCATTCAAATCACCGTAGGATCTAATGTAGCAACTTAAACCGGCGATTCTTATGTTAATTCATATGTATATGCAAGTTTAGATCCATTATTTTGTTTATTCTTTATTTTATTATGATTTGGTGAGTCTCGTATGATTGTATAATGAATAATTATTTTGCAGGTGTTGTTTGATGATTTCATGAAGCATTGATGATTAGATTTGTTGATTTGTATGAGTTATATGCATTGACATTGTCTTTTATTGATGAATCAAAGTCGGGTCATTTTTGATGGGTCACGTGGCTTGGGGAGCACGAAAGGCGATGGGGCGGTCTGAATTGATGGCTTCGGGTCGTGCAAGCCTGGGTCACAAGAGAGGCATCTGGGTTGGTAAAGTTCAGGTCGTTCGACAAGAATTGAAGACAGGTTGTTTGAAGTAAAGGTCATTTAAGGTCGGGTCGGTTTGCTCTGGTGCAAGGCGGGTCGTCCTGTGTAGTGAAGAAGTTAGCTCGTTCGAGTTCGAGTGTGCCAGGGTCGTTAGTGGCATCAAGTCGTGGGTTGTTGGTAATGGGTGCTTGACAAATTCGGGTCGGTTGAAGGCTCCAACGATGGTTCGGGTCATCGAGAGTAGCGTCCTGCATATTCAGGTCGTGTGCCTTCAGGTCGTTGATGGTTTCATGGGCATTGAAGGATCGTGGCACTCAGGTCGGATCGGCGAAGAAGGGGGAAGCAACCCGATGATGTGTTGGTGAAAAAGAAGAACGACCCGACTAATATTGACCATAAATGAATGTTATTTTGGTTCAATGTTGGAAGTGGCTTCGACGTGAGTTCAAGGTGGAATGTCGAAGTGTTGTGATGTGTTTGTTGAACGATGAAATGCAACGAATGTGAGTACGACTCAAAGATGTCGAGTTTGTGGATAATGGTTGCTCAAGAAGGCGCTTGAGCTATAGATAGTCGCCGGTGATGACAACTAAAAGTAATGAAGGCCGAGGAATTATCGTTGTCGTAGGTTCTAGTGGACTCAAAGTAGGGGTATAATAGGGAATCCTAAAAGACTAGATGATTAGTCGAGTACCCTAGGCTGTCATGATGAGCCTAGAGATACAAGCCATGATGGCGTATGGAGTATTTGCTAGAACCAAGGTTTACGATTAGCCCTTAATAGATGACATGATGTTGAGTCGGTCATATGATCAACGATGGTTTCGAAGCAAGATTGGCAGTGATAGCCAGAGTCATGGGTGATGATTGTTTTGCTTGTATCGTCTTATGTAGATTATTCGATCTCGAAGGAGATATCTCTTGGGTGCTTGTCTGATGTTGGCTTAGGCCTTTGGGGCATGTGCTTGGGAGATGTCAATATCGATTAGAATGGTCTACGCTTGATAATTGGTTGCCATGAATATACTGTTTGTTTCTACTTGATTATTGTAAAGGCCATCACTGTCGGATGTGGAGAAGACAGGTTTGGGTTCTTCTCTATTGATGTTGGTAGATTAGTTGATAAATCTGCCTATTCTCATATACTTTATTGATGATGTTAGATAGTTGTTTTATCGCTTATTAAGACTGTTGTCTGACTCACGGTTTTATGTTTCCACTTATTACCATGGTTTGTTAATCCATGCGTTGGATGGGCGGACTGAGTAGCAAGTGATAGGCGGTTGATCTTGATGAGGATGATGTTGTTGAGCGATGACGAGCTGGAGACTTACGTATTAGTTTCCTACTACCTACTATTTGTTGTTTTTCCGCTGCTGTATTTGAAGAAATTTTAGTCGATCTAATCGACATCTAATTCTACGATTTAATAATTTGAATTAAAATCTATTGCGAGAATAATAAATCAAAACTCGTATGGATTAAATTTTGGGTTCATACTTGCGACAAAATCTCAGAAGAAGCTGGAATTGAGATGAAGGATGGAGTATCGAATCCAAAAGCACAACAAATCACCAGCTCTCTATTGGTTATCCACAAACACTCGATCTCAGATTTTGTCAAACAAAATCAAGAATAACGATAGAAAGGTGCTAGCCATTTTAGTGATCTAGGGTTTTCTTATTTTTGGATTTTATAGTTTTTGGTTTTCTAAAGGAATAATATTCAAAGAAGAAATGTCAGCCTTCCTTTTTGTTATTATTTGGTAGCCGTAAAATTCTAAAATAAGGTTATACCATAAAAGCCCTTATACTAGTTCAAAACTAGAGAATAGTCAACATTTGATCCTCTTTTGTTGTGAATGGTTCTCATCCTTTTCAAGCGTTCTTATGTGTGACCCTATAGGTTATTACACTGTTAGCAATGATTTTAAATCATAAATAGAGACTGGCATCTAACAATATGTCACTGCTACCCAAGTTACAATAAGATCAATGATTTGATACTACCTTTTTGTGACTAGTGTATCAATGTAATATAATCCTTTTAACCATTATATCCAGGATTAAACTCGAGGCACATAACGTATCACCCCTCTTTATGATTTAATCCGTTTTTCTTGATCAATGAGTAGACTATTTAAAACAAATCAATATTTGAGCACGGCCATGCATTTTATAGTCTCACTCAATCAAGAGGCCCATGGATATCACTTCAAATATATTGTAGGGTTAAATTCCATCTAGATCATTCATAATTTTCAGTCGATTTGAGACGTATCCAATAATCACCGTTATCATCTACTCTATTGCAGGTAACTTTAGATGATATCAAAACACAAATATCCTCAAATAAAATTATAATGATTTCAGGTCTGAAGACCATTACGTCACTGTCACTATGAGAATAACTTATGATACTGTTAATTATAATCCATGTAGTTTTCTCACGGTGGGTCAGCCCAATACGCTATTCTCCAATACGTATTTATGTCTTGACATTAATATCATGTATATTAATGATCAATGAGATGTGATCATCAGTCAATCAACATACTAGTCTGAATGTTTTATTGTTGTCCTACATAAACAATAAACTTGACTAGGGATATTTAAGAATTATAATATTTAATATATTATATAATCTCAAGTTCAAGTCTTACTCGAACTATATAATTTCGTATTATTATTCTAAGGACTTCTACTATGTTAATATTTATATTGCGCAGTAAATATAACGTAACAGAATATTTTTTTTGCAAATAAAACAGTACATTAACAATGTTATTAATCACATAAAATGGATTGCCTCTAGGGCATAAACTCTAACAATCTCCCACTTGCACTAGAGTCAATAATTCATGTATCGTATACTCATGAAACTAGTGTGACTATTAAATTTCTGCCGTGACAGAGTTTAATTCAGTAGGTCTGCAACATTACAACTTTTGCAACATTACATATATGTTCATTTCCTCTATGAACAACTTCACATGAGAATTATATTTCTTAAATATATGTTTGGATCGATAACGAGTTTAACGTTTTAGGCCTGAGCCGTAGCTACATTGTTATCGCAATGTATATCATTGGATCAACAATGAATTAAGTTCAATTATGCACTTCTTAACCAAAAAAAATTCTTTCTTAGAATCAGTATATATTTATTGTTCTAAAGCTAACATTATTCACAATAATTAATGTGTTATCAAATAACATAAAATTTATTGTGTCATTCCCACTTAATTTCTTTTCTATACAAGATTCAATGATATTTTGGGGTTTTCGAGACATTTCAAATTCTGTTTCATTCCCATCGTTATCTTAGAGACTGGGTTTTCTTTAAATGGATACCAATTTGAGCAATAAGCATTTTATTCTCGGAGGATTTATAGAAACGAGCATCACGGCACGCGCTTCGCGCGTGGTAATGGCACACGCTTTGCGCGTGGTCGTGGCACGCG
Source organism: Allium sativum (assembly GCA_030737875.1). Classification (NCBI taxonomy): domain Eukaryota; kingdom Viridiplantae; phylum Streptophyta; class Magnoliopsida; order Asparagales; family Amaryllidaceae; genus Allium; species Allium sativum. The sequence goes on along the minus strand of CM060909.1, from coordinate 154,462,297 downwards.
CTTCGCGCGTGATAATGGCACGCGCTTCGCACTTGGATTTTTATTCCTCAAATATTGTTTGTTTATATATGTGAGGAGATGTAGAATGCATATTTGATTATGTCGACATGGTGAATATATTACTTTGTTTTAATATTTTATTAGTATAAATATATATCCGAATACATATTAAGTACGATTAGGTAGAGAGATTTAGAATTGTGTAGGCATATCAGGAAGCATATGGATCTAAGCATTTTGAATGTGTAAATATACTGCAGGCTCACCTTTGAATGGGTAAACTTAGGTATGCGCAGCAGAAAATTTAAATGACTAAATATAGCAAAATTTAAATGAGTAAAAGTAGCAAAAATACGAAGTTAAGAAAATTTGGGTTATTAATTATAACAGATTTGGCAGGCAAAGAATGGCAATGAGGGCGACAAAAATTTTCCTTTTCACATCCATCATGATTTGATTTTTTTTCTATAAAAAAAGAGTATTTGATATGCAAAAAATGATAAAAACAACAAAAATAATTCAATTTGGGGAACATATTATGGCAGTCAAATTCAATCTTAGGGCAGAAAACTAATTGCACTGATGCCTATAAATTATTTGCAGCTACACACTACACATTTTGTACAATCAGGTGGACCTTACACACTAACATTGCATGTCAGCTTCAAGTAATACTCATCCGGCAAAGCAATATAGTCCAATGCATATTTAATGAGTGCAAAGCATTATTGCCATTATAGTACATATATAGCCCTACTTAATGAACGCAAATACACAAAGCGGAAGCATTACAGTCAGGGCGAAGCATTGCAATTAGTATAGTACATATTTAAGAAAAGTTAATCTTATTTTTCCACTCTGTATTGAAGGGTAAAAAATATGAAACATGGAACACAAAAAAGAACAAAAAAGAAGAAGAAACAGAGAAAGCATCCAAGTTGTAAATTCCCGTACGAAAGATTGTTGTTTTATGGCAGTGAGATGAAGACATATATAAATGCATTCAAAAATATTGGGAAACAAATATATAAAGTTAGGTTTATCTGAAATTAGAAGCAGTCATAGAGTATGGAAGGCTAAAAATAAAATAGTTAAAGATATTCCAAACCTATTCCAAACCAAAAAAGTATTGTGTATTTTTGTCAATTCAGGTGTACACCAAAAAAGTGTGATGCCAAACCTATTCCAATTATTAGTAAAGATATTATGTATTTTATAAATGCAAGGAAAAATGATTTGTACTAATGTTGCATTGTTAATAAATTATCACTCCAAGAAATAAAATAGTATAAAATATAAATAAATTCAAATGCAGTATCAATCGTTAATAAATGCAAATGTAAATAAAAAATCTAACTATAAACCATATATTATGATAATGCTAAAAATATACAATTGTCATACTAAAAAATGATAAAATTAATTTATTAATAAAATATTCATCTTGATTATCTTCATTGTCACCATCCATTTTCTTCTATATGATTTACCTGTAAAGGAAAAAAACCATGATTAGATAGTACAGTTGAAATATGGATATTTTTTATTTTATAAATTATATATTTGAATGCAGCTTACCAACTTAGACATGAATCTTGCATATCAACCGTACTCATCTACTAACAGGATCTTTTGATTGCTGCGCAGTTGCATGGTGCTATGGATCACATAGGCGTTTGCAGTCTTATATAGGTTTGGTGCAAACTATTGAAAAGCAAATAATGATGCAAACCATGCAGACAAATCCGAAAAGACACAACTGAATACCGATGCAAACCAAAGTAGATAAATACATAGAATAATATAAAGTACCTGTCTTGAAATTAGAAGCTTTCCCACTGTAATCTAAAGCTGGAGATCCTGAGAGTAGTAAACAGTTTAAATGACTGTAGAGGAAAATGGAAGAATGAAGAGGGCAATTGATTTTGTGAGGCGGGGAAGAAAGATACAGTGTCATATTTATAACTGAGAAAGTGTACACATCAGCAAGATAAGACAGTGCATTTTAGGAATGCAATAAAATATATGCACTATTTACCATTAAATAAAAGTACTAAAATCTAAATTGGATTATTTTATAGATGATAATTTTAATGCTATATACACTACCAATTAAGAATACATTTACATGTAAATATACTATGAAATAATCATAATTGGTAGAATTGGTATACATAAATCCTACCATAATATTGAAAATATGTAATGACCTATAACTCAATTTAATTTGATTAAATATATGCACAACTCAATATTTGAATTGTATATTTGGATTATGGTACCAAATATGGTAGAATTTGTATTACCAAATATGTACCATAATAAAGTCTTATATTCTAATAATACTATATTTGGTAGAATTTTTATTATTGATTTAATTCTACCAATTATGAAACAATCCATTTATTCTATATTTGAATTGGTATTTCATACTATATTTGAATTCCAAATATAGTACCAAAGGTTCACAACTCGATTATATCTACCAATTGAGAATCTATTTTCAGTACTACCAATTTTAGGTACCAATTTAAAATTATCATGCATACAATAATCCATTTATTATATACCAATTAAGAATAAATCTTACCATAATTCTATGGTAGAATTGGTATACATAAATCCTACCATAATTCTACCATAATATCGAAAATCTGTATTAACCTATAATTCAATTTAATTTGATAAAATATATGCACAACTCAATATTTGAATTGTATATTTGGATTGTGGTACCAAATATGTTAGAATTTGTATTACCAAATATGTACCATAATACAGAGCCTTATATTGTAATAATACTATATTTGGTAGAATTTTTATTACTGATTTAATTCTATCAATTATGAAACAATCCATTTATTCAATATTCGAATTGGTATTTCGTACTATATTTGAATTCCAAATAGAGTACCAAAGGTTCACAACTCAATTATGTCTACCAATTGAGAATCAATTTACATTCCTACCAATTTTGGATGTACCAATTTAAAAATATCATGTATAAAGTAATCCATTCATTATATACCAATTGAAAATAAATCCTACCATAATTCTATTAATTAATTAATAATAAATGTTTAAAATTGAAAGCATTTATATGTACCATAATTCTCGTCACATGATTTATGATTTAATTAAAAATTACCAGGGCGCTCAAAAGGTATGACATGCGGGTAAAGGGAATTTTCGGTAGTTTGCGTGTACACCAAAAAAGTGTGACACCATACCTATTCCAATTATTAGTAAAGATATAATGCCGAATTTGCTTTCTAACCATATAAGAAATTGCCATATATCCATGTCAATATTAATTTCTATATAAGGAAAATAATTTGAGTTAGTAGATCTATATGCCAAATATAAATGATCTTAGTTCTAATTTTAAATACAAATATTTTATACGTATAATAGTATCGTACATACATATAATAAAGGTTTTAAGTAAATTGTTTTGGAATGTAAAATTTTATTTTCATAATAAAGACCTGAATGGATAAATTAAGTGAAATTAAATGCTAGATCCTAATTTAAGTGACATTAAATGCCTAATTTATTGGGTATTAGGTTAAATAATAATTTTGTATATTTAAAAGCTCATATGTAAGGGCATTTTGGGAAGTTCACGGTCGGACCAAAACTTTGTGCACCCAAGTAAATTATTAATAAAGATAATATCCATTTGTTTCTTTTGGATATTCCACAAAGTAGTTATTTGATTTGGATCTGATATTATCAGAGAAAGTACGTTTAGTAAATGCCTTACGTCCCAAATCTTCGCATTAGACATACTAGGACATTTCTTACACCATATCTTATTTGGCATCTTCAAAGTCGTTTCAGTGGGATTTAATACAGTTGTTATAAACTTAATTTGTTGGAAGATCGATATGACTTATCATTAATCGTACTATATCTTATAAGGTGCGATTTGTGAAACAATTTCAAACTCATCTTGATAGTCATTATATAATTGGCTTAAATATTCTCTCGATCTATTCGAAGAAAACTTATTTTCTATTAAGATTGGTTTTGAACTTCATTTTTGAATTCTTTGAACTTTTCAAAGGATTCTGATTTGTGTTTCATAAGATACACATATTTATATCAACTGACGTCATCACTAAACATAATGAAGTAATAACCTGTCTCTAGCTTATGTATTAATTGCTCCTATATATCATTATGTACAAGACCCAATATTTATCACCTATTTACCATTTCAAGTGAAAGGTGATTCAGTTATTTTTCCTAATAAACAAGATTTGCACTTTTCATATGATTCGAAATCAAATGATTTCAAAATTCCGTCATAATGGAGTTTTGATATGCATTTCTTGTTTATATGGGCTAACTGACAATGCTAAAGTTGTGTTGTATTTAAATCACTAAATTTAATCCGCTCATTATTTATGCCAAGCAAATCATAGTTAAGGATTAGTTAAGATAATTAACTATCTGTGAAATTCCATAAGATATTTCGTTTAAATAAAATGAATAACAATTGTTCTTTTATTACGAATAAAAGTTAAACTTGTCTGAACAAGGTTTATAATAACATGTAAATGGAATTCATAATAACAATTATTTTATTTATGTAATTAAGCAAGTATATAGAACAAGAATCAACTTCCTATAAATAATCCAGCAACATTTGTTTTATCGTAAGTCCACTTGTCATTTTATTAGATTTTTACTTGTTTTGCTATTACTGTTAATATACACACATTTATGTGATTCATATCTAGTATCTAATACTAGAGATGTATAAGTAGATTGTTATAATATTTATATCTTATTCGGTTGAAGTCATACTTCAACTTTCTTTTTAGATCCTCTGTATTTGTTAAAACAATTCCGTTTTAATTATTTTGAGGACAATCCTCAAATTTCATTGTCAGTCAAGAAAATTGATTTAGTTTAATTTATCCTTCTCAAGGATTAATTTAAATTATCGGAGCTGTTTATTATTCAATATCTACATCTAGATAATAAATAACGACTGATTCTTTAATATTTATTTAATATAAATACAAAAATTCTGACAATCAAAAATTATACTAACAAAAATGTGTAATTTAAACTAAAATACCCTCCCACTCAAATTAACATCCCTTTGTGTATATATATATATATATATATATATATATATATCGTATATATATACAATGGTGTTCCAAGATCCGTATCTAGTCATGCCTTGACCAAGCTTGGACTACGCCCCAAAACACAACCTTTTAGGTAGACATCTTATGTCAATTATATCATGTATATAACTCTTGGATCGCATGATGAACATTTTGTTCAGTATTATTCATTTGCTCAAAATATAGAACAATTCATGCTATTGTCTCTAAGGCCATAAATACTATTATGCAGCCTTAGTTAAGTCATACCCAATAATACAGTTGAAGTACCACAATTACTTCTACTGCATATAACCAAAATAAAAGGTGCACAAAGTTTAGGCGTTAGTTACATCCAGTGAGATTAGCATTGATGGGTGTATTATTGGAAGACTTTATCATGACTTAATATAACAAAATTTGCTTTAAAGGGAATTTATAACTCGTAGTGGCGCACAATATCAGAGTTATTTACATATATATCAAAATATATGTATTTTTGCATTAATGTCTTGCGCATATCATATATGCATAATTAAATATTACAATAAGGTAATATATGTACTATACTATATTGGTATGCAGGTCATGTATTTATAAAAGGAGATCATGAACATGGCCAGATTAAGTTGTATAGTTCATTATAAACAAAATTACATAACACACTTATAACATGGCCCATTATTCTTGAAATCAAATTTCAAGGTTATTACGATATACAATTTATAATCATATACACAGGCAGAAACTTGATCAATATAGAAAACGGGTAACAATAATTTACTCGCATGTTTCAATATTCAGTTTATACACATTTACACAGACACAAAATGTTTCTGTCAAGTATACAGCCATGTAACTCATTACATATTATATTGACAATTAAAATTAGATTATGATCACACATATATAACTGTAATAAAATTCGTATAAGACTATGTCATTTATACATGTACATAGTTCAGAAGAAAATTGTGCAGCAAATCATATTTTCTTTTGGAGTCTGCATAATAATTTTGCACCCAACAAATGTGCATCAACATGCACATAGTTGTTTAGTTGTACTAATCCAAGCTTTTCAGTATCTCCATACCTGCCTATTCAAAAATGAAAATAATAAGCCCAGAAATATAAAATTTATAAAGTACATACAAGTCCAGGTCTTCTGAATTACACTGTACACATTGTTAATTCTAATGCATCATTTATAATATTTGAACAATATGTTTATTTAAATTCTATTTTTTCTCTATACAAACACACACACACACACACATATATATATATGTATATATTCAGAATACATATATTCATTTAATCGTGCATATGTATGTCATACAGTTGCACCATATATGTAAGAAACATATTATAAGGGTAATCACAATACCCATATGCATACAAGATTTGTATATTATTTATTGCAAATCATATTTGCAAATTAACTGACCAAAATGAGTTTAAACTTAGGATGACTTATATCTAATCTAATAGAAATATAACCAAATATTCCCTAGGCTTAAAGATATATGCAGCACTAGTAGGTGAGAATTTGTTGGCCTAATTTACAAGGTTAACATATTAGTCAAGTTCAGATTTTGCTTGTAGTTTTCTTAAATTATATATACTAAGTATGTCTCAAAATACATAGAAGATACATATATGTATTGATTCACAGAAATATGAAATTATACACAAATCATTTGTTGTTGGCATTGTTCACATATTATTATTCAAGTATCACTATACATACATATATATATATAATTCAAACTAAATCTATTCAATATATACAATACATAACAATATAGTCAGGCCATCCAATTCGAACTAAATCAACCTTGAAGTTATTTATAACAAATTCAAATTCAAAACAATCCAATCAAATCACATAAATTTATAAAGAAAAATTCATACCTTTCTTGGATCTTTTACCCGACTATCCCCATCGCAGGTTGGATTAGCTTTTATAACATCCTAGTCTTTCTTGTCTTCGGTGAGAGGTGCTTCAATGATATTATCGTCGTCATCTTTGGAAAGAGAAGAGATGATCCATCAAATTGCATCAAAATGATTCTATTATTATTTTATCATCTGTACTTGACTTAATTCTAAGTGACACTGATTGCAAAGAATGATAGAGAGAATATTCTTAAAGGAATTAAGTATTTCTTCATAGTTTTCACTCAAATTATGAATTTGGGAAGCTATGGATTTGATTTTATTAAGAAATAATGAAAGCATATGAAGGAGGACTAAATAAACGTGTTTTTCTGGAAGAACCTATCATAAATTGGCATAGGAATTCGTTTGAAATGAATATACACTAGTTGATTAAAGTAGTTTTAAAATTAAAATAAATTTGAAAATCCTTGTAATGTCCTGTATTTTAACGACGGAATAATTAATTTATTTAATTATTAAATATCGATTTGGCGATATCGATAACTTGAGTTAAATAATATGAATATTGAATTAATATTAATAATAGTATAATATATTTATTTCCAAAATAGTCGGAAATAGTGAAATTCACAATATTGTGTGAATTGGATTATTTAACTGATTTAATTCAGTTTGGAATTTAATTATAATAACGCATTTATATATAGAAGCCATTTGAACGTATAATTATAATACAATTATAATCGAGCTTGAAATGGTGCGACAGTTCGTAATTTGGCTATTCGAACTTTAAACAAATATACAGAATCTGTTTTAAGCCGGATTTCTGTGAAACAAGAAACGTTGGAAACTGTTGAACTGTATTTTTCTAATGGAAGAGAAAAATCAGGATTTCATCATGTAGATTTTGATTTATGATCAAATCAAATTTACGGAAAGTCGTTATGAGTTCCTTTATAATTTATAACGATTTATTCTATTATAAAAGGATTTTCAATATAAATTGAATATCGATATAATTTGGGATTTGAAATATCGAGTTAAAAATCCAGATATGTATATTTTAGAGCCGGATGATATTATATGTAAATATATACGATAATATTAATTTATTAGTATTTAATTTGATTATTTTTTTAAATATATTAATATTTAAACGGTCTATTTAAAGCCTTAGGAGAAAGCCATTTGGCAAACGACCTCCAAATTTGACGAAACCAATTTTGTTGGATTCGTTATGTTCAATTACTGTTAGATTTCAATTTTCATGATTTTTAGAGTCATTATGTGGCCGTATGGGATTTTAATGTGAAAAGCAGTCGATAATCCGATTTTTAAAATATGCTGTGTGAGCAAACGGAGTCGGAATTCGAAGAAACCAATTCCGTTGGGTCCGTAAGGTCAAACTGTAGTTGCATATCCATTTTCGTGATTTTTGGGTATTGTATGTGATCACAGAGATTTTTAAACGAAAGTATCAGATATCGATTGGTTATACATAAATATAATAATCAAATAAAAAATTATTAAAACTTCCTATAAATACCCTTATACATGTCTAACCCTAATTCATTTTTTTTCACGGTCAACTAAGAATGTGCTGCTCTCCTTTTTCATCATCACAGGAAAAATCGGTCTTCAAAAAAAAAAGAAAATCAAAAGTAAATTAATGAATCTCAAAACCAACATTTCTACACTCCTCTGTTCATTTGCTTCAATCTGGTATGACTTATAAGTTGTTCGAACACATTTAGATGCGAAGTTCTGTGCAGGACGTGAGTTAGGGTTTGGTGTATTGGGGAAATCGGTGACTGTTTGGCAAATTGGTGATGGTATTTGTGGTTATTGCAAGAAGTCGAGTCAATGGTGGCTTTTTGGTGCGGTTTAGGGTAATAAAAAGGTCGTGACTGGTATTGGGAGTGACGCGGGTTCACTTGAAACTGGCGATGGAGGGATGCCGTCGAGTGGCATGTGGTGGTGGCCAGATGAAGGAGATTTCGAAGAGGAAGGCTTTGGAGGTGGTTTGGGAATTTTCTGTGGTGAATGTAAGGAGTTTTGGATTTTCTAAAACAAGGTAATGGCTATGTTTGGGAGCAGAATCTTTATTCTGGAACGAAGAGGTTATCGGAGAAGAAAGGAAGAAATAGAGAAGCGGATGGTTTTAACGTGGGTATAGTTGGGCCAAGGTATTTTGGTAAAGCCCAATATTGAAATTAAATAGAAATTTATTTTAAACTACATATGAACACAACTTGTAATGACAATAACTATTTCATATGTTAACAGAATTCAGAAAAACAAGATCCATTGGGATCATATGGAAGAGGGCTACACCATGAAACTGACCCAGAGTCAATTGGAGCTCGTTTGGATTTATGGTGGAATTAAATGCTTGAATCAAATCAATGACAGATAATCGTTATTTAACGATAATCGTCCAATGTGAGTAAATTCCACTAACTCTGCTCAACTTATATTTTTATAACGTATTTTTCGAAATGATAAATAATGGTTGTTTGCTGTGTGTTGGCTGTTTGGTTGAACTGCTAGTTAATTCACTACTACAAAAGTGGGCATATTCGACACTAATTTGTGTGCGTTGCATGAAAAGTGTGGCGAAAGCTATGCATTCTTTGATCTTCTGCAACAACATTCATTTGTCGTTGCATTAGATGTGAACACAGTGTTGCGGTTGAAATTCTTGTGTTGTGACTTGCAACACCAGTTCAAAGTGTTGCATTACATAAATACATGCCAGGTCAGCGATCCGCGCTATCAGTTTAAACAAATAAATAACCGTAGATGTTGATTAATCCAACGGTTCTTGCCGATCCTTGCAACACCAGTTCAAAGTGTTGCATTACATAAATACATGCCAGGTCAGCGATCCGCGTTATCAGTTTAAACAAATAAATAACCGTAGATGTTGATTAATCCAACGGTTCAAGCTGATCCTTGCTACAGCTTAGTGAAAATTTGGCACGATAGTTTCCCCATTCACGAAATACTTCCCCCCAAAACAAATTTCTCCGGTACTCCTCCTTCTGTCTGTTTCTCTCTCCACGAAATCCGTCCAAGAACGCCTCCGATTGCTACTCTTCCTCAGGTTACAAACTATAAACCTTCGATTGCTCCTATTTTACGAACTTTACACCTCTAATTTGGATCGTTTAGGACAATTACAGGTAGTTAGGGCTTCATCATTTAGGTTTTATTTAGTTGATTTCATCTCTAACTTATTTTGATCTGCGTTCAAAGTCTCTGAGTGATTTGGGTATACCGATTACCTTAAATTAGGGTTTTTATACTTGAAGTGTTGTATTTATATGTTTGCATGTGTTGAAATTGTGCAAGTTCTGTATTTTTATGTTTGCCAAACCATTGATGTATTGGTAAATAATGCCTATTTCCAAAGGTGTTAACAAAATTTAGAGGATAAAAGAACTCCAATATGAATGTTCAAATGTCTATTTCTGTTTGTAGTTAAATAATGCCTATATCTCTTACTACATCGTATGACTACGAAGATACCCTGGGCATGGGTGATCTAGGACTGTCAAACCCATCATCACCAGAAACTCCTATTGATTTTTATATAGAGATGCAAGAAAGGCACTACGATGATTTGCTTGAATATGAACTAGAGCAAGAAGAACTCCGAAGACAACGGCGAGAAGAAGAACGACATGAAGAAAGGGCGATGCGACGGCATAGTCGTTTGCGTCGTCAGCATCAAAACAACCAAGTGGTTGACGAACAACATGCTGACTCACCAATCATAATGTATCATTGTGGGTATGCCGCTGCAGAAGATGTTATTTCGATTGGATTCAACATTGGTTGTCGTTATTTTAGATGTCGGGTTTATCCCACAGGGTGTACCTTTTGGCAGTGGATTGACCAACAGTTTCCAAGTCGAGCCGCTGAGTACGCAAATGAGATACATCATCAACTTACAACGCTGCAAAATCATGTTATTGGTTTTCGAACTGATGTTAGTAGACTTAACGACCAGCTTCAAGGGCTAAACATTAGACGACAAAATTAAATTATTGCATCGTTCTTTGTATTAGATACAACTGTATCGTCTATGTATCACCTGTATAGTCTTTGTATCTGTACTGTTTTGTTTTGGTGCAGTCATGTAATGTTATGCATTTGTGTTCAGTATCCTTAGTTGCTTGTTTTATGTACGTATTCTCTTGGTAACTCAGTTCCAAAAGTCAGTGATAATTCATATCAAAACAATCGTCCTTGTATCATCACACTGATTATGTATATTTGTAAATTATTAACTTGTTTTGTTTTTATTTCTAATTTAGTCTAACATTACAGGGTAGCCCTTGTTCGTGTCTTGAAACTCTTAGGGGTATCAAATTTAGTCTTACTAAGCCGTGGTTAGATTGTGGCAATGGATAGTGAGTATTACATATGGATAGGACTTCCGAGATCGAGCGCAGAATATGTAAGAGGGGTAACAGCTTTTCTAAGAAATGCATTTCCCATTTATAAAGTAGGTGATGAGATGAAGTGCCCCTGCAAAAAATGTACAGAACGTAATTGGTATTGTGAAAATGTCATATACGATCATCTTATTTTTAATGGCCCTTCTCCATTACATACCGGGTGGATTTGTGAAGTTTCACAGACAAAATTAATAGGTGTTGATGACCATATGGATTGTGCAACGGAGATGGATTTTGAGGATAATTTAGATGTGATGTTCAAGTGTGCGGGTTACAAATTTGGTCAAAATCCCAAGGACTTTGTAGTAGAACCAAATCCAGAGGCCGAGAAATTTTATCGGCATGTTAAAGAAGGAAAAAAACCGTTATATCCTGGCTGCACTAAATTTTCTCGACTAAGTTTCTTGATCAGGCTTTATCATTTAAAGTGTGCTTATGGAATTAACGAGTCTGCATTTGGAGAATTACTAAAGCTTATAAAAGAAGCCTTTCCTGATGCCCAGCTGCCTTTGTCTTCCTACGCTACAAAGAATGTCATTAAGGATTTAGGTCTTAATTACCATAAAATACATGCCTGCCCAAACCATTGCATGTTATATTGGGCAGAGAATAAAGATAAAGAGGCTTGTGACATTTGTGGTTTTTCGAGATGGGCTGTAAAAGAAAAGGAAGACATCGTTGATAATAATGATCCACCAAAGTCGATTCCCAAAGTGCCGGCAAATGTTATGAGGTACTTTCCTCTAAGACCAAGGTTACAAAGGATGTTTATGTGCAAAGAATTTTCCAAGCTTACGAGATGGCACCAAGTGGAACGAAAAGAAGATGGAAAATTAAGACATCCGGCTGATGGTGTGGCATGGAAGATGATGGATGCTCGCTATCCTGATTTTTCATCAGAAAATCGTAATGTTAGATTGGGTCTAGCATCTGATGGATTTAATCCATATCGTTCAATGAATTCAAGTTATAGTACATGGCCAATTGTGTTGGTAAACTACAATCTTCCACCTTGGTTATGTATGAAACAAGAGAATTTGATTCTTTCAACATTAATATCTGGTCCAGATTCTCCAAAGAACAGTATTGACGTATATATGCAGCCTTTAATTGCGGAATTGAAAGCGTTATAGAATGTTGGCGTCGAAACATATGATTCCTTGACTGATGGGAATTTTAATTTACGTGCAAGTGTCTTATGGACCATTAGTGATTTTCCGGGATATGCCATGTTGTCAGGTTGGAGCACGAAGGGGAAACTAGCATGTCCAGTATGCCATTATGAAACTTCTTCAAATTATTTGAAGCATAGCAAAAAAATGTATTATATGAACCATAGAAAGTTTCTTGATCCGACACATAAGTGGAGGCTAGATAAGAGGAGATTTAATGGCGAATCTGAAATGGGGAGCATTCCAGAAATATTATCAGGAACTGATATTGAAGAGTTATTGCGGGGGTTCAAAAATCGATTTGGGGATAAGACGAAGAAACCTGGTAAAAGTGACGGCCCTTTTAAAAAGAGGTCAATACTGTTTGACTTACCATATTGGTGTCATAATCCCCTTCGACATAACCTGGATGCCATGCACATAGAGAAGAACATATGCGACAAAATATTAGGTACTTTACTTAATATAGGTCGCATGTCGAAGAATCACCTAAACGCTCGTTTGGATTTACAGGAATTGGGTATAAGGAAGGCCCTTCATCCTGTTGAATGTGGTGATGGAAAGCATGTTGCAATTAGAGCTGCAATATTTGATATGACAAACAAGGAAAAAGAAATATTTTGCTCTGTATTGAAGAACGCCAAACTGCCCTACGGTTGTGCCTCGAATGTTAGTCGGTACGTGCACGTAAAAGAGAGAACGGTTGTGGGATATAAGAGCCATGATGCTCATTTCATACTCCACTATTTGTTACAATTTGCTGTGAAGAAAGCGTCAAAACCCGAGGTTGCGTTATCAATGATCAGATTTAGTGCATTCCTTAGAGGACTATATAGCAGGGTTATCGAAGTGGATGATATCAAGAGGCTGCAAAAAGAAATTGTAGAGATACTTTGTCATTTTGAAATGGTTTTTCCACAGGCTTTTTTCGATATAATGGTACACTTGCCTGTTCATTTATGCAGAGAAATCGAATACGGTGGGCCTGAACATCTTAGATGCATGTATCCAATTGAGCGATATCTAGGAAAGTTGAAATCTTATGTGCGAAATAGAAACAAACCGGAAGGTTCGATTGCAGAAGGTTACTTGGCAGAAGAGTGTGTGACCTTCTGTTCAAGATTTTTAAGCGTTGATGGAGGAACAGAAAACACGTCGATTGATTTTGGAAGATGTCAAACAGATTTAGAATATCATATTGGAACAAAGAAGAATAAAGATGGAAAGATGTTCAATTTGAAAGATGCAGTTTGGAAGGCAACGCATCGCTATGTTCTGTTCAATTCCGGCAATAAAGAAATTGAGAGTTTGATCGAGTAACTTCTTAAGTTCCTATATCATTTTCCTTAACTATAAATTAACATCTGCATTTCGTAGTTTTTTTACCGTAATTATTATTTAGGGTTCATCGAGCTTTTGTGGATGGTCTTGCAAATAGAAGAAGATACAAGAGGGAACGAGAACATTTCGAAGAGTTTTGGAATTGGCTTAAAGAAGAGGTTCTGAAAAAGGACAAGATTTCAACAGATGTAGAGGTGTTTGCATTAGGTCCTAATCGAGTAGCTAGGAAGTTTACCGGTTATATAGTAAATGGATATAGATTCCACACAAAATTTAGAGATTCTCGATGTACTACAAAAAATAGTGGTGTATTTTTGACTGCCAAAACCACCAGCTTTGCAAGTTCGAAAGACCAAAATCCAATAGTGGGTGATGTCAATTACTACGGATCAATCGAAGAAATTTTTGAGCTTGATTATTGGGGAGCTTTCACAGTGGTCCTTTTTAAGTGTTGCTGGTACCAAGAGGAAAAAGATTCATATGGTCTTACTCGAGTAAATTTTAGCAAGTGCCATAAAACTGATCCTTATGTCCTGTCTTCACAAGTGCAGCAAGTATTTTATGTGGAAGATGCAGTTGAAAAGAACAGTCATTACGTTATTAAAAAATTGCCGAGAGATTGGTGTGATACTGAAAATGAGAATGCAATGGAAGAAGACATGAGCAATACGCAACCACATGATATGGGCATAGGTGGTGAACTAGAACCAGAAATTGTTGATGGGGGTTGGATTAGGGATGATGTCCCCGTAATACAACTAGAAACAGAACTAGAAGCAGAAGTTCTTGATCCTGTTCCGTCTTGTTAGGACAAAAAATTCCTCTTTCTTATTGCTTTAATTTGGTCTAATTCATGATGTATTTGGCATTTTTTTTTTAGCTGGAAATTATTATCTTTGATGAATGTATTTGGCACTCTTTTCTCATATTGCAATCTACAATGTTCGCATGTTTTATGATTTAATGCTATGTTCTTTACTGTCATCTAAATTGGTTATAGACCAAAATGTTATAGTTGTTGTTTTTTGTCCACTTTAACATGCATGTAACTTGTTCTAATGTATTCATTTTGTACAGGATGGATGAACTTATTAATATCCGACTGCAACATGGTGGACAGTTTCGAAGGGCATGTTACGTTGGCGGAGAATCCTTCGTAGTAACAAAATATGATGTAGACCGGTTTTCTTACAGTGTGCTTATGGACTTTGTTAAAGATTGTCTCCATTACACTGAAATAGGAGGAGTCTACATCAGAAAAGGAACGAGGGGTGGCTGGCAGCTAATACTGAATGACAAGGACGTAAACGAGTACGTACAGGGCTGCAATAAGCAAGAAGACGTGGTTTTTTACATCGACAACACCATTGACAAAGACAGTGAGCCGTTGATTCAACTGCAGCCACATATAATCATACGGCCAAGGAAAAACATAATTCAAGGTATATATGTATATGTAATATAGATCCATTCTTATATATATATCTCTGTGTGTGTGTACATAACTTTGAAGGAGGCCATCGTTATTATTTTTATTGTTCCAGGTTCTGCTAAGAAGCCGGTTGCAAAGCGCAAGTATACTACTGCACATAGACTTCAGCAGCAACACAAAATGATGAAAAACAACCCAACTCAAGTGGGTCAGAACAAACTATCGTCGGAGCCTGATATGGATAATGATGAAGAAGATGTTACTGTGACGGACAAAGGAACCCGGAGGAAATTAAATGTAGAAAATGAAACAGGTAAAGATGATGTTACCCGAGAGAATGAAGCTGATGTTCAGGTATTTTCAGTTTTCATTTCAGTTTTATTAATCCGGATGAAATCTTATTCCGACCATGAAGGCTGCAGCTAATTCAAGTAACTGTTTGTTCTTTGTGCATGCATTCTGTCAAAATAGCAAGAACTGTTTATACGTCAACTCTATTTGGTTAACTAGCTTAAATTTATCATCGATGGTGAGTAATAATGCCAATCTGCTTGCAGTTCTCACAACCATCAGTTTTGACGAAGTATGAATAAGAGCGAATCGCGCGCATGCAAGAAAATGATGCAGTTAGTAGATCACTTGGGGTGCCTTCATTGGTTAGTTGTATGAAAGAGGCTGCCGCACGAAATAAGAAAGATAAATGTAAAGATGTTGCTGGAAGTGATGAATACATCCCAGACAATGCTGGTGAAGACGTCACTGATGATTCATCAGATTCGGAGGTATAAAGAAGTTATTTGTTTATTACTTATTGTATTTGCCTTTATGAACGTAAAAAATCTTGAACTTCAACTTAATTGTAGAGAATCAAAATTGTTAAGTCAAAGGATCTTTTACCTGGACCGAGAACTCGTGTGCGGACCAATGCAGCCATTGAAATTGAGAAGGAAGCGATGAAGCGCACCCCCCTCCAAAGAAACCTGGCTCCAACAAGGATTTGATCCTGACATTCACTCCCACTCCAAAGAAACTCAGTAACCGGGAGAAACAGACAGAAACATTAAAGAAACTTACGAACCCTACACCGTCTTTTTCAGGAGTTATAAAACCTACAACGTCTCGGCCATCCGTTTTAAAACCTACATGTAGCAAATTGTTCAAACAATCAACCAGTTCATGTGAAGCTGCTGGTTCAGTTGCTGCTTATTTAGCGATGCGGAAACGTCAAAAGCAGAACGTTGAAGCGCCTCTAACAATGGAAAATCTTACCGATCGATTAGAGCAGGAATGGATTGCACAGGAAGATGAAGAAGGTACAGATATATATATAAATAATAATGTTTCTTTATCTGTGCACTGCACTGCACTGTTGAGTGTGTCTTTTTTCTATTCACATTTTTGAACATGGTAGATAAAGTACAAGGTCCAAAAAATCCTAGAGGGAAGTCAAAAATGACCAAGGTGCATGCTAGAACCCCTGATGATAAAGTAGTCATTGAGTTGAATGAGGATGGCCAGCCAGTTTCTGATAATATTACAGAGTTAAGCAATTTTCTTGGTACACTAGCAAAGGATAATGTGTCTCTTACTTACATCAATTGGCATGTGGTTCCTGATCAATTAAAGCGACAAATGTTGGATTATGCTCTGGTACAATCTAATTTCCTTAACCATATACAGTTCAAATGACTTCCTAAATGTTTGGTTTTACTTAATTAGTTTGTTTCCTGAATTTTGTGATTGCTATATTGTAGGCTAGGTATGTCATACCGGAAGAAGGACACAAGTGGGTCTTGAACACGCTTAACGACTCTTGGAGGCAGTACAAGTCTCGCATCAAAACAAGGTATTATAAAAAATACTCAACTGATGAGGAAAGGCTTGCAAATAGGCCCAGTACAATTTCGTTGGAGGATTTTAAAATGCTCTTGGACTACTGGGGGGATGAAGCAGTTCAGGTACGGCTTTAATGATATTCACATTTGTATAATGTTTATTAGTTCACATTATCTTGTTTAATGCTAATCTTTAGTAGTTCACATTATCCTTGTTTAGTGCTATTTTTTTTTGGATTTCCAGGCCCTAGCTGACTCTAATTCCGCGCATCGTAATTCGTTGAATGAGACACATACCATGGGTCCCAAAACTCATGCAGTAGCCAAAGAAAAGATAGTATGTGTTTTTCTGAACTTAAGTTATTTTTTATTGTGATTGAGTTGAATTGACAACATGATAATTCTAATTTGTTATATCATTGAATTATTGGTAATCCTAATAATTGACAGAGAAAGAAGGACCCAGAAAAAGCCTCCCCATCCGCTGCCTTGATTTATCTAGAAACGTATAAACGAGAACCGGGTCGAAGTTACAAGACTAACACGGATGAACTGAAGGCCAAATACGTGAGTACATATATAATTAGATACTAAAATAGCAATACTTGTGTCAGTATAATTGGCACATTGTACATTTGTTGGAGCTGCATATTAAATCGAACACATATATAGTTAGTTTGAAACAGAACCAGTTCTGTTAATAAATTCATTCCTGCCAGCTGCCTATTTATCTATATGCTTGCCTGGTTTTCATTTTGTAGGCGAAGGTGCAAGCAATGGTGGATGCTGGAAACATTGCTGAGGCAGATGCACTGGTTTCTAGTGGGAAGAGGCACACGCGTAACTGGCTTGTAGGAAGGCGAGGCAAATTGGCTGAAAAGTCTCCAAATCCTGGTTCTTTGGACAGCTATGTCCAAGAGTTGACAAAAAAAATAAGGCAAGAGCTGGAGGCGGACTTGGAGGAAAAGGTGAATAGAAAAGTTAAAGAGAACGTGTCGTGGGTGTTAAAAAAGCTAGGTGAAGCCAATCCAGATCTAAATTTAGATGTCGGAGACCTTTGTGTCACCACAACAAGTGATGAAGATGCTGACAATTGTACTCCTTCAACCCCGGCAACTGACTGAAGTATTTGGATGGTATGTGTTAGCACTTGTGATATATTCGGATTGTTCTTTTAAATGATGGCACTTGTGGTATGTGTTTGTGATGACAGTACTTGTGGTATGTTTTGGTGATGGCGGTACTTGTGGAATGTGTTGGTGATGATACTTGTGAGTTGGTATATATAATTGGTTGGTCTGACTGTGGTGATGAATGTTTTGGGAGAAATTGTTGTATGAATATTTTGGTATATATGTACGAATGTGGTACAATGTTTTGGATTGAATATATGTACTGCAGAATCTGTAATTACAGGGTTGTATTACAGCTGTAGTTGATTTTTTCATGGTGTCGCATTTGATTTTTGTGGTGTTGCGTTAGACTTTGCTGTGGTGTTGCATTAGACTGGGCTGTGGTGTTGCATTAAGTTTAACATTATTAATTCCACAATGGTACGGCACGTGGGCCCCAAAGCTTACGTGGCGCCACGTGGATAGCTGACGTGGCATGTGACACATGTGCAGCTGACGTGGCATGTGCCACGTTGACAGCTGACGTGGAAAGTCAATGCGGACCCCACTATCATGAGCTGGAAGCCAGGGTCCGGCTTCTACTTAAGGCAACGCTGTATGTTGTTGCATTACATGGATATGCTGTTGCAATAGGGCAAAAGTTCTACTTAAGGCAACGCTTTCTTCCCGTGGCCGTAGATGGACAAAAGCGTTGCATTAGATGGCTAATGCAACGGCCGCGGATGCCACGCCCCCCTGGTGTTGCCTATTTGAAAAAAGGGCCTACGGCAACGCTTTTTTGATCTACGGCCACAGAAGAATAGTGTCGAATATGCCCACTTTTGTAGTAGTGATTGATTGAAATTTAGATAATGATATATATAAATCGTTAATCGAATATTAATTCTGTTTATCAGTATACTTCATATTCGTGTTATTTATGTTGATTAACATCTTTGGTTGCAGGGAAACAGGTCGGATGGACCCAACTGGGTTCCTCAACATTTATTTTAATGTTTTTCATATATTGTGACATATGATGTGATTTATAATCTATTGTTGATTATGTGTGTTTGATCATTGTTATTTGGTACTTTTAAATACCAAAGAAAATACTAGAGTGTGAAAAGGGAAATTTCAAACTATATTTTGAAATAAAATATTTATATAAAATCAAAGGATTTTATATAAAAAGGAAATTTTCAAAGTGTATATTGAAATAAAAATATTCGCATAAAATCAAATTATTTTATAAAAAGAAATGTATGAAGTGAATATGGGATTTTGGAAATTTATAAAATCAAATGGACTTATTAAAAGGAGATATTTGAAAATTAAATAAAAGACTTTGTATGAAGTTAACAACAGTTATATGGAAGTATGAAATACCGATTTGGTTAAAATACTAAATGAAAGTAATAAGAGGTAAATAAAGAACTTTACGGGGTAAATATAATATTTAGGAAAACAAATAGAATTGAAAGGAAATATTTCGAAAACCAAATTGAGTTATAAAAGAAATTATTTGGGAAAATAAATAGAATTATAAAAGAGAATTGAGAAGATATAAAAGAACAACGAGGAGATGGTTTCAAAGTAGATTTTAAATAGAAATCTATTTTAACAGATAAATTGAGCAAATAAATTTATAAATGATGTTTATAAATTAAAAAGAATATTTATCTTTTGATAAATGGAATATATAAGTCTGAACTTCTATAGAGAAGTAGAGATCAGTTTTTAACACCAATATTTTAAATAGAATGTGAACTCAGCATTTATAAAGGGAATTTTAAATGAGATTTAAGTGTTGGAAATAAAAAGAAGGTTTCGTATAAATAAATCTATAAATAGAAGTTGGAATTGGGATATTGTTTTAATATACGGAATCAAACTAAAGGGATTGTATAAAAGGGATATTATTCACATTCAACATGAAAAATGGAATTAAAGATTTTAGAAATAAAAACATTTGTAAAGGAAATTGGGTTTTTGAAATAGAAGTTAAACGGAGATGGGATTTCAAATGGTTAGAAATAAATAACTTGTTAAATAAGGAAAACAAGTGTTGTGATTTATAAACAATGTTTATAAATGAAATAAAATATAGTTATCAGTGGATAATTGAGATTTCAAATTTAACGGTAAATAAAATGGGAAATTTAGAGTTGTTTTGAAAAGGGAATGATGAAATCCATTTCGATACTCGAAATGTAAAAAGGGATTAAATAAAATCCGTAAAGATTCGTAATTAGAAGTCAACTAAGTCAATGTTTTAAAAATGATTTATTTGAAGAAATTATATATTGAATAAATCAAGATTTTACAAGGAAATTAGTATTCGGTTGGAAACCAATACGTAATTATCAAATATAAGTTATTCGGGAGAGATAATCGAATATAAGTTATTCGAAAAAGAGAGTTAATCGAATATAAGCTATCTGAAAGGAAGAGTTATCGAATATAGTTATTCGAAGAGAGATTATCGAATATAATTATTTGAAGAGAGATAATCGAATATAGTTATTCGAAAGGGGAGTTATCGAATAGAGATTATTCGAGAGAGAATTGTAAGTTGAAATTCAATTATATCGAATTAGGGAAAGTACCAATTACTTTCTGTTTTAAACCAAGATTTATTTATTCATTAATAAATTAGTTATTTGTTTATTTATCCAAATTAATAAGGAAGAGTTATATTTAAGTTATTTTATTTTGGAAGTATGGAATTATAACACCATCGTTATAATCAAATGATTTTGGTAAAATAAGTGGATGCGTAAATAGAATCTGAGTTACGTAAGGAAGTTGGTTAAAAGATTTAAAAGGGTTAACTTTTTCTATTTCGAGGTTAGAAATGTTGTTCAGTTAAGGTCTGAGAGGTAATTATACCCCAACTTGATTGACTTCATTTTTAACTAAGGGATGGGTAAGGTTTGATAGTGAAGGTTGGTTAAGTGAATTTAGTTAATGAGTGTAATGGTTTGAACTGGCTTAGTGATATTTTATTTAAACATCTGTTTAAATCAAATGAAGGAGTTTTGGAAATGTTTTCCAAATAAGAATCAGAAATGTTTTCTAATATAGAAAACAAGGAATGGTAACAAATATGGAAATGTTTTCCAATAATTAATAAAGTATATTTTCTAAATCTAGAAATAAGAATTTATGAATATATAGAAATGGGTAAATGGATAAATTAATGATAATTTAATCTATAGAGATAAATGTGGAATGATGATTGATCGATAGAGTTTCCATCTGAAAATAATATCGTTGTTTGCACACATGTTTTTCTTGGATAGTTAAATCACCGACTATCGAAGTTTTTGACCATTTTTTCATCGTTCAATATGGAGAAACCGGGATCAGATTCATTATCTGAAAACCAATCTATATGGACGTTAGCGTTGCGATCAAATATGATGAAAATAATTGAAGACCAAGTTATACAAGGGCTATCCTGTTTACAGAATAGTGCCTTCGGTTTGTCCAGTCTTAGGACAATGTGAATGGACGAATGTCTGTAAAAGTATATCTAACGGATCACGTAAGTTGATCTCTACTTACATTTGGTGGCGGAGGAATTTGTTTCTCTTAGCTTTATACCCATGGTATTTTTGGGGAAATCAATTTGTGATTTGGCGGGTATGACGATGTGGCATTCAAAGTAAATGGTGGTCAGGTGTTCTAAAAGATACGTAATGACCTCAAGCCCCATCAACCGGGAAATGACATAAATCGGGTAGGCAACATGGCTATGTGGGTCGCTTCCATTAGGGTGTATATTACCTATCTAGAGAAAATCCATTTCATTCTTTATCTATTTTCGATGTTGTTCCTTTTCAGGAAACGGTGGGTAGCTCCCAACCGTTGGTGATATACATTCGATACACTCAAGCGAAATGAGTGGTCGATCATATGTGGGCCGGGTTGTAAGACGTTCTTGTTGAACCCAGTGTATTCGCCTCTAGAGATACACTATCGGTAGGTGGTCCCATACCTTATCATAGTCAGAATCCAATCTCCAATAAGAGCCCGCGATTTTGATTGTATGTTATATATGTGGAACGTAAGATGCAAGCGTTATGCTAAATTGTTATTTACTTGTGATTAGACACTATTATAATATTAGAAAAATATTGATTTTCAAAATGTTTTGGGTTATCGTAAGGTAAAAACCACCCGTATTTATGCGTGGATTGGTCTTTCGATTATCATTTCTATTGAAAAGGATTTTGAAAAGTTAAACCAAATGATTTGAGTTTACTCACACCAGTCCCATGACTGACCCAAAGTTTATTTTGTTTTGTTTTCCCTAAACTCTTGGGTGCTCAAATTTGTACTGGTAGTCAAGTAGTTCATGCCTTTATAGATATACTTGGAGGAGCTTGAAGCAGGAGGCTTCAGGATTATATAGCTGTTGTTATTTTCGCTGTGTGTAAGTTTATTACTATGATAATCTTATTCTATATATATATGTATACTGTTTTTATTGCAAGGTTATGTTATATATTTTATTCGTTCCGCTGTGAGATTCGTATTACTCTGATTCTGTACTGTGGTGATCTTCTTCTTCTTCTATTCTAATTTTCTATCTTATCTAGTCTCACCCTCTAACTTCTTTCTATTAATGATCAGGTATTTCCGATGTCTGAATAGTCAACATGGTAGTTTTGTATTGATTTTCGAAGTCAAAAATCCTAGTTCGTTACAGTGGTATCAGAGCTTAAGGTTAAGTAATTACTTTGGCTCTGTGGCATGACTCAGTAGAGTTGGGGTTAGAAATACCCTAGATTGAGTTGAGTGTATATACAAGTAAACATATTTGTTATTTGATATAAAGTGGTTTTATATTGTGGAGATTTGTTGGTTGAGTTGTTTACGAGTTCTGGTCGATCAGTTTGATCTACTAAATCGGTAGGAGTTTCTAAACACTTGATTATAATGAACCGACACAGTATGTTTTGAAAAGAGGGTAAATAAAATAATTTTACCCAAATATATTTTGATATAAAGAATATATATATATATTGGAAATATAGTATATTGAATGTTTTGGTTGATTGTAATTGAGATGGTTATATAAATAACCAATCAAAATTCGTATAAGTGTTACGAAATGAATTAAATCTGAATTTAAATCAAAATTGAAATTAAAACCCTGGAAATTTGGAAAGGTGTTTGTAAATGGATTTGGAATTAATATATGAGAATTTTAAAATCCTAGGAGATTTTAAATTGTTTTACTAGCATTGTGAATGATATTTTGAAATGTATTTCAAAGTGGAAGTGTTTAGAAATGGTTTTGAAAGTGATATAGTATTGAACTCACTTCGATTGCTGGAAAATAGATTCCGATGATGACAGCTGCATCATCGGTGTTCATTTTCGAGTGGCAAGTGACAGATTACTACTAAAGAAATTGTTTTTGAATTGTTTGGAGAAAAGCAAGTTATTTTGAATTCTGAAAAGGAAAGTTTAATTTTCGATATGGTAAACTGTTTAAAATTCCTAGGGAAAGATTGTTTGGATTAAAACCAATTTTGAATTGAAATTTGTGAAAGCAAATTAAAATTGAAATTAAAGCCAGTTAAGTGGAAATTGAATTAAAATAGAGTAATCGAGTAAAATTGGAATTCTGTATATAATTGGACTCGGTTGAGTAAATGGATTGATTTTTGAGATAAAAAACAGAATTGTGATTTTGGATGAAGATAACTGGTTATAGAAATTAATTAGTTAATGGAATGTGGGAATGAAACTTAACTTGGTTAAGTATATGGGATTGACGAGTTAAGAAAAATGGAACTTGAGTTGAAATGAGATGAGGTTTGGATATAAGCGAATAATTGTGTTGAGATTTGACTGGTTGAAATTGATTGGAAATCGATTAATATAGATGGATATATGATCAGCAGGTATTGGGTAGAAGCAAGGGCAAGGATGTAATGATATGCCCGACAAAAAGGTACATGTTTAAATTCCGTATGAAGTTTTATGCGCCGAATAGGCGAGTTGGGGCTTGAACTATTGACCGGTACAAAGGAGGTGCTGGCGGAATTTTCCGAAAATTTAGAGTGTTAGAGAATTTTCAGAATTTTTGAAAATTTTCGTTAATCGAAATGAATTAATATTTTAATTGGAATAAATTGGTTCAGTTGAAACTAAAATTAAAAGTAAACAAATAAATAATTTTTAACCCAGTTAATAGGGTTTGTTTTCTACCTTAGCAATTTTGATGACGAAATTATTTTAAGGGGGAAGAATGTAACGTCCCGTATTTTAACGACGGAATAATTAATTTATTTAATTATTAAATATCGATTTGGAAATATCGATAATTGGAGTTAAATAATATTAATAATAGAATAATATATTTACTTCCGAAATAGTCGGAAATAGTGAAATTCACAATATTGTGTGAACTGGATTATTTAACTGATTTAATTCAGTTTGGAATTTAATTATAATAACGCATTTATATATAGAACCAATTGAACGTATAGTTATAATATAATTATAATCGAGCTCGAAATGGCACGGTAGTTCGTAATTTGGCTATTCAAACTTTAAAGAAATATACAGAATCTATTTTAAGCTGGATTTCTGTGAAACAAGGAACGTTGGAATCTATTGAACTGTATTTTTCTAATGGAAGAGAAAAATCGGGATTTTGTCGTGTAGACTTTGATTTATGATCAAATAAAATTTACGAAAAGTCGCTATGGAATTCCTTTATAATTTATAATGATTTATTCTATTACAAAAGGATTTTTAATATAAATTGAATATCGATATAATCTGGGATTTCGAAATATCGAGTTAAAAATCCAGATATGTTTATTTTAGAGTCGTATGATATTATTATATGTAAATATATACGATAATATTAATTTATTAATATTTAATTTGATTGTTTTTTCAAATATATTAATATTTAAACGGTCTAATTAAAGCCTTCGGAAATAGCCATTTTGCAAAAGAGTCAGTATTTGGCCGTACGGGATTTTAATGTGAAAAACAGTCGATAATTCGACTTTTAAAATACGCTGTGTGAGCAAACAGAGTCAAAATTCGACGAAACCAGTTTCGTTGGTTCCATAAGGTCAAACTGTAGTTGCATATCCATTTTCGTGATTTTTGGGTATTGTATGTGATCACAGAGATTTTTAAACAGAAGTTTCAAATAGCGATGGGTTATTAATAAATATAATAATCAAATAAAAAATTATTGAAACTTCCTATAAATACCATTATACATGTCAAACCCCAATTTATTTATTTTCACGGTCAACTAAGAATGCGCCGCTCTCCTTTTTCATCATCACAGGAAAAATCGGTCTTCAAAAGTTAATAGAAATCAAAAGTAAATCTTTGAATCTCAAAACCGACATTTCTACACTCCTCTGTACATTTGCTTCAATCTGGTATGACTTATAAGTTGTTCGAACACATTTAGATGCGAAGTTCTGTGTAGGACGTGAGTTAGGGTTTGGTGTATTGGGAAAATTAGTGACTGTTTGGCAAATTGGTGGTGGTATTTGTGCTTATTGCAAGAAGTCGAGTCAATGGTGGGTTTTTGGTGCGGTTTGGGGTAAAAAAAAGGTCGTGACTTGTATTGGGAGTGACGCGGGTTCGCTTGAAACTGGCGATGGAGAGATGCCGTCGAGTGGCATGTGGTGGTGGCCAGATGAAGGAGATTTCAAAGAGGAAGGCTTTGGAGGAGGTTTGGGAATTTTCGGTGGTGAATGTAAGGAGTTTTGGATTTTCTAAAACAAGGTAATGGATGTGTTTAGGAGCCGGTTCTTTTTTCTAGAACGAAGAGGTTATCGGAGGAGAAAGGAAGAAATAGAGGAGCGGATGATTTTAACGTGGGTGCAGTTGGGCCAAGGTATTTTGGTAAAGCCCAGTATTGAAATTAAATAGAAATTTATTTTAAACTAAATATGAACGCAACTTGTAATGACAATAACTATTTCATATGTTAACGGAATTCGGAAAAACAAGATCCGTTGGGATCGTATGGAAGAGGGCTACACCTAAAACTGACCGGAGTGAATTGGAGTTCGTTTGGATTTATGGTGAAATTAAACGCTTGAATCAAATCAATGACTGATAATCGTTATTTAACGATAACCGTCCAATGTGAGTAAATCTCACTAAATCTGCTCAACTTATATTTTTATAACGTATTTTTGGAAATGATAAATAATGGTTATTTGCTGTATGTTGGCAGTTTGGTTGAACTACTAGTTAATTGATTGAAATTTAGATAACGATATATATAAATTGTTAATCGAATATTAATTCTATTTATCTAAATACTTCATATTCATGTTATTTATGTTGATTAACATCTGTGGTTGCAGGGAAACAGGTCGGAGGGACCCAACTGGGTTCCTCAACATTTATTTTACTATTTTTCATATATTGTGATATATGATGTGATTTATAATCTGTTGTTGATTATGTGTGTTTGATCATTGTTATTAGGTACTTTTAAGTACCAAAGGAAATACTGGAGTGTGAAAAGGGAAATTTCAAACTATAATTGAAATAAAATATTTATATAAAATCAAAGGATTTTATATAAAAAGGAAAATTTCAAAGTGTATATTGAAATAAAAATATTCATATAAAATCAAAGTATTTTATAAAAAGAAATGTATGAAGTGAATATGGGATTTTGGAATTTTATAAAATCAAATGGACTTATTAAAAGTAGATATTTGAAAATTAAATAAAAAACTTCTGTATGAAGTTAACAACAGTTATATGGAAGTTTGAAAGACCGATTTGGTTAAAATACTAAATGAAAGTAATAAGAAGTAAATAAAGAACTTTATGGAGTAAATATAATATTTTGGAAAACATATAGAATTGAAAGGAAATATTTCAAAAATCAAATTGAATTATGAAAGAAATTATTTGGGGAAATAAATAGAATTATAAAAGAGAATTGAGAAGATATAAAAGAACAACGAAGAGATAGTTTCAAAGTAGATTTTAAATAGAAATCTGTTTTAACAGATAAACTCAGCAAATAAATTTATAAACGATGTTTGTAAATTAAAAAGGATATTTATCTTTTGATAAATGGAATATATAAGTCTGAACTTCTATAGAGAAGTAGAGACCGGTTTTTAACACCAATATTTTAAATAGAATGTGAACTCAGCATTTATAAAGGGAAATTTAAATGAGATTTAAGTGTTAGAAATAAAAAGATGGTTTTGTATAAATAAATCTATAAATAGAAGTTGGAATTGGGATATTTTTAAAAAATATGAAATAAAACTAAAGGGATTGTATAAAAGGGATATTATTCACATTCAACGTGAAAAATGGAATTAAGTAAAGATTTTAGAAATAAAAACATTTGTAAAGGATTGTGGGTTTTTAAATAGAAGTTAAACAGAGATGGGATTTCAAATGGTTAGAAATAAATAACTTGTTAAATAAGGAAAACTAGTGTTGTGATTTATAAACAATGTTTATAAATGAGCTAAAATATAATTGTAGTGTCCCGAAATTCCGGTACAATTTGAGCTGACCAAATAACACAAGTCCAACCCAAATTACACTGGAAACCATAAAACTAATAGAAAGAAAACAGAGGGTGAGGATAGATAAGATAGAAAATTAGAATAGAAGAAGAAGAACATACAACATCAGAGTAAACACGAATCTCACACCGGAACGAACAATATATAATAGATACATAACTTTGAAATAAAATCAGTATATGTATACAGTAACATTATCAGAGTATAACACTTACATCATAGCGGAAATAAACAATAGCTATAAAAACGCTGCTGAAGCCTCCTACTCCAGCTCCTTCTACTGCATCTGTAAATCCCGACTACTTGACTGCTCGTACAAAATTGAGCACCCAAGAGTTTAGGGAAAACAAGACAAAACAAACTCCGGGTCAGTCATGGGACTGGTATGAGTAAACACTTTAAAACAGTTTGGGAAAATAATGATATCTCATAAGACCATGCCGTATAACCGAACGGGTTTTCCCTTATGAGAATCCAAATCAATTTGAGTTAAATTTCAAATCATTTTGAAAGAAACAATGATCTTTTATATCAAAACTCTTTTGATAGTATAATAGTGTCTATCAACCACAATATAATAATCATCGTTCAAAACGCTTTCATCTCACGTTCCACGTATATAGTATACAATCAAAACCGCGAGCACTTATTAGGTAATGGATTTCCAACTATGACAAGGTATGGAACCACCTTCCGATAGTATACCTCTAGAGAGGAATACACTGGGTTCAAAAAGAATATCTTGCAACCCGACCACACATGACCGACCACTCATCGCTTGAGTGTATCGAATGTATATCACCAACGGTTGGGATCAGCAACCGTTTCCCGAATGTGACAGCATCAAATAGATTAAAGAATGAAATGAATATCTCTAGATATGTGATAATACACCCTACTTGGCAGCCAACCACTTAGCCGTGCTACCTACCCGATTTTTGTCATTTCCCGGTTGTGAGGCTAGAGGCCACGCTTATCACTGATAGATCACATATTTATTCATTTTGAATGTCACATCGTCATACCCGCCAAATCAAAAATTGATTTCCTCAAAAATACAATGGGTGTAACACCCCGTATTTTTTGTGAACATAAAAGTAACAAAGCAAAGTATACTTAATTTTTAAGAGAAGAATTAAGGGAAATGGGCTAAAAAAAAAGCCATTGCATGCGTTTCGGAATTCTACTTGAGATAGAGTCGAAGTTTGCATAAATCGGACTCTGTATGAAGAAGTTATGGCACTTAGAAGTTTCGGGAATTTAAAATAAAAACCAGCCCAAATTCAAAATTCAAAGTTCGAATTCAAAATAGAAACCAGGGCTGGGCGGGGAAACTCCCTTCCAGGACACAGGTCGACTAGGGTGTCGACCTGGGGGTCGACCTGGGTGACATAGGTCGACCATGATGTCGACCTGGGGGTCGACCTCCCCCATATTTCCTGATCCGAGGACAAATTCATTTTTCTGCATTTGGACGCCAGTTCTGACCAGATTCGTTGTTCTTAAGCTATTTAAACACCCCCAAACCCCACTTCCTCTCTACACCAAGCCATTGTAATGTTATGCTGCCTCAATTCATATTAAAATAAATCAATGGTATCACTACTCTGCTGAAACCTAAGCTAGAACAAGTGCTCCTTCTTCTTCCAATCTGAATAAGATTAAAAGAGAACAACTACAACCCTTTTTCTTTTGGAATCCAACCAAGGTGAGTACAATTATTTTCAGATATGAAATTTAACTATGATCTTGACATGGTTATAAATCAGAATTGGATATTATGCATATTCTTGTTTATCAGATCTGTTTTTCTGTGTAGATCTATCTTATTCTTGTTTATCAGATCTGTTTTTCTATGTAGATCTATCTTATTCTTGTTTATCAGATCTGTTTTTCTGTGTAGATCTATCTTATTAATATTATTGTCACTATTTTGTATCTCTTCCTTCCTTCCGTTCTATAGCCAGGCCACCACGAGCCTGAGCCAAATCTCATAAGAGATTGACGCTCAAACGCTAAATTTGGGAAACATAATGAATGATGAATAATTGGACATGACTGATTTGTGACTGATTTAAGAAAAGGGCATATGTTGTAATTTAAGATTTAGATCTAGTCATACTATATATGATAGTCTGTGATTTGGGAGACGGATAATTATTTTGTATATGAATTAGGCATAAAGATCTATATAAAAATAGGATAACTAGTAAACGTGAACACGCCTAAATGGGGATTTTTGGACATTTGACATACGCTGAAATCAAAGGCTATAATTTGGCATAATTCGTATTGTATATCATGATTTGGGGTTTTTGGAGAATATTCTGTACTGTGTAAATTTAACAAAAATTTGGGGCGTATGTTATATTGTGAATTATGACCATAATTTGGGTATGTAAAATTAGGTTTAATTTTATGATTAGGCGAGGTATGTCAATGGAATTTTAAGGGATGATTAAATCTGTTAAATTGCCTAATCTGCTAAATCAGTGAAACTGAATACAAATTTGGGGTATTAAAATCTGTATGCTCGATCTAAAATTGAGCAAAACATGTTAATAGAACTTTGGATAATCTGTTGTAACTTGTAAAGAAGTTAATTTGTTGAATTGGCATAATTAGTCTGATATTGGCATAATTTGTAAATGAATATTTTAGCTAAAAATAAGAATGCTGAGACACGAGGTTAGACTCGTTCTGCGGTAGAAGTCTGGCCGGACCCAACCGGCTTAACCAGCAACCGCAAACTGCCAGTCTAATGTGAGAGGTCGTAGGATAAAGATGCTTAGACATGAGGTTAGGTCTGGCTTGTGGCAGAAGTTTGCCCGGAACCGCCCGACACATCCAGCGGCCACAAGCTACCGACCTAATGTGAGAGGTTTGTGCATTTATTTTTTGATTAATGCAAATCCAAGATAAATGTGATACCTAAAACGTGTTGGGTGGATAGGGTTAAATCAACTGGACTGACGAATCTAATAAACCCGTTTGAAAATCTGTAGGCCCAATACAAGGTTAGGTGAAACAATCTGTAAGTCTTTTAATCTGTATATCTGATCCATTAGTCTGAAAACTTGTTAATCTGTATATCTGATCTGTTAGTCTGAAAACTTGTTAACCTATATGTCTGATCTGAGAACTAGTTAATCTGGACTTTGTACAACTGA
The DNA here is from genome assembly GCA_030737875.1 of Allium sativum. Lineage (NCBI taxonomy): Eukaryota > Viridiplantae > Streptophyta > Magnoliopsida > Asparagales > Amaryllidaceae > Allium > Allium sativum. The sequence goes on along the minus strand of CM060909.1, from coordinate 154,431,172 downwards.
AATCTATAAGCAAGTTAATCTGAAATCTGTTAGTCTGGGGACACAAGGTTAGGAGGGGTAATTACTTGTGTCATCTGTTGTTTAGGACCCATATTAGTCAGTAACCCTTTTCTGGTATCAAAATTATGACCCAACACTAGGTAGGGGTCCAGGGCATGCTTACTGAACTAATTGTCAGAGGTTCACTCTGATAATGGCGAGGGGTGTTGATGGCGCATTCCAACCAAGTCACGTGCGTGCATGGATCCAGTCTGCTCTGAGGATGTAAGACACCGTGACATCTCTAAATAGGTTTGTGTCCATAGGTCGCCACTTTAGGGAGTGATACACCCTTCTGTGGGGCCGACATAGGGTATTTATGTATTAGGGAGCAGATTGCTTGGGGGTAGAATTTAGGGTACACTTAGTTCTGTCTGTTTCTGTTGGGGTACCGTCTATTTCTGTTGGGGTGGTAACACCTGTCTGTTTCTGTGTGATACCGTCTGTTGGGGTGGTAAAGGCCCATTACTAGTGTTCACCTAATTCTAGTATTCTGTTTCCGTAGGGGTTATTCTGTTTCTGTCCCTATTCGGGTTGTGAAGGCCCATTACTAGCATTCTGTTTCTGTATTGTCTGCCTCTATTTGGGTAGTAAAGGCCCATTACTAGCATTCTGTTTTTGAACGTTCTATCTCTGTTAGGGTGATTAAGTCCCATTTCTAGCATCGTGTTTCTGAAGAGATCATTCCGTTTTCTGTTTAGACATTAGGACAACACCTAATTCTGTCATACTAGTATTAGTGCAGAGAAGTGAAAACCAAGCAAGAAGCTTAGTTTAACTTATATCATTCTGTCTCTTCTGTTAACCTGCTACTCCTGTTATGGTTATCTCTCATCCAGTTTTATTTAGATGTCATGATACTGTTATCTGTTTATATGCTAAAAGTCACTGGACTCACCATACTTATGTCTAACCTAGTTTGTTTCGCCTCTTTTTCTTCCGTTTCCCCCCAGGTTCTTAGGGTGGAAACATAAGAGTTTGATTCAGATTCCATCTGCTTGAAGTGCTAGAAGTGCTTGAAGTATTGCTTGGCTTTGATTCTACCTATTTATGACACTCCCTGTTGGCGATCATGGCTTTAAAACTTTGTACTATGAAGGTTTTTGTACAAGACTGATATTTATGTACTTGAATTTCGGTATTGTGGTTTTGAAAGATGTAACCAAACTTATTTCTGTTTCTGCTGCAATATAAAAAATTTCAGGTACTACTTTAAGTATCTATTTTGTAATATTCTGTTCTGTTTACTTATAACGTTCCACCGAAGTTAAGGCATTCCCTTTGTGAGTGACCTTAACGGAGGTGGGGTGTTACACTTGGTATCAGAGCTGAAGGTTTCCAGATTTGATAAAAAGTTTTTGAAAACTATTTTCAAAAAGGTTTTAAAAGGAAGTATTTTCGAAAGGAATGTTATTTTGAAAAACATAGTCCCTAAAGCCATATATCTATCTTTTGATTTTTTTGTTTAATCCTTGTTTCCTTCTTTTCTAAGTCTCCGGGGCTCCCGGCTTTCTGGGAGGCAACCTCATCGCGACATGGTTCCGTAAGCATGATGAGGCTACGACGCTTATCGAAGGGCAAAGAAGTGCCTAACTTCCATCTCTAGCCACAATAATTTCACCTACGACTAATCCTCTTTCGAGCTTCATAGAGTTTTCCGCACGATGGGGGCAACTTTAGAGAAAGGCTTGTTAACATGTAAGAAAATTGGTTGTTTTCAGTGCAGTGAGACAGGACATCTGATCATGGATTGCCCCAGAAGGCCCTGAGATCCATTAAAAGTTTGAATGAGCCGCTGCATGGGTTGGCTATGACCCTCATTCCTATGGGGGATACCTTCAAGAAATTGGTTGACATGGCGTTAATGCATGAAGAAGAAGCCAAAAGTGAGAAGAAAGAAGAAAAGCTCGAAGGGCCATAGAACAAGAAAGCGTGGCCCAAAAAGGAAAACACAAAAGAAGGATGAAAAGTCTGAAGATAAGAAGGAGAAAAAGTGCTTTACTTGTGGAAGCTTGACTCATATGAACAAGGATTGCAGAAAGAGGAAGGGTGCTCGCTTCAACTGTGGAGAAATGGCACACTTCACTAGGGACTGCCCGAAGAAACGAGGGCAAGGGCAGAGGGCAGAACCTACTTTTGGAGGGTAGGCGAATGCTCTCGTGGCTGGTGGATAGGATAGAGATAGGAAAATTTATGTAGAAGGATTAATTTCCTTATTTGATTATTGAGTTGAAACTCTCTTTGATTTTGGTATTTTAATTCTGTAGTTGAGTCTCTGCACTTTAATACTGGTCTTGTTTCTGATCCCGCTATAGTCTCAAACCCCATAAGGTTTACGACTCATCTGTTTGTGATAGGTTGGGGTTTGAGGGCATCTATGTTGGGCGTTAAGTTGACTACGATGCATACATTCTGGGTTTTGTGGGATATATCATGCTTAGTTTCCTGAGAATCATTTGATAATCTGATCTGTACCAGTAATCTTTGAGTATCTGAATATTTCTGAAAAGGATAGGGGTTTTTACTCGAAGCGTGAAGTAGATTTCCAGTTTTGACATTGTTTAATGGGAGTAATTCTTTGAATGTCAGTCTGATGTGGGTTTCGGTCTTTAGGGTTGATACTTAAGGATTTATTCCCTTAACCAATGTCTAATGGGAACATAACTTTTGTTTTAATTGTACTTGCTTCTATCACTCGGCTATATCCTATCGATCCAATCTTCGACCTTTAGGTAGAAACTAATGGGTGTAAACATGTGTTTGAGACATGTTATGTTTTATGGTTGCAAGTGGATGCAAGTGGTTGCTCGTGGATGCATATACACACACTAGGCACTAGATCGACTCAAAAACACTCTCATACTGCATATGGATGTGTGTGCATTTTTTTAAATTTTTGTGGATGCAAAATGATTGACTCATCACATGGATGTTGCATTTGGATGAATAGTTATGCACTCATATAGAAATGATGTGTATCAAATAAGATTTCTTGCATACATAATTGGACTCATGGCATTAACATAGTTCGCATTAAGGAGGTCAGCTGAAACAGTAGACTGCCTGATCTTTGCATTAGATAAGAGACATATACACACACTTTTGCATATGTTCATACAACATTAGAAGCTTTCTAAGGACAATGGATTCTTGTGGATGATGGTTGAGTATATGAGTGATCGGATGGTAGGACACATTCTTCTTAACTTGAAGATTTCGGGAACGAAATCCTTTAAGGAGGGGAGAATGTAACACCCCGTATTTTCTGTGAACATAAAAGTAACAAAACAAAGTATACTTAATTTTTAAGAGAAGAATTAATGGAAACGGGTCACGTCATTGCGTTCGTCTCAGAATTCTTCTTGAGATAGAGTCCGAGTTTGCGTAAATCGAACTCCCTATGAAGAAGTTATGGCACTTAGAAGTTTTGGGAATTTAAAATAAAAACCAGCCTGAATTCAAAATTCAAAGTTCAAAATTCAAAACAGATACCCGGGCTGGGTGGGAAATTTCCCGCCCAGGACCCAGGTCGACCAGGGAGTCGACCTGGGGGTCGAGCTGGGTGACATAGGTCGACCATGGGGTCGACCTCCCCCCTATTTCCAGATCCGAGGACAAATTCATTTTTCCGCATTTGGACGCCCGTTCTGACCAGATTCGTTGCTCCTAAGCTATTTAAACACCCCTAAACCCCACTTCGTCTTCACACCAAACCATTGTAATGTTACGCTGCCTCAATTCATATTAAAATAAATCAATGGCGTCACTACTCTGCTGAAACCTAAGCTAGAACAAATACTCCTTCTTCTTCCAATCTGAATAAGATTAAAAGAGAACAACTATAACCCTTTTCCTTTTGGAATCCAATCAAGGTGAGTACAGTTATTTTCAGATATGAAATTTAACTATGATCTTGACATGGTTATAAATCTGAATTGGAGATTATGCATATTCTTGTTTATCAGATCTGTTTTTCTTTGTAGATCTATCTTATTCTTGTTTATCAAATCTGTTTTTCTTTGTAGATCTATCTTATTCTTGTTTATCAGATCCGTTTTTCTGTGTAGATCTATCTTATTCTTGTTTATCAGATCTGTTTTTCTGTGTAGATATATCTTCTTCTTGTTTATTAGATTTGTTTTTCTGTGTAGGTCTATCTTATTCTTATTTATCAGATTTTTTTCTTCTGTGTAGATCTATTTTATTAATATTATTGTAACTATTCTGTATCTCTTCCTTCTTTCTGATCTATAGCCAGGCTACCACAAGCCTGAGCCAAATCTCATAAGAGATTGACGCACGAACGCTAAATTTGGGAAAAATAATGAATGATGAATAATGAATAATTGGACATGACTGATTTGTGATTGATTTAAGAAAAGGGCATGTGTAGTAATTTAAGATTTAGATCTGGCCATACTATATATGATAGTCTGTGATTTGGGAGAAGGAGAATTATTTTGTATATGAATTAGGTGTAAAGATCTATATTAGAATAGGATAACTAGTAAACGTGAACACACCTAAATGGGGATTTTTGGACATTTGACATACGCTGAAATCAAAGGCTATAATTTGGCATAATTCGTATTGTATATCATGATTTGGGGTTTTTGGAGAATATTCTGTACTGTGTAAATTTAACAAAAATTTGGGGCGTATGTTATATTGTGAATTATGACCATAATTTGGGCATGTAAAATTAGGCTTAATTTTATGATTAGACGAGGTATGTCAATGGAATTTTAAGGGATGATTAAATCTGTTAAATTGCCTAATCTGCTAAATCTGTGAAACTGAATACAGTAATTTAGGGTATGAAAATCTGTAAGCTCGATCTAAAATTGAGCAAAACATGTTAATAAAACTTTGGATAATCTGTTGTAACTTGTAAAGACGTTAATTTGTTGAATTGGCATAATTAGTCTGATATTGACATAATCTGTGAATGAATACTTTAGCTAAAAATAAGAATGCTGAGACTCGAGGTTCGACTCGGTTTGTGGTAGAAGCCTGCCCGGACCCAACCGGCTTAACCAGCAACCGTAACCTGTCAGTCTAATGTGAGAGGTCGTAGGCATAAAGATGCTAGACACGAGGTTAGGTCTGGCTTGTGGCAGAAGTTAGCCCGGAACCGCCCGACACATCCAGCGGCCACAAGCTACCGACCTAATGTGAGAGGTCTGTGCATTCATATTTAATTAATGCAAATTCAAGATAAATGCGATACCTAAAACGCGTTGGGTGGATAGGGTTAAATCAACTGGACTGATGAATCTAATAAACCCATTTGAAAATTTGAAGGCCCAATATACAAGGTTAGGTGAAACAATCTGTAAGTCTGTTAATCTGTATATCTGATACATTACTCTGAAAACTTGATAATCTGTATATCTGATCCGTTAGTCTGAAAACTTGTTAACCTGTATGTTTGATCTGAGAACTAGTTAATCTGGACTTTGTACATCTGAAATCTATAAGCAAGTTAATCTGAAATCTGTTAGTCTAGGGACACAAGTTTAGGAGGAGTAATTACTTGTGTCATCTGTTGTTTGGGACCCATATTAGTCAGTAACCCTTTTCTAGTATCAAAATTATGACCCAACACTAGGTAGGGGTCCAGGGCATGCTTACTGAACTAATTGTAAGAGGTTCACTCTGTTAATGGCGAGGGGTGTTGATGGTGCATTCCAACGGGTCATGTGCGTGCATGGATCCGGTCTTCTATGAGGTTGTAAGATACCGTGACATCTGTAAATAGGACTATGTCGATAGGTTGCCACTTCAGGGAGTGATACACCCTTCTGTGGGGCCGACACGGGGTATTTATGTATTAGGGAGCCGATGGCTTGGGGTAGAATTTAGGGTACACTTAGTTCAGTTTGTTTTTGATAGGGTACCGTCTGTTTCTGTTGGGGTGGTAACACCTGTGTGTTTCTGTGTGGTACCATCTGTTGGGGGTAGTAAAGGCCCACTACTAGTGTACACTTAATTCTAATATTCTGTTTCCGTAGGGGTTATTCTGTTTCTGTCCCTGTTTGGGTGGTAAAGGCCCATTACTAGCATTTTCTTTCTGTACTGTTTGCCTTTATTTGAGTAGTAAAGGCCCCATTTCCAGCATTCTGTTTCTGAACCTTCTGTCTCTGTTAGGGTGATAAAGTCCCATTTCTAGCATCGTGTTTCTGAAGAGATCATTCTGTTTTCTTTTTAGACATTAGGACAACACCTAATTCAATCACACTAGTATTAGTGCAGAGAAGTGAAAACCAAGTAAGAAGCTTAGTTTAGCCTATATCATTCTGTCTTTTCTGTTAACCTGCTACTCCTGTTATGGTTATCTCTCATCCAGTTTTATTTACATGTCATGATACTGTTATCTGTTTATATGCTGAAAGTCACCGGACTCACCAGACTTATGTCTGACCTAGTTTGTTTCGCCTCTTTTTCTTCCGTCCCCCCCCCCCCCCCAGGTTCTCAGGGTGGAAACATAAGAGCTTGATTCAGATTCCATGTACTTGATGTGCTAGAAGTGCTTGAAGTATTGTTTGGCTTTGATTCTACCTATTTATGGCATTCTCTGTTGGGGATTATGCCTTTAAAGTTTTGTACTCTGAAGGCTTTTGTACAAGACTGATATTTATATACTTAAATTTCGGTATTGTGTTTCTGAAAGATGTAACCAAACTTATTTCAGTTTCCGCTGCAATAAAGTTATAAAATTTTTCAAGTACTACTTTAAGTATCTGTATTGTAATATTCTGTTCTATTTACTTATAACGTTCCACTGAAGTTAAGGCATTCCCTTTGTGAGTGACCTTAACGGAGGTAGGGTGTTACAACGGGTATATAGCTAAGAGAAACAAATTCCTCCGCCACCAAACGTATATACGTTTGAAGAGATCAACTTACGTGATCTATTAAATATACTCTGTTAGACATTCTTCCATACAGGTCGCCCTGGGACTGGACAAACCGAAGGCACTACTCTGTAAACAGGACAACCCTTGCATAACTCCGTCTTTGATTATCTTCATCATATTTGATCCATAACGCTAATGTCATACGGAGTGGTTTTCAGATAATATATCTGATCCCAGTCTCTCCGTATTGACAATGGAAAAATGGTCAAAAACTTCAATAGTCGGTAAGTTAACTATCAAAGAAAAACACATGTGCAAACAACGGTCGTATTTCCAATTGGAAATCTTACCGAGCAAATTATCAATCAACACTGATCCACTTTAATTTAATTTGTCATTCAATTATCCATTTCCCTATTCCTGTTTCCATATATTCAACATTTCTTATTTTCTAAATTTAGAAAATATACGTTATTAACATTGAAAAACATTTCCAATTCTTATTTTCTATATTAGAAAACATTTCTGATTCTTATTTGGAAAACATTTACAAAACTCCTAGATTGGATTTAAACAGATGTTTAAATAAAACATCGCTATTCCAACTCGAACCACTAACACTTATTAACTAAATTCAATTAACTCCTTCACTATCGAACCTTAACCATTCCTTAGTTAAAAACGAAGTCAATCAAGTTGGAGTATAACTACCTCTCAAACCTTAACTGAACAACATTCCTAACTTCGAAATAGACAAAGATCATCCTCTAAATCTTCCACAAACTTCCTTACTTAACTCTCTGTCGAAAAATCTCTATTTGATAACTCTTTCCTTCGCATAAACTATATTCAAAATCTCTCTTTCGAATAACTATATTAGATCAACTCTATTCAATTAACTCTATTTGATTAACTCTAATCAATTAACTCTATTGGATTCTCTATTCGATTAACTCCAATCAATTAACTCTTATCAATTAGCTCCTTTCGAATAAACTATATTTGATTAACTTCTTTTCGAATAAACTATATTTGATTAACTCCTTTTCGAATAAACTATATTTGATTAACTCCTTTTTGAATAAACTATATTTGATTAACTCCTTTTCGAATAAACTATATTTGATTAACTCCTTTTCGAATAACTAATATTTGATAACTCCTTTTCGAATAAACTATATTCGATAACTCCTTTCGAACAACTAATATTCGATAACTCCTTTTCAATTAACTCTAACTCTAATCAATTAACTCTAATTCTAATCGAATAACTCTAACTCTAATCAATTAACTCAAACTCTAATCAATTAACTCTAACTCTAATCGATTAACTCTAACTCTAATCGATTAACTCTAACTCCAATCGATTAACTCTAACTCATTTTGATTAACACATTTTGATTAACTCCTTCGATTAACTCTATGTCTATATTCAGTTGCAAATATCGATGTTGAAATCAATTCTTACTTCTCTATATAAGTCCTGACTTATATATTCTATTTATCCAATGATAAACATTTTTATTTAATTTATTAAATATTATTTATAACTTAATCTTCTCAATCTATCAGTTAGAACATATTCTATTTAAAATCTTCGCTTTAAATCCATATCATGTTATACCCGTGTGCGAAGCACGGGTCTAAACCTTTCAAATATAAAATTCTCTTTTTATACTATTCTATTTATTTTCCAATAATATTTCCTTTTATAATATCATATTTATCTTCCAACTATTTACTTTTCTATTCTATTTGTTTCGCAAATATTTCCTTTTCTATTTGTTTTACAAATATTTCCTTCTCAAATTCTATTTATTTGACAAATAAATATTCCTTTTCAATTCTGTTTATTTAACAAATAAATATTCCTTTTTAATTCTATTTATTCAACAAATAAATATTCCTTTTCAATTCCATTTATTCGACAAATAAATATTCCTTTTCAATTCTATTTATTCGACAAATAAATATTCCTTTTCAATTCTATTTATTCAGCAAATAAATATTCCTTTTATAACTCCTTTGATTTTATAATTATTTTCTTTTATAAAATCCTTTTCCTTTTATATATAAAATCGGTTGACTTCATATAAGTAATTTATTTTCAAAATACACTTTGAAAATCCCCTTTTCTATATCCTAGTATTTCTTACGGTATTTAAAATACCAATTCACAATGATCGCCATCATTCAAACCCACATAATCAACAACAGATTATATATCGCATCATATATTACAATATATGAAAAGAACATTATTATAAATATTGAGGAATCCAGTTGGATCCCTCCAGCCGTTTCCCTGCATCACAGATGTTAAATAATATAATATAACATCAACTTCATTTCAATATGAAATATTATGATAAACTGAATCAATATTTGATTAACAATATATATATATATCATTGTCTATAATTTCAACCAATACATAAGCAGTTCAACCAAATAGTCAACACACAGCAATCAGTCATCATTTATCAGTTCTAAATATATGTTATAAAAATATGAACTGGTAGAGTTGGTGAGTTTTACTCACATTGGATGATCATCGTTAATAACGATAACCATCTCTTGATTTAGATGGACAATTTATTTTGCTATAAATTGTACCGAGTTCCGATTCACTCCTAATCTATTCCACGGTGTACCCCTCGTCCATACGATCCCAGCCTGACTGATCGTTTGAAATTCTGATACAGTATGAGTGAAATATTGAAATTACAAGTTTATATAACAATTTGAATAGTTTTAAATTTTGGACTTTAGTTATTGGGCTTTACCCAAACAATTCGGCCCTTCTCCATATATGTGAACTTGCCTCCGCCAATCCTTCTTCCACCATCTGATTCGAACCATTCCAGTACATTAAACACCATTTTGCCGATCTTTCATTTCACCACTTGAATCGAAATAAAAACCGTCGAAGTTCTCCTCTTCAAATCTCCATCATCTTATACTAATTTCATAAGACTCGAACACTCCACTGGTCATAACCAACAACCATGAATGATGTCATTATTGACTCCCACCATACCTTCTTTTGCCCATTCACCTTCAAACATTCAAGATAAAACCACAACTCTTCCCATTAAAAATTTTAATTGTTGTTTAAAGCAAAAGTCACTGTTAAAAACAATTGCTCATCGTCTTCTGCTATACTACCCAGCGAGCTCCTTCCCCAATTCATTTTGACCTCTGCCTCCACCTAACTCCCTCTCCGCTTCACCGTTCACCCAGCCGAGAACGTTGACTTCTTCCCCTGCGCAATCTCTTTCTCTCCGTCCCATTAACTTTGAACTCGGCCCTAGTCCCTAAATCGCGATCTCGAGTCCCTCAACTCGGCTACAGGAAGACCATCGATGCTTTCTACCGCTGAACACCACCACATTCCTCCCACTTGAACACTTCGATCTCCTAAACGCACTGCAACCATCCACTTGACCCCGTTTAACCCGTACACCTTGCTGTTTGAAACCCTAGGCTTTCTGGAAAAAATATCGCAAGCTAGGAGCTTCATCGAGCTCAACGTAAAATATAAGAGATTGAAGATTAAGATACCAGGAGTTCAAAAATGCTTACTCCATGATTTATAGGATTTTATTCCTATTTTATTTGAATTGAAAACTTGGACTTGCTATGGAAATACAAAGAACCGATGGCGTGAATGCCATTTGACTAGAGGAAATGAAAATTAGGTTTAGGAGGAAGTAAGGATATTTATAAATAGAAAATATATTTTTATATTCGAATATTATATCCATTTTTAACCAACCGTTATTTATATTTGTTGTTAAAAATCCCTGTGATCATATATGATATTCAAAAATCACGAAAATGGACATGCAACTACTGTTTGACAATACAAACCCAATGAAACTAGTTTCATAGAATTCCGACTCCGTTTGCTCACACAACATATTTTTAAAGTCAGATTATTGACTGTTTTTCACATTAAAATCCCGTACGGCCACATACTGACTTCAAAAATCGCAAAAATTGTAATCTAGCAATAATTTAATATTGCGGATCCAACAAAATATGTTTCGTCCAAAACCGAGGTCGTTTGCTAAGATGGCTATTTTTAAAGGTCTAAATAAATCCATTTAAATATTAATATATTTAAAATTAATTAATTAAATAAATATTATCGTATATATATTCACATACGATATCATACAGATCTAAAATACTCCTATCTGGATATATAGCTCGATATTTCAAAGTTCCTAGTTATATTGGTATTCGATTTATATTAAATTCATTTTATAATATAAATAAATCGATATAAATTATAAAGGAATTCCACAGCGACTTTTCTAAAATTTGATTTGGTAATAACTCAAAATCTACACCACGAAAACTCGATTTTTCTCTTCCATTGGAAAAATATCGTTCAACAAATTCAAATGTTTCTTGTTTCATAGAAATCCGATTTAAAACGGATTCTGTATATCCAGTTGAAGTTCAAATCGCCAAATTACGAACTGCCGCACCATTTCGAGCTCGAATTTAATTTTAATATAATTATACGCTCAACTGTCGTTAATTAATTTTATTCGTTATCGTAATTCAATTCTAAACTAAATTATATATTTTGAATTGTCCAATTCACATGATATTGCCATTTCAGCTAATTCTGATTATTTCAGAATTAAATATATTATTTGATTATTATATTAATTAAATATTCAATATTATTTAATTAAACGACCATATAAATCTCTAAACCATATTTAAATAATTAAATAAATTAATTATTTAACCGTAAAAATATGGGACATTTCATTCTTCCCCCCTTAAAATAATTTCGTCCTCGAAATTGAAAAGGTAGTAAACAAACCCTATTAACTGGTTAAAATTATTTTTACTTCTTTAACTTCAATCTCACTGTACCAATTAATTTCAACTAAATTATTAATTAATTCCGACGAACGAAAATTTCCATAAACTCTGAAAATTTTCTAACACCCAAAATTTCGCGAGCACCTCCTTTGTACTGGTCAATCGGTACAACTACAACTCGCCTCTCTAGGCCTTCTTCAACCCAAAATAAAACCAAACAGCCAAGCGGCTTGCCAATTCGGTTCATAAATCTCATACCATATGAAATATAAACTTGTACCTTTTTGTCAGGTATATCATTATTTCCTTTCCATCTGTTATCAATTCTGGATATATCGATGTTATCCTAATCAAATTCCACTCACTTTTATGTCCAACATAACCATTCGCTTATCCAAGCCAAATTCCATTATCAATCTCAAGTACCATTCTTGATTTTCAATTTAGTTTCATCAATTTCCATCTAATTTGTTTTAATTCAAACAATCTGTTCCTGGGAGTTTTTAAACATCTTTGCCTTTCAAAAATCAAATATTCTTTTCTGGAATTTCAATACTTGTTTTTCTCAATACAATTCAAAAACAAAATCTTTGGTAGTAATTCGTCACTTAGGAACTCAAAAATGAACACCAATGATGTCCGGATCAACATCGGAATTTATTTTCCAGCGACCGAAGTGAGTTCAATACTATATCACTTTTCAAAACCATATCTAAACACTTCCATTTTGAAATTCATTTCAAAATATCCTTTTCAATGCTTGTAACAAATTTAAAATCTCCAAGGATTTTAAAATTCTCGTATACTTAATCCAATTCCATTTACAAACACTTTTTCAAATTTCCAGGGTTTTAATTTCGATTTTGGTTTTAATTTCATACTTGATTCATTTGATTTCACGTATTTCACTTATGTGATTTCTGATTGGTTATTTACATAACCATTTTAATTTACAATCTTACTCGATAATTATAACAACCAATATATCCAATATATTATTATTCCAATATATATATTTTCTCTATATCAAAATATATTTTGGGTAAAATTATTTCATTTACCCTTTTTCAAAACATACTGTGTCAGTTCATCATATTCAAGTGTTTAGAAACCCCTACCGATACAGCGGATCAAACTGATCAACCAGAACTCATAAACAACTCAACCAACAAAGCTCCACAATATAAAATCATTTTATATTGAATAACAAATACGTTCAGTCGTATATATACACTCAACTCAATCTAGGGCATTACTAACCCGATCTCTACTGAGTCACGCCACAGAGCCATGGTAATAACTTAACTTTAAGCTCTGATACCAACTGCAGTGTCCCGAAATTTCGGTACAATTTGAGCTGACCAAATAACACAAGTCCAGCCCAAATTACACTGGAAACCAGAAAACTAATAGAAAGAAAACAGAGGGTGAGGATAGATAAGATAGAAACTTAGAATAAAAGAAGAAGAAGAACATACAACATCAGAGTAAACACGAATCTCATAGCGGAACGAACAATATATAATAGATACATAACTTTGAAATAAAATCAATATATGTATACGGTAACATTATCAAAGTATAACACTTACATTACAGCAGAAATAAACAATAGCTATAAAAACACTACTGAAGCCTCCTGCTCCAGCTCCTTCTAGTGCATATGTAAATCCTGACTACTTAACTGCTCGTACAAAATTGAGCACCCAAAAGTTTAGGGAAAACAAAACAAAACAAACTCCGGGTCTGTCATGGGACTGGTATGAGTAAACACTTTAAAACGGTTTGGGAAAATAACGATATCTCATAAGACTAAGCCGTATAACGGAACGGGTTTTTCCCTTATGAGAATCCAAATCAATTTGATTTAACTTTCAAATCATTTTGAAAGAAACAATGAACTTTTATATCAAAATTCTTTTGATATTATAATAGTGTCTGTCAACCACAATATAATAATCATCTTGCAGAACGCTTTCATCTCACGTTCCATATATATAGTATACAATCAAAAACGCGAGCACTTATTAGGTAATGGATTTCCAACTATGACAAAGGTATGGAACCACCTTCCGATAGTGTACCTCTAAAGAGGAATACACTGGGTTCAACAAGAACATCTTGCAACCCGGCCACACATAACTGACCACTCATTTCGCTTGAGTGTATCGAATGTATATCACCAACGGTTGGGATCAACAACCATTTCCCGAATGAGACAACATCAAATAGATTAAAGAATTAAATGAATATCTCTAGATAGGTGATAATACACCCTACTTGCTAGCCAACCACTTAGCCATGATGCCTGCCCGATTTTTGTCATTTCCCGGTTATGAGGCTAGAGGCCACGCTTATCTCTGACAGATCACACATTTATTCACTTTGAATATCACATCGTCATACCCACCAAATCACAAATTGATTTCTTTGAAAATAAAACGGGTATATAGCTAAGAGAAATGAATTCCTCCGCCACCAAACGTATATACGTTTGAAGAGATCAACTTACGCGATCTATTAAATATACTCTGTCAGACATTCTCCCATACAGGTCGTCCTGGGATTGGACAAACCGAAGGCACTATTCTGTAAATAGGACAGCCCTTGCATAACTTCATCTTCAATTATCTTCATCATATTTGATCTGCAACGCTAATGCTATACGGAGTGGTTTTCAGATAATATATCTAATCCCGGTCTCTCCGTATTGACAACGGAAAAATGGTCAAAAACTTCGATAGTCAATGAGTTAACTTTCAAAGAAAAACACATGTGCAAACAACGGTCGTATTTCCAAATGGAAATCTTCCTAGCAAATCATCAATCAACACTGATCCACTTTAATTTAATTTGTCATTCAATTATCCTTTTCCCTATTTCTGTTTCCATATATTCAACATTTCTTATTTTCTAAATTTAGAAAATATACGTTATTAACATTGGAAAACAATTCCAATTCTTATTTTCTATATTAGAAAATATTTCTGATTCTTATTTGGAAAACATTTACAAAACTTTTACATCGGAACTCGAGCCGTTAACACTTATTAACTAAATTCAATTAACTCCTTCACTATTGAACCTTAACCATCCCTTAGTTAAAAACGAAGTCAATCAAGTTAGGGTATAACTACTCTTAGACCTTAACTGGACAACATTCCTAACTTCGAAATAGACAAAGTTCATCCTCTAAATCTTCCACAAACTTCCCTACTTAACTCTCTATCAAAAAATCTCTATTTAATAACTCTTTCCTTCGAATAAACTATATTCGAAAATCTCTCTTTCATATAACTATATTCGATCAACTCTATTCAATTAACTCTATTCGATTAACTCTATTAGATTCTCTATTCGATTAACTCTAATCGATTAACTCTTATCAATTAACTCCTTTCGAATAAACTATATTTGGTTAACTCCTTTTCGAATAAACAATATTTGATTAACTCCTTTTCGAATAAACTATATTCGATTAACTCCTTTTCGAGTAAACTATATTCGATTAACTCCTTTTCGAATAACTAATATACGATAACTCCTTTTCGAATAAACTATATTCGATAACTCCTTTCGAATAACTAATATTCGATAACTCCTTTTCAATAAACTCTAACTCTAGTCAGTTAACTCTAACTCTAATCGATTAACTATAACTCTAATCAGTTAACTCCAACTCTAATCGATTAACTCTAACTCTAATCGATTAACTCTAACTCATTTTGATTAACACATTTTGATTAACACATTTTGATTAACTCCTTTGATTAACTCTACGTCCATATTCAGTTTCAAATATCGATGTTGAAATCGATTCTTACTTCTCTAAATAAGTCCTGACTTAAACATTCTATTTATCCAATGATAGACATTTTTGTTTAATTTATAAAATATTATTTATAAATTAATCTTCTCAATCTATCGGTTAGGAAAGATTCTATTTAAAATCTTTTCTTTAAATCCATATCATGTTATACCCGTGTGCAAAGCACGGGTCTAATCCTTTCAAATATGAAATTCTCTTTTTATACTATTCTCTTTATTTTCCAATAATATTTCCTTTTATAATATCATATTTATCTTCCAACTATCTCCTTTCTATTCTATTTGTTTCGCAAATATTTCCTTTTCTATTTGTTTTATAAATATTTCCTTTTCTATTTGTTTTACAAATATTTCCTTTTCTATTCTATTTATTTGACAAATAAATATTCCTTCTCAATTCTATTTATTTAACAAATAAATATTCCTTTTCAATTTTATTTATTCAACAAATAAGTATTCCTTTTCAATTCTATTTATTCGACAAATAAATATTCCTTTTCAATTCTATTTATTCGACAAATAGATATTCCTTTTCAATTCTATTTATTCAACAAATAAATATTCCTTTAATAACCCCTTTGATTTTATAATTATTTTCTTTTATAAAATCCTTTTCCTTTTATATATAAAATCGATTGATTTTATATAAATAATTTATTTTCAAAATACATTTTGAAAATCCCCTTTTCTATATCCCAGTATTTCTTACGGTATTTAAAATACCAATTCAGAATGATCGCTATCATTCAAACACACATAATCAACAACAGATTATATATCGCATCATATATTACAATATATGAAAAGAACTGTATTATAAATATTGAGGAATCCAGTTGGATCCCTTCAACCCGTTTCCCTGCATCATAGATGTTAAACAATATAATTAACATCAACTTCATTTCAATATGAAATATTATGGTAAACAGAATCAATATTTGATTAACGATTTATGTATATATCGTTATCTATAATTTCAACCAATACATAAGTAGTTCAACCAAACAGTCAACACACAACAATTAGTCATCATTTATCAGTTCTAAATATACGTTATAAAAAATGAACTGGTAGAGTTGGTGAGTTTTACTCACATTGGACGATCATCGTTAATAACGATAACCATCGCTTGATTCAGACGGATAATTTATTTTGCTATAAATTGTACCGAGCTCCGATTCACTCCTAGTCAGTTCCACGGTGTACCCCTCGTCCATATGATCCCAGCGTGACTGACCGTTCGAAATTCTGATATAGTATGAGTGAAATATTGAAATTACAAGTTTATATAACAATTTGAATAGTTTTAAATTTTGGACTTTAGTTATTGGGCTTTACCCAAACAATTCGGCTTATCTCCATACATGTGAACCTGCCTCCGCCAATCCTTCTTCCTCCATCTGATTCGAACCATTCCAGTACCTTAAACACCATTTTGCCGATCTTTCATTTCACCACTTGAATCGAAATAAAAACCCTCTAAGTTCTCCTCTCCAAATCTCCATCATCTTATACTAATATTATAAAACTCGAACACTCCACTTTTCGTAACCAACAACCATGAATGATGTCATTATTGACTCCCATCGTACCTTCTTTTGACCCATTCACCTTCAAACATTCAAGATAAAACTGCAACTCTTCCCATTAAAAATCTTAATTGTTGTTTAAAGCAAAAGTCACTGTTAAAAACAATTGCTCATCATCTTCTGCTATACTACCTAGCGAGCTCCTTCCCTAATTCATTTTGACATCTGCCTCCACTGAACTCCCTCTTCGCTTCACCGTTCACCCAGCTGAGAACGTCCACTTCTTCCCCTTCGCACTCTCTTTCTCTCCGTCCCATTAACTTCGAACTCGACCCTGGTCCCTTAATCGCGATCTCGAGTTCCTCAACTTGGCTATAAGAAGACCATCGATGCTTTCTACCGCCGAACACCACCATAGTTCTCCCAACTGAACACTTCGATCTACTAAATGTACTCCTACCATCCACTTGACCCCGTTTAGCCCGTACAACTGGCAGTTTGAAACCCTAGGATTACTGGAAAAAATATCGCAAGCTAGGAGCCTCATCGAGCTTAACGCGAAATATAAAAGAATGAAGATTAAGATACCAAGAGTTCAAAAATGCTTACTCCATGATTTATAGGATTTTATTCCTATTTTATTTGAATTTAAAACTTGCAAACTTTGCTGTGGAAATACAAAGAACCGATGGTGTGAATGCCATTTGACTAGAGGAAATGAAAATTAGGTTTAGGAGGAAGTAAGGATATTTATAGATAGAAAATATATTTTTATATTTGAATTTTATATCCATTTTTAACCAACCACTATTTATATTTGTTGTTAAAAATCCCTGTGATCACATATGATATTCAAAAATCACGAAAATGGACATGCAGCTACTGTTTGACAATACGGACCCAACGAAACTGGTTTCATAGAATTTCGACTCTATTTTCTCACACAGCGTATTTTTAAAGTTAGATTATCGACTATTTTTCAAATTAAAATCCCTTAAGGCCACATACTGACTTCAAAAATCATGAAAACTGTAATCTAGCAATAATTTAATATTGCGGATCCAAAAAAATTAGTTTCATCGAAAACCGAGGTCGTTTGCAAAAATAGCTATTTTTAAAGGTCTAAATAAATCCATTTAAATATTAATATATCTAAAAATAATTAAATTAAATATAAATAAATAAATATTATCGTATATATATTCACATACGATATCATACAGCTATAAAATATTCCTATCTAGATTTATAGCTTGATATTTCAAAGTTCCTAGTTATATCGATATTCAATTTATATTAAATTCATTTTATAATATAAATAAATCGATATAAATTATAAAGGAGTTCCACATCGACTTTTCTAAAATTTGATTTGGACATAACTCAAAATCTACATAATGAAAACTAGATTTTTCTCTTCCATTGGAAAAATATCGTTCAACAGATTCAAACGTTTCTTATTTCACAGAAATCCGATTTAAAACGGATTTTGTATATCCAGTTGAAGTTCAAATCACCAAATTACGAACTGCCGCGCCATTTTGAGCTCGAATTTAATTTTAATATAATTATACGCTCAACTGTCGTTAATTAATTTTATTCGTTATCGTAATTCAATTCTAAACTAAATTATATATTTTGAATTGTCCAATTCACACGATATTGCCATTTCAGCTAATTCTGATTATTTCAGAATTAAATATATTATTTAATTATCATATTAATTAAATATTCAATATTATTTAATTAAACGACCATATAAAACTCTAAACCATTATTTAAATTATTAAATAAATTAATTATTTAATTGTAAAAATACTGGACATTACAATAATTATAGGTGGATAATTGAGATTTCAAATTCAATGTTAAATAAAATGGGAAATTTGGAGTTGTTTTGAAAAGGGAATGATGAAATCCATTTCGATACTCGAAATGTAAAAAGGGATTAAATAAAATCCGTAAAGATTTGTTGTTAGAATTATACTAAGTCAATGTTTTAAAAATGATTTATTTGAAGAAATTATATATTGAATGAATCAGGATTTTACAAGGAAATTAGTATTCGGTTGGAAACCGATATTTGATTATCAAATATAAGTTATTCAAGCGAGATAATCGAATATAAGTTATTCGAAAAAGAGAGTTAATCGAATATAAGCTATCTGAAAGGAAGAGTTATCGAATATAGTTATTCGAAGAGAGATTATCGAATATAGTTATTCGAAGAGAGATAATCGAATATAGTTATTCTAAAGGGGAGTTATCAAATAGAGATTATTCGAGAGAGAATTGTAAGTTGAAATTCGATTATATTGAATTAGGGAAAGTACCAATTACTTTCCGTTTTAAACCAAGATTTATTTATTCATTGATAAATTAGTTAATTGTTTATTTATCCAAATTAATAAGGAAGAGTTATATTTAAGTTTTTTTATTTTAGAAGTACGGGATTATAACACCATCGTTATAATCAAATGATTTTGGTAAAAGAAGTGGATGCGTAAATAGAATCTGAGTTATGTAAGGAAGTTGGTTAAAAGATTTAAAAGGGTGAACTTTGTCTATTTCGAGGTTAGAAATGTTGTTCAGTTAAGGTCTGAGAGGTAATTATAACCCAACTTGATTGACTTCGTTTTTAACTAAGGGATGGGTAAGGTTCGATAGTGAAGGTTGGTTAAGTGAATTTAGTTAATGAGTGTAATGGTTTGAATTGGCGTAGTGATGTTTTATTTAAACATCTGTTTAAATCAAATGAAGGAGTTTTGGAAATGTTTTCCAAATAATAATCAGAAATATTTTCTAATATAGAAAATAAGGAATGGGAACAAATATGGAAATGTTTTCCAATGATTGATAAAGTATATTTTATAAATCTAGAAATTAGAATTTACGAATATATAGAATTAGGTAAATGGATAAATTAATGATAATTTAATCTAAAGAGATAAATGTGGAACGATGATTGATCGGTAGATTGACTACCTGGAAATAATATCGTTGTTTGCACACATGTTTTTCTTTGATAGTTAAATCACCGACTATAAAAGTTTTTGACCATTTTTCCGTCGTTCAATACGGAGAGACCGGGATCAGAATCATTATCTGAAAACCACTCTGTATAGACGTTAGCGTTGCGATCAAATATGATGAAAATAATTGAAGACCGAGTTATGCAAGGGCTATCCTGTTTACATAATAGTGCCTTCGGTTTGTCCAGTCCTAGGACAACGTGAATAGATGAATGTCTGACAAAGTATATCTAATGGATCGCGTAAGTTGATCTCTTCAAACGTACTTACGTTTGGTGGCGGAGGAATTCATTTCTCTTAGCTTTATACCTACGGTATTTTAGGGGAAATCAATTTGTGATTTGGCGGATATGACGATGTGGCATTCAAAGTGAATGGTGGTCAGGTGTTCCAAAAGATACGTAATGACCTCAAGCCTCATCAACCGGGAAATGACAGAAATCGGGCAGGTAGCATGGCTATATAGGTCGCTCCCATTATGGTGTATATCACCTATGTAGAGAAAATCCATTTCATTCTTTTATCTATTTTCGATGTTGTCCCTTTTCGGGAAACGGTGGGTAGCTCCCAACCGTTGGTGATATACATTCGATACATTCAAGCGAAATGAGTGGTCGGTCATGTGTGGGCCGGGTTGCAAGACGTTCTTGTTAAACCCAGTGTATTCGCCTCTAGAGACACACTATCGGCAGGTGGTCCCATACCTTGTCATAGTCGGAATCCAATCTCCAATAAAAGCCCGCGATTTTGATTGTATATTATATATGTGGAAAGTGAGATGCAAGCGTTCTGCTAGATTGTTATTTACTTGTGACTAGACACTATTATATTATCAGAAAAATATTGATTTTCAAAATTTTGGTTATCTTAAGGTAAAAACCATCTGTATTTATGCGTGGATTGGTATTATGATTATCATTTCTTTTGAAAAGGATTTTGAAAAGTTAAACCAAATGATTTGAGTTTACTCACACCAGTCCCATGACTGACCCAGTGTTTATTTTGTTTTGTTTTCCCTAAACTCTTGGGTGCCCAAATTTGTACGGGCAGTCAAGTAGTTCAGGTCTTTACAGATATACTTGGAGGAGCTTGAAGCAGGGGGCTTCAGGATTATATAGCTATTGTTATTTCCGCTGTGTGTAAGTTTTGTACTCTGATAATGTTATTCTATATATATATACTGTTTTATTGCAAGGTTATGTTATATATTTTATTCATTCCGTTGTGAGATTCGTATTACTCTGATTCTGTTCTATAGTGATCTTCTTCTTCTATTCTAATTTTCTATCTTATCTATTCTCACCCTCTAACTTCTTTTTATTAATGATCAGGTATTTCCGATGTCTGAATAGTCAACATGGTAGTTTTGTGTTGATTTTTGGAGTCAAAAATCCCAGTTTGTTACAATCCTACTGTTATATGTCAAAATATACATTTATGTATATCGACATATATGTGTTAATTTCAGTTTTGGAAGTATTTTATTACTTTTTGTTTTGTATTGACTTGTATGTACTTATGTTAATTATTTTGATGACTATTCCAGATATGTTGAAGGAAGAATTAACTGAAATATATAGCTTCATTCATAGTAATGGTAACAATACATTTGATTAACACATAACATGAAGTTGAAATATGTAAATTGTAATAAAAGCAAATACCACATGATAAAAAACTTAGAATTCAGCGGAGGAAGATGAGGACAAGCCAGGTTTTCTTCCAACTTTCCCAAAGTACTTGCTCATTTTAAAAAACACCTTTTTAAATTTCTTATTAAATGATCTTTTTAGTATCTTTTGGTTTTCGGGTAGAATCAATTATTTTTTAGAAGGATTTTCTTGGAAGGGTTAGCGGGAAATTCAATATTTTCTAAGTATGTTCTTCCTCTTCTTTGATATCCACATGTTCGGTTTCTTCTTCTTGTTCCACTCTTTCTTGTTTTTCTATAAATGTCTCATATGGGTGAAACATAAGTGGAATCTACATAACAAATATCTTTCTGGAATTGAAAACCTTTCTAGAAATAAACTCTTTACCTTTGAAATCAACTCCAAAATATTTGACAATACTAGTAAGGTAAACTTCATGATATAACGTATTTTCTTTTATTGATAAATCCTATGGTAGAAACTCACTTAAAATCGCTTAAGCCCAATTTATGTCATAGTTTCCAAAAATAGCAAAAAGGGATTTACAAACTTTCAAAATTGGGTTGTTGAAATTTTTGGAACTAAGGGTGACTGTATCTTAAAGAAATAAGTTACTTTTGAAAATATGGTAAAGGTATCTAGTTCGTTTTCATTGATCTTAAATCCATGAGATATATTCCCGCATTTTTGCAACCCAAAATAGCACTCAAAACATCATAATTCAAAACAATTTGAGTTCCTTTAAACTACTCCATGTTTCATTTTCACTTCCTTGATAAAAATCGCGATTAAAGTTTGCATAAAACACTTTAACAAGATTCGGGTAGCATACTTCATCAATCTCTCGAGAATCAATTAAACTTAAAATTCCATTTTGATGAAAAAGAGGTTCAATATCATAAAAATAAAAATCGGCAAAAGTTGCAAATTTCTCCGTATCGACTTTACCAAAGTTTACATAGCTTATATAATCTTTGATAATATTCGGGTTATTGTAGAGGAAGTCTTTGGTGGTTTTGGTCAGCCTCATTATTTTTGTTGTACTTAAGGAAACCATTAGAGAGTTGTTTTGAAGAGTATAGGAAAATGAAGATAAGTTTGAGTTTTGAAATAAAGCTAGACAGAGATGATAGGAACAGATAGTTAAATAGAGAATCAAAGAGTATGTTCTCTGATTAAGGGACATGTTTTTAGTATATTGGTGTGACGAACGCCCATGACCCCCGCATTATAGAAGGGAAATAATGCGCTGAAAGATGTGCAAGGCCGTCATGGATGATCATCGAAGTAGGTAAACACAAGCAGAACCTGTTGTAAAACTCACAGCGCAAGGACAAAATATAATAGAACATATACAACAGGTGGTAATAGTGAAGCAGAAGCACTGGACTTCCATACAACTAGAAAGTAAGATCCACAAACTTGGAAATAGTGTTTATCACTACATCACTCAAAAAAGTAAACGGCGGAAATCCAATTATTAGCTAGTAGTAAAACTGGTACGTGAGCCTCCTGTTCGCCATCGATCAACATCGTCGTCCTCACTAGAGCATTACCTGTCACCTGTTACTTAGTCTGCCCATCCACAATCGGATGAACAGCCCAAGGTAATAAGAGGATACATAAAACCTTGAGTCAGACAACAGTCTTAGTGAGCGATAAAACAACTAACAAACTTCAACAATAAAGTGTATGAGTGGGGATAGATAAAATACTAATCTACCCATGATACCAGAGAAGAACTCAACCTTATCTTCCCCACGTCGGACAGTGATAGCCTTTACAATCCATTCAACCAAAGGAATAACAATTCATACATGAAAACCAGAGCAACCATTCAATCATGGAAAACACATATAACATCTAGATTATATAAGTCTCACACAGAACATCTAATCATCCATGACTGACTCTGGCTATCACTGCCAATCCTGCTTTGAAACCGTCGTTAATCGTATGAAGGCCAACCTTGCCATATGTCAAGGGCTAATGGTAACCCCTGTTCTAGCAAAAACTCCATTTGTCCAACCTTGACAACTAGGCCTTTCAACAATACCCAACGTACTCGACCAGCAACCTTCCGGTCTATTGGGTGCCCCCATCGTACCCCTGCATTGATCCTGCTAGAACTTACGACAACGATGACTTCTCGGCCTTCGCATCTCTAGTCGTCCAACCTTGACGGCTATTTACTGCTCAAGAGACCTTCTCGAGCAACCATTATGCACCAACTCACGACCTTTGAGTTGTTTGCCTATTCGTTGCTTTTCACCGATCAACAAACATATCATATCACTTCGAACACCCCCTTCTGGACTCTTGTCGTAGCCACCACCATCATTGAACCAACCAACATCTTTGTAAGGTTCAAAGCAATCTGTTGCATTATTTCAACACTTCCTAACTTCCCAATTGAACTCACTTTGAAATCACGTCATCACCTGGAAGTGTCCGACCAGAAATGGAAAAATTGGCTGACCAGAAATGGCTGTCTAGAACAGCCCGACCCAAGCCACTTCGGTCCGATCCGACCCCTCCATTAGGCCCGACCTGACCCTTTTTTGTCCGACCCGACCCACCTTAGTCCGATCAAGAATGGTCCAATCCTCTTTAGCCCGATCCAAAATGGTCTGATTCACTTTAACCCAATCTAAAGTGGTCCGACCCAACCCCCTTTAGTCCGACCCGACCCCCTTTAGTCCGACCTGAGCCAACTTTGACTTGTCCTCCACGACAGAATTTGATCCCGACCCGGGCCACTTTGGTCTGACCCGAGCCACTTTGGCCGACCCGAGCCACTTTCTGCACATCTTCAATTCTACTCCAATTTCGATCAAAACTTCGCCAAACGACAAATCCGATGAAACCAACTCATCAAACACAATCATAAACACATCATAACATTACTAACCACATGAATATGACGATTACCATAAAAATGATGTAAATCTCACCAAAAACCATTAAAATGAACCTATGATCAACATGGGAAATCTAACTAACATAAACATGTTAAATGACATGAAATTATCGGGTAAAACTTGCTAGATAAGATCATAGGGTGATGCATATGAAAATGAACATGTAATGGTGTAAATCTATGGTAAAACATCCCAATTTGATGAGAAACATGCACAAACACTCACATCCTTCATTGCATTCATGCGAGAGATGTAAATCACTCACCAATTATCTAAAACAAAGCAAAATTGAAGAAATAGAATTTCGGACAGCGAAGAGATAGCTCCTAGCCCTTCAATTTGATGAATCCTTACTTGAAATGATATAGATCTAGCCTCCAATGGTGTAGATCTATGATTTCCCTCCTTAAATTTGGATTTTTAATGGTGGAAAGGTGTTAGAGGAAGAAGGAGATCAATGCCTCCAAATGAGAGAATGGAAAAATAAAAAATTTCCCTCCACTTTCACCCCCCCTATTTATAGAATTCCACCATCCCACTAATGGGCCTCCCCAATTCAGCCCATTAGGCTCTCCAAATCTGAACAACCAACTGAAAAACCTTAAAACAACGACTTCTCCCAAACCGCTGAGCCAAATCCTTAATGTAACCACTCTACGGAAAGGTAACCATCAATTCCTTTCCAATGGCACAGGTCTCACCCTATGATTCGATCCAAGTCAAAAGTTATGCCCTGTAGAGGGCTGATGGGGGCAAAATGGTCACAAGCAAAATCGGTAAAAATTATGGACATGTCTCACATCCCCATAAGCAACATATTAAAAGATGAGAATGATCCAACCCTCAGAGAATGAAATAAAATATTTTACGATCTTTCGATACGTAAAATGTGGGCTGTTACACTCTCCCCCCTTAAGAATTTCGCCCCCAAAATTCCAAGCAAACACAAGCAATCACAACGATTCCGTATGCCTATCATCCATGAAAATACAATTCTATCATCCAAACTAGCAACCATCAAGCCATACATTCATAACCATATCCTAGCATGCGGAATTCTAACAATCAACAACAAGATACAACGATATAACGAAGATACAATATCAAAGGGTCCTACCGACGAAGAGTTCTGGATGAGTCGCTCTCATACTCTCTTCCGTCTCCCACGTACAATCATCGCCATCTTCACTCCATTGTACCTTCACTAGCGTAATCGTCTTCCTCCTAAGCTGTTTCGTGTCATTTCCCACAACCCGAAGTAGCTTACTAGGTCTCGAATCATAGCCGAATTTCCGTAGAAATGACACATGGAACACATTATGCACACTTGACATCTTCTCAGGTTACTCCAATTTGTATATGAGCTTTCCAATTCGCTCGACTATCGGAAATGGTCCAACAGAACTTGGAGCTAACTTTCCTTTCTTATCAAATCTAACCATGTGCTTCAATGGCGAAGCTTCCATGAAAACCATATCACCCACGTCGAATTCCAAGTCTTTATGACACTTGTCGACGTAACTCTTCTGACGGTCTTGGGCTGCCTTCATTCATTACCGAACTATCTCGATACAATCCAAGGTTTCTCTAATCATTTCAGGCCTAAGTACCAACTTATCTCCAGTTTCTAACCAACATGCTAGAGAATTGCACGACCTTCCATACAATGCTTCATATGGTGCCATCCCAATGCTAGACTAGTGGCTATTATTATACGCAAACTCAACTAGATGTAGATGGTCTTCCCATGATCCTCCGAAGTCTAACACACAAGCCCTCAGGAGATCTTCTAAAACTCGGTTGACTCTCTCGGTCTGACCATCAGTTTGGTGATGATATGCCGTACTCAAGCACAACTCGGTTCCCAAGGCTTCTTGCAAACTTTTCCAAAATCCACTTGTGAATAATGGATCTCGGTCACTTACTATACTCTTTCGGACACCATGGAATCGAACTATCCATTTCACATAAAGTTTAGCCAATTTCGATGTCGTCCAGTCGACTTGACATGAATGAATCTTGCACTTTTGGTCAAATGATACACAATGACCCAAATCCCTTCGTTTCCTGCCCTGGTTCTAGGTAGTCCATCGATAAAATCCATTGACACTAGCTCCCACTTCCACGTAGGAACTTCCAATGACTGAAGTAAACCACTCGGCTTCTTCTGTTCAGCTTTCACCAACTGAAAGTTCATACACTTGGAAATGAACTTTCCAATATCTATCTTCATCCCTTTCCAGTAGTAGACTCTCTTCATGTCCTGATACATCTTATTGCCACCGGGATGAATTGTCAACTTCTAGTGAGGACATTTTCTTAGAACCTCATCCCTCAATCCGTCGATATCAGGAACAACTAATCGCCCTTGCTTTCGAAGCCAACCTTCTCGATCGACCTCGAACTCTTTGTCTTCTGGTTCCAGTTTCTAAATGAACTCGACAAGCTTCGCGTCTTTCTTTTGGCTCTCGCCAATCCATTCGATAAGGGTTGGTCTTATCGATAAGCTTGCCAACATTTCAGGTTCCAATTCACACCTTGGCCTGAAATCGAACCTTGCAAAGTACTCGAGGCTCTTCCGTTCCGAAAACAACGCTCCCAAACTTGCATGTTTTCGAATTAACACATCTGCAACTGCGTTACGCTTGCCCGGAGTATAGGCTATGCCAAAATCATATAACGCCAGAAGCTCCGACCATCTTTGCTGCTGAAGATTCAAATCCTTTTAGGAGAAAAGATACTTCAACGACTTGTGATCCGTAAACAACTCCAATCGAACTCCCAACAGGTAATGTCTCCACATCTTCAGAGAAAATACAATTGCTGCCAACTCCAAATCATGCGTTGGGTAATTATTCTCATGCGGCTTTAGCTGTCGACTCGCGTAGGCCACAACCTTATCCTTCTGCATTAGTACTTCTCCAAGTCCAGTACCACATGCATATTATCAACACAGGAGCACTCATCATTCTCTCCTTCACGATTCCGGACGCTTGTTCACAATTTGCATCCCATGTGAACACTTTGTTCTTCTTCATCAATCATGTCAACGGTGCAGCTACTTTGGAGAAATCTTTGATAAACCATCCGTAATATCTTGCCAACCCAAGGAAACTCCAAACATCCGTCGCATTCTAAGGTCGATCCCAGTCCTGGATCGCTGCAACTTTAGCGGGGTCAACCGCTATCCCTTTTCCAGAAACTACATGACCTAAGAACCTCACTTCATCCTTCCAGAAGTGACACTTTGAGAACTTAGCCTTAAGCTGATGCTTTTGCAAGATCTCTAACACAACTCTCAAGTGCGTCATATGTTCTTCCTCATTTCTGGAGTAAACCAGAATATCGTCCATGAACACAAGCACGAACTTGTTCAACTGATCTCTGAACACTCTATTCATAAAATCCACAAAATATGCTGGCGTGTTAGTCAACCGAATGGCATCACCAACCATTCGAAGAAACCAGATGGTGTCCTAAAAGCAGTCTTTGCACACTATCCTTAGCCACTCTCAACTAGTAAAATCCCATTTCCAAATCCATCTGAAAAAAACACTTTGGCTTCCTGAAGCTGATCGAACAAGTCATCTATCCTTGGCAACGGATACTTGTTCTTCTTTGTCACCTTGTTCAGCTCACGATAGTCCACACACAATCATAACGAGCCATCAGCCTTGGTTGCAAATACGATCGGTACAACCCATTCGGACACATTCCTCCGAGTGAATCCTATTCCCAAAAGTTCTCTAACTTGCACCTCTAACTCTCGCTGTTCCTTAAGCACCATCCGCCTAATTGGAATAATGATTGGTCTAGCACCCTTGACCAAATCGATCCTAAATTCGATCTCATGATGCGGTGGCAACCCTTTGACCTCGTCAAAGACATCTACATACTCATTAGTGATCAGCACTGATGACAGGACTTCTTGTGGAATCCCAAGCGAATATAGATAACTCACGAAGACCCCGTCTTCGTGCTTACATCTAATCAACACCTTTTGCCCTTCCACATCCCCGACCCTCACCTCTAGTGAAATAACCCGGAAATTGGAGCCAATTTAAAATTTTTATTTTGGCAATTTTAGTGAATTTTGAATATTTAAATGAATTATTTTAAATAACAGCGACGAGAAATTTATTCTGAATAGAATTAGAATGTATATATTTTTTGAATCGTCGTTAGAATATAAATATTTATTTTAAATTATAAAAGGAATTGAAAATGGCGCGGTAGTTTGAAAATTCGATTTCAAATTTCAAATGAATGTACATGATTCAAAATAAAGATGATTTTAGCGAAACAAAAAATATTAGAATCTATTTGAGAATATCTTTCCAATGAATCCGAAAAATTAAAATTTCATAGCGGGAATAAAAAGTTGTGCCCAGTTGAAAATTCAGAATAGTCACTGTGGAATTTTGGCCCTTAAAAATGGAAATTTTAGAAACAACATTGGTTTTCGATGAAACCACTTTTGTTGGATTCGGGTTGTCTAGTTATTGCTAGAATCCAAAATTCAGAATTTTTCGAATCAATATGTGAGCGTGGCGAAGTAAAACATGTTTTAACAGTTTTAGTCAATTTCGATCGACCAGAAAATGGCCATTTTTCAATCGGTCTTCAAATTTGACGAAATTAGTTTTGTTAGGACCGTATCATCAATACGAAGCTAGAAATAATTTTTCGTGAATTTTTAGAGTTAGTATGTGGCCCCGGTAAATTGAAATGTGCGTTCAAATTCAATATATAGATTTATATTTTGATTTTAGCGAAAACTGATCAAAACAACTAAATTAGATTGCGATACATATCCCCATTGTGTTTGGAATGGGGGTAATTAGCTAGGGGTGACAGTCATTGGGTCTCGTTTAGAGTTCAAATGTAAAGTCTACTTTCATGGAATAAAATAATTGATAAAATATAATATATATATATATATTTCCTTCTAAGACCTAATTCATCATTCACTATCAAAATATCAAGCCCTAATTTTCAAATCGAGAAAACCGCTACCCTCCTTGGAGCCGCCACGCCCGTCGCACGCGCCACCCTGCCTAGCGCCGCCCCTTTGGTGAACTCCGATGCCTCCTCCGTTCTCCTCTCCTCCTTCTTCGATTTAAAACCGCGCCCGTGAAGCCCTGGTCCACAAACCACCACCGTGAGGAACCCTAACCGCCGCCGCCAAGGAGGCTGCACCACCCCTCGCCTCCGCGCCGATACCAGAGTCCGGCAACCCTCCTTCGACCAATCTCCGACCCCTTTCGACTTATGAAGGTGATTTTCTTTTCTTCTTATTTATTTTTCAGTTTTAATGTTTATAAAAAACCAGTTTATATTTTTATATATACGAAAGCATATATTTTTATATATATGAAAGCATATATTTTTATATATATGAACAACAGGTTAAAGATATGATTTTTCTTTATGTGAATGAAGTATAAAAATTAGATTTTTATAAATATCTAAAGACAAGATTTTTATTTACATGAAAGTAATAAAGTTGTGATTTTTAACGTGATAATGGTTTGATTTTTAAACATGAGAAAGAGAAGAGAACGTTGAAGTAAAAAGATTAGATTTTTACTATGAAAAAGATTAGATTTTTACTATGAAAAAGGTTAGATTTTTAATTATGTAAAGTTTATATTTTTAATAACAAAAAAAAAATTAGTAGGGAAAAGATACAATTTTTAGCAATTTAAAAGAATGATTTTCAGTTTATAAAAATGAGATTTTTATATAGAGAATGGCAAGAGAAAAATATGATTTATATATATATGAAGTGGAAATAAAAATATGATTTTTTATGTACATGTAGTGATAATAAAAATGTGATTTTTACTATGAACAGCGGGAAAAGATCGCATTGAAATTTTGGGCAAATTCGAATTGTTGAGAAATAAAGAATGACGGAGTGGAACCCCAAGGTGAAAACTCCTCACTTTTATTTTAATTTCTAGTTTGAAATATATACTAGGATGCAGACGATGCTTAGTAGCACCCGACACCCGTCGTCCACAGACCTTGGATGACTTGTTTGTTCAATTGATGTGTTGTGAAAGTTGATTGTGTGATGTGGAATGGAATAAAATATTTTATAGTTAAAAATATAATTTTCAACGTGTATATAAAATAAATATGTATAAACAAATTGGACGGTTTGTTTATGTACACCCATTTGACTGATATTGATAGGGACGATAAATTTTACACATCGCCCAACTGCACAAATAAAAATCTGTGTTTGTTGACTGAAACCCCACACGGGTATTGGGTTGATATTTGACATACACTAATCTCGATTGTTTAGTTGTATGTCAATCGATGGGTTGTCAAACTGTGTAAGCGTTAATTATTTATATTTAATGCTTATGCAGTTGTGTGGTGCATTTTGGATGATGGTTGATTATTTATCATTGCTATTATATACATGTGTTGTATAGAATTCATATAAATAACATTATATGGTAATTGAGTGGGTCTCATTCCAATTTAGAAAATACATATTCATGTGTTGAATAAAAGAAAATTCATGTGTTGAATAAAATATATGTTCATGTGTTGGATAAAAGAAAATTCATGTGTTGAATAAAATATATATTCATGTGTTGAATAAAAGAAAATTCATGTGCTGAAGAAAATATTCATTTGTTGAATAGGATAACGAAGTTATTGAAATATATAAAGTCGTGTTGGTTAGATATGTGCCATTTTGACGTAAACGATATCTATATCGATTTTATTCATTTTTATAATGAATATCGAAAAGGAATTGATTTCAAGATATAATATTTTGAAAATACTATCATTTATATCTCGATGATATGTAATATTCAATTTTGATTTGAAATTGAATATGAAGTTGAAATCGTTTTGAAAACGAATTTAAAACGATTTATAAAATACGCTTTAAAAGGAAATCGATGAAATATATATAATATATATTATATATATAATGGCCTGAATAGAACGTGCCACGCTACAGCAGTTTGCAAATTTCGACTATTGACTTCGAACGGACATTTTGGGAGATCCGATCGTCAGATTCTCCTAAAACCGGAACCGTTGGGTTCGTATCGAAAAGAGCTTTCTAACGAATATTAGATATTTGAAATCTAACGGTTGTATTTGGAATTATGTCCAAATCATATTTGGAAAAGGTCGTTGTAAGTGCAGTTCGATGGCCTTTGATGGAAATCAACTGTACGGGCCTTGATAAAATTATTGAAAATAGCAATAATTTGTGTAAAATCATAAGAAATGATTTGAAAAGAATTGGGATGAAAAATTCCATATTTGAAAAGATAAAAATAGATTTTTATCGAAATGAACTAGTTTTGAACTAGAATTATAATCCATTTATTTTTGAAATAAATAAATTGAATTTGAAAGGGTTTTAAAAGTAACCAGAATTTTCAATAATTGAATTGGAATGGATTTGAATCGAAATTGTCCTTGGCAATATTTCGATGTTGGATTTCGTGATTATACAGATATTGTTATGAAAATTTGAAAAATATATTTATATCATTATTTCCAATACGATATTTGTTGGTCGTAGAATTTGATATTGAATATAAGCTGATATATTTTCTATTTAGAGCCTTGTATTTAATATCAAACGGGATTTGGGTTTGTCGTGATGGGTGTCTTCATTAACACTATTCTTAAACCTAGTTGAGAAAAAGATTAAATCTTTTTATTTAGATTTAATGAAGTATACCAATTAAATGGTATTTAATTAGAATTGAATTTGAATTGATTTTTGAGTTTATCGTGAACGGTGTTTTAACGACATTCGTTCTTTAACCCAATTTACAGTGAAATGTGATTTGGAATTTATAAATCTTTTGTTAAGATTTAAAGGTGATTTTCCAAAGTAAAGTTTTCCAATTTAATAAAATAAAGTGGAATGGAATGGAATTCGATTTGGCAATAATTGAAGTGAATTTCTGTGGAGGAAGACAACTAATATATCTGGAATTTAAAAGGCTTTGCCATTATTCCATTTATATTGTTAGTCGGATATGGAAGTTTATATCGATTATATATATCGATTTGTTTTCCATGAAGATTCCATCGTTAATGGAATGTGATTTGGGTTGTCATGAATGGTATCTTTAATAATACTGTTCTTAGACCCAACGGAGTTAAGAAAATCAGAAACTAACTGGAGATTAGTTAAGTAGAATGGTTTCCTGGGTATTGATCTGATGTTGGTTTCGGCCTTCGGGGTTATTATTTAGGGAATTGTTCACTTGCTAATTTACGGTTAAAGGCTGATGGAATAGAATGTGTTTTTGGGTTTATCGTGAACCATGTTTTAAATGACATTGGTTCTTTAACCCAGTTAAAGACACGATATGATATCCCAAGTTAAACAATCATTAATATTGATTTTTGGGAAGACTAAAACCAAGTGGAGTTTTAATGAATCATTAATTAGATTGAAATGATCGAGAATGGAGTATCACCAGTTTTTCTCCAGGCGATAGTTAAATCTTTAATTAGATTTGAACGTGAAATGGTAATTGAATTTACCGATAACACCATGGTGTTAGACATGAAGTATTACCAGCTTTACGTCATGGGATGAATAGGTTGGGATTAGGAAATTTAAAACAAATGATTACTTCGGTAAGGTTCGTTAATCCCGACTAGTTTGGATAAACCATAATTTGGTTTGAATTGAAATCGAAAAGAAGATTGATGAATAAATTTAAAAGAATTTATCTTTGATAAAATTAATGGGAACCTTTCCCTATAGATGTGAATATTTGAATAAAAGAATATTCTAAATTGGAATGAGGCGTATGTTTTGTTTGTGTACCACTTGTTTATTATATACGCGGGTTATTCAGAAAGACCGGGTTTATCCTACTCTGAATAACTAATTCGACGATGTGTTGAGGATGAAGACGGTGGTCGCAGACCGTAGGTCTTCACATCGTTTAGATAATTACTGATGATCTTGATTGGGTTGTACAACCAAGAGGAGGGAATCAGTTGGTGATCGTCCAGACGTACTTGGAGCTCGATGGATATGCGAGGTGCAAGGTGCCTCCGGTTTCGTTCAGACCCAGAACGGACTTGTAAATGGACTGTGTGTCTGAAATTGGATATCATTCTGTGTGATTGATGGATATCGGTTGCATGGAGTGGTTTGACTGTGTGGCATGCTAAGATGCAAATGATCGAGGCTTTTTTTGAAAAGCAAAGTCTTGTGGTTGATGATCAAAGCACCGCCTGTGTGGCATAAATTTGTGTAACGTTAATTCACGAGCCTCACACCCCAGCTGTGAACCAAAAACGGAAGAAGGACCTCAGGAAGGACATGCATTTCCTTCTAGCTAGGGTGGTGTCAGTGACCTACCAGCCCTGACATTTATATTATTTTCACCTGTGTGGTTGTTGGATTGCGAGGCGCCTCGGATATATCGGTGACTATGTGGAGCCGATGGAGTCATTTGGCTCATTTGAGCCCCAAAGGGCAAGGAAACGCAGTGTTCAGGCATAATAATCCACATCGGTGGACCGGCCCTGACGATCCGAGGCTTGCCTGCGCGCTTGCCTGTGGCTCGGGCTAGACGGTCTCGAATTCGGTGGGGACGATCCCTGGCCTCGGTTCACAGATGGAAATCCAACTTTCGATACGTGACATTTTCGGTTTTGATTGTAGAGCCTAGTATTGGCGACATGATATATAGTACCCATGCCGTCTAGGATTGATACATTTATATTTGAAGTTGTTTTATACACTATGCACTTATAATAGTATCAAATGATTTGTTTTAAATGTACCAAGCATGTTTGGCTATCATAAGGGAAAATCCTATCCTCCGTCTTGCGTTGCATTGTGTGATGGGACCTGGGTCTTATAATAGTTTCATTTTTTCAAAAGCATTGCGCTGTTTTGTTATATGCATTGGTATTCTTGGGAGGAAACCCGTTCCGTGTTATACGGCGTGGTCCCTTGATATATCCGATTTAAAGTAAAGTTTTAAATAACTATTTTAGTTCTCACGCCAGTCACATGACTGACCTGGACTTTATTGTTTTAAACTAAACTCTGGGTGCCCTTATTTTGACACGGGCAGCTAGTAGTTTTGGTTTTGTAGATTTATATTCACAGATCCTGATTTACAGCTAGAATGATATTCGGAAAGCTTTGTATCCGTATATCTCCTTCAGTCGTGTTTTGTATCATTTTCCGCTGGTATGTAATGTAAATTGAATCCCTGATATTTTTCTGATGTGTAATATTCATTCATACTCTGTATATTCTTGTATTCTGCTGAAATGTTGTAATAAACAATGAAATGTTCTTCTATTTGTGTTCCAATGTGGCTTGTTCTCAATTCAATCCGTGCTTTCCTTACCGGGGATGTTCGTGTCGTTATAGCTTGATATCAGAGGTTTGGTTTACAAAGCTCGAGAACAAGGCACATTAGAACCATACGAAAGGATTCATCAGAGATTGGATTAGTAATATCCAATAAGAATGACTCATTAGAGATAGGATTAGTAGTACCCTAGAACGAGTGTGAAGAGTATATTCTTAAAATTGAAAACAATTTTTGTTTTGAAAATTTAAATCAATTATTTGTATTTGATTATTTATTTTATATTGAATTTGGACAATCAAGTATATAAAGACTTTGTGTATACGTCTGATCCGCGTGTATTTGAAGTTTTAATATACTGGATAGATATGGAGTCACACTCTAGTCGCCCGGAGATGGTACTGATAATTGCCATGACATCATCAGTATTTATGTTCGAGTTTCGAAGGTGTGATATTTATATATTTCCAATTGACTGGTGTGAGAACCAAAACTAGATAGGGTCTATTGCTCTAAATTTGCATCAAAAATATGATTTTTGGACTATGTATCAAAGTTATGAATTTGAAACGTTAATCAACTAATTGATTGCTGATTGTGTTGTTTGATTATTGGTTGATTAATTAAAATTTGGACCATTTAGCCAAATTGATCAAATAGTGAGTTGTATTGAAAATTAGTCGCATTTGCATGCATATACATGTACTTACATTGAACAGGTCATAGCAAGGAGGCTGGAGAAGAGGAATAAAATCGTTTGCCCGACAAATAGGTACATGTTTACTAATTTCTTGGGTTTTGGATGATTTTATGAGCCGATTGGTCAGCCGCTTGGCTATTTCTTTTTCTTTTTGGATTGGAGAGGCCTGTATGGCAATTTCGGGATTTTCCCGGTGCTGCCGTACAAAGGAGGTTATGGCAAAAAAAATCGAAAATTTAGGGTGTTAGCTAAATTTTTGAAAAATTTGAAAAGTTCTTAGAAACTGAGAAGTTGAAGAACTTAAACCATAATGAAAATACTAGAAGTTGAGTTGGTTTGTTAAACAACTTTCAGCTTCGTTCCTTTTTGGGGACGAAAAGTTTTAAGAGGGGGAGATTGTAATAACCCAGAAATCTGAGCCAATTAAATTTTTTTATTTTGGCAATTTTAGTGAATCTTGAATATTTAAACTGAATTATTTTAAATAATAGCAATGAGAAATTTATTTTGAATAGAATTAGAACATATATATTTATTTGAATCGTCGTTAGAATATTAATATTTATTTTAAATTATAAAAGGAATTGAAAATGGCGCGTTAGTTTGAAAATTCAATTTCAAATCTCAAATGAATGTACAGGATTCAAAATAAATCGGATTTTAGCGAAACCAAAAAAAGTAGAATCTATTTGAGAATACCTTCCCAATGAATATGAAAAATTGAAATTTCATTGCGGGAATAAAAAGTTGTGCCCAGTTGAAAATTCAGAATAGTCGATGTGGAATTCTGGCTCTTAAAAATGGAAATTTTGCAAATGACCTCGGTTTTCGATGAAACAACTTTTGTTGGATCCGGGATGTCTAGTTATTGCTAGATTCCAAAATTCAGAAATTTTCAAATCAATATGTGAGTGTGGCAAAGTAAAACGTGTTTTAACAGTTTTAGTCAATTTTGATCGACCAGAAAATGGCCATTTTTTAAACGATCTTCAAATTTGATGAAATTAGTTTTGTTAGGACCGTATCATCAATACGAAGCTAGAAATAATTTTTTAGGAATTTTTAGAGTTAGTATGTGGCCCCGGTAAATTGAAATGTGCGTTCAAATTCAATATATAGATTTATATTCTGATTTTAGCGAAAACTAATCAAAACAGCTGAATTGGCTTGCGATACATATCCCATTGTGTTCGGAATGGGGTAATTAGCTAAGGGCGACAGTCGTTGGGTCTCGTTTAGAATTCAAATGTAAAGTCAACTTTCATGGAATAAAATAATTAATAAAATATAAATATAAATATATATATATATATATATATTCCTTCTAAGACCCAATTCATCGTTCACTGTCAAAATATCGAGCCCCAATTTTCAAATCGAGAAAACCGCCACCCTCCATGGAGCCGCCACGCCCATCGCACGCACCACCCTGCCTAGCGCCGCCCCTCTGGTGAACTCCGTCGCCTCCTCCGTTCTCCTCTCCTCCTTCTTCGATTTAAAACCACGCCCGTGAAGCCCTGGCCCACAAACCACCACCGCGAGGAACCCTAACCGCCACCGCCAAGGAGGCTGCACCACCCCTCGCTTCCGCGCCGACACCAGAGTCTGGCAACACTCCTCCGACCAATCTCCGTCCCCTTTTGACTTATGAAGGTGATTTTCTTTTTTTCTTATTTATTTTTCATTTTTAATGTTTATAGAAAATCAGTTTATATTTTTATATATACGAAAGCATATATTTTTATATATATGAAAGCATATATTTTTATATATATGAACAACGGTTTAAAGATATGATTATTCTTTACGTGAATGAAGTATAAAAATTAGATTTTTATAAATATCTAAAGACAAGGTTTTTATTTACATGAAAGTAATAAAGTTGTGATTTTTAACGTGACAAAGGTTTGATTTTTAAACATGAGAAAGAGAAGAGAACGTTGAAGTAAAGAGATTAGATTTTTACTATGAAAAAGATTAGATTTTTACTATGAAAAAGGTTATATTTTTAATTATGTAAAGTTTATATTTTTAATAACAAAAAAAAATATTTTTAGTAGGGAAAAGATACGATTTTTAGCGATGTAAAAGAATGATTTTCAGTTGATAAAAATGTGATTTTTACAGAGAGATTGGCGAGAGAAAAATATGATTTATATATATATGTGAAGTGGAAATAAAAATATGATTTTTTTTATGTACATGTAGTGATAATAAAAATGTGATTTTTACTATGAACAGCGGGAAAAGATCGTATTGAAATTTTGGGCAAATTCGAACCGTTCAGAAATAAAGAATGACGGAGTGGAACCCCAGGTGAGAACTCCTCACTTTTATTTTAATTTCTAGTTTGAAATATATACCAGGATGCAGACGGTGCTTAGTAGCACCCGACATCCGTCGTCCACAGACCATGGATGACTTGTTTGTTTAATTGATGTGTTATGAAAGTTGATTGTGTGATGTGGAATGGAATAAAATATTTTATAGTTAAAAATATAATTTTTAACGTGTATATAAAATAAATATGTATAAACAAATCGGACGGTTTGTTTATGTACACCAATTTCACTGATATTGATTGGGACGATAAATTTTACACATCGCTCAACTGCACAAATAAAAATCTGTGTTTGTTGACGGAAACCCCACACGGGTATTGGGATGATATTTGATGTACACTAATCCCAATTGTTTAGTTGTATGTCAATCGATGGGTTGATAGACTGTGTAAGCATTAATTATTTATATTTAATGCTTATGCAGTTGTGTGGTGCACTTTGGATGATGGTTGATTATTTATCATTGCTATTATATACATGTGTTGTATAGAATTCATATAAATAACATTATATGGTAATTGAGTGGGTCTCATTCCAATTTAGAAAATATATATTCATGTGTTGAATAAAAGAAAATTCATGTGTTGAATAAAATATATATTCATGTTTTGAATAAAGAAAATTCATGTGTTGAGTAAAATATATATTCATGTATTGAATAAAAGAAAATTCATGTGTTGAAGAAAATATTCATTTGTTGAATAGAAAAGCGAAGTTATTGAAATATATAAAGCCGTGTTGGTTAGATATGCGCCATTTTGACGTGAACAATATCTATATCGAATTCATTCATTTTTATAATGAATATCGAAAAGGAATTGATTTCAAGATATAATATTTTGAAAATACTATCATTTATATATCGATGATATGGAATATTCAATTTTGATTTGAAATTGAATATGAAGTTGAAATCGTTTTGAAAACGAATTTAAAATGATTTATAAAATAGGTTTTAAAAGGAAATCGATGAAATATTTATAATATATATATTATATATATATAATATATATATATATATAATGGCCTGAATAGAACGTGCAGCGCTGCGGCAGTTTGCGAATTTCGACCATTGACTTCGAACGGACATTTCGGGAGATCCGACCATCGGATTCTCCTAAAACCGAAACCGTTGGGCTCGTATCGAAAAGAACTTTCTAACGAATATTAGAGATTTGAAATCTAACGGTTGTATTTGGAATTATGTCCAAATCAAATTTGGAAAAGGTCGCTGTAAGTGCAGTTCGATGGCCGTTGATGGTAGTCGACTGTACGGGCCTTGATAAAATTATTGAAAATAGCAAATCATAAGAAATGATTCGGAAAGAATTGGGATGAAAAATTTCATATTTGAAAAGATAAAAATACATTTTTATCGAAATGAACTAGTTTTGAACTAGAATTATAATTCATTTATTTTTGAAATAAATAAATTGGATTTGAAAGGGTTTTAAAAGTAACCATAATTTTCAATAATTGAATTGGAATGGATTTGAATCGAAATTGTCCTTGGGAATAATTCGATGTTGGATTTCGTGATTATACAGATATTTTTATGGAAATTTGAAAGATATATTAATATCGTTATTTCCAATATGATATTTGTTGGTCGTAGAATTTGATATTGAATATAAGCCGATATATTTTCTATTCAGAGCCTTGTATTTAATATCAAATGGGATTTGGGTTTGTCATGAATGGTGTCTTCATTAACATTGTTCTTAAACCTAGTTGAGAAAAAGATTAAATCTTTTTATTTAGATTTAATGAAGTATACCAATTAAATGGTATTTAATTAGAATTGAATTTGAATTGATTTTTGGGTTTATCGTGAACGGTGTTTTAAATAACACTTGTTCTTTAACCCGATAATTAATGGAATGTGAATTTGGTTTATCGTGAATGGTGTTTTAACGACATTCGTTCTTTAACCCGATTTACAGTGAAATGTGATTTGGAATTTATAAATCTTTTGTTAATATTTAAAGGACATTTTCCAAAGTAAAGTTTTCCAATTTAATAAAATAAATTGGAATGGAATGGAATTCGATTTGGTAATAATCGAAGTGAATTTCTGTGGAGGAAGACAACTAATATATTTGGAATTTAAAAGGCTTTGCCGTTATTCCATTTATATTGTTAGTCGGATATGGAAGTTTATATCGATTATATATATCAATTTGTTTTCCATGAAGATTCCATCGTCAATGGAATGTGATTTGGGTTGTCGTGAATGGTATCTTTAATAATACTGTTCTTAGACCCAACGGAGTTAAGAAAATCAGAAACTAACTGGGGATTAGTTAAGTAGAATGGTTTCCTGGGTATTGATCTAATGTTAGTTTCGGTCTTTTGGGTTATTACATAGGGAATTGTTCAATTTCTAATTTACGGTTAAAGGCGGATGGAATAGAACGTGATTTTGGGTTTTTCGTGAACCATGTTTTAAATGACATTAGTTCTTTAACCCAGTTAAAGACAGGATATGATTTCCCAAGTTAAACAATCATTAATATTGATTTTTGGGAAGATTAAAACCAAGTGGAGTTTTAATGAATCTTTAATTAGATTGAAATGATCGAGAATGGAGTATCACCAGTTTTGCTCCAGGCGATAGTTAAATATTTAATTAGATTTGAACGTGAAATGGTAATTTAATTTACTAATAACACCGTGGTGTTAGATATGAAGTATTACCAGTTTTCCTTCATGGGATGAATAGGTTGGGATTGGGAAATTTAAAACAAATGATTACTTCGGTAAGGTTCGTTAATCCCGACTAGTTTGGATAAACCATAATTTGGTTTGAATTGAAATCCAAAAGAAGATTAAAGAATAAATATAAAAGAATTTATCTTTGATAAAATTAATGGGAACCTTTCCCTATAGATGTGAATATTTGAATAAAAGAATATTCTAAATTGGAATGAGGCGTATGTTGTGTTTGTGTAACACTTGTTTATTATATACGCGAGTTATTCAAAGAGACTGGGTTTATCCCATTCTGAATAACTGATTCGACGATGTGTCGAGGATGAAGGCGGTAGTCGAAGACTGAAGGTCTTCACATCGTTTCGATAATTACTGATGATCTTGATTGGGCTGTACACCCAAGAGGAGGGTATCAGTTGGTTATCGTCCAGACGTACTTGGAGATCGATGGATATGCGAGGTACAAGGCGCCTCCGGTTTCGTTCAGACCCAGAACGCACTTGTAAATGGACTGTGTGTCTGACATTGGATATCATTCTGTGTGATTGATGGATATTGTTTGCATGGAGTGGTTTGCCGGTGTGGCATGCTAAGATGCAAATGATCAAGGCTTTTGTTGAAAAGTAAAGTCATGTGGTTGATGATCAAAGCACCGCCTGTGTGGCATAGCTTTGTATAGTGTTAATTCGCGAGCCTCACACCCCGGTTGTGAACCAGAAACAGGAGAAGGACCTTAGGGAGGACATGCGTTTCCTTCTAGCTAGGGTGGTGTCAGTGACCTACCAGCCCTGGCATTTATATTATTTTCACCTGTGTGGTTGTTGGATTGTGAGGCGCCTCAGATATATTGGTGACTATGTGGAGCCGATGGAGTCATTTGGCTCATTTACGCCCCAAATGGCGGGGAAACGCAATGTTTAGGCATAATAATCCACATCAGTGGACCGGCCCTGACGATCCGAGGCTTGCCTGGGGCTCGGGCTTGACAGTCTCGAATTCGGTGAGGACAATCCCTGGCCTCGGTTCATAGATGGAAATCCAACTTCCGATACGTGACATTTGCGGTTTTGATTGTAGAGCCTAGTATTGGCGACATTATATATGGTACCCATGCCGTCAAGGATTGATACATTTATATTTGAAGTTGTTTTATACACTATGCACTTATAATAGTATCAAATGATTTGTTTTAAATGTACCAAGCATGTTTGGCTATCATAAGGGAAAATCCTATCCTCCGTCTTGCGTTGCATTGTGTGATGGGACCTGGGTCTTATAATAGCTTCATTTTTTCAAAAGCATTGCGTTGTTTTGTTATAAGCATTGCGCTGTTTTGTTATAAGCATTGCGCTATTTTTCAAAAGCATTGCGCTGTCTTATAATAGCTTCATTTTTTCACTCATACTCTGTATATTATTTTATTCTGATGAAATTGTTGTAATAAACAATGAAATGTTCTTTTGTTTGTGTTCCGATGAGGCTTGTTCTCAATTCAATCCGTGCTTTCCTTACCGGGGAAGTTCGGGTCGTTACAGCTAGCTTCTCGCAACTCACCCTTGCCTTATACCTCTTGAGCCAATCCATGCCAAGATGATCCCATACCCAGCGAAGTTAAGAACAAAGCAGTCACACACAAAAGACCAACCATGACTCGACAACACTAGACCATGACACAATATGCACAAACTGAACGAACCCCCAACTGGATTAGTCACGATCAATGGTCTATTTCAACTTCAACTTCTGAACCCATTCAACATACAATCTTATTGTAGGTAAAAGTAGATGATTCTCTAGTACCAAATAGAACTCAAACAACTTCACTGGCTGGAAGCATATCCAGACAACAACTTCTCCTAGTTCTCATCAGGAATATAATAGGAAATTGGAATAGCTTTCACAACACATGCTTCCTTCGATTGCTTATTTTTTGGAAGGTCCGGACAATCTTTCTTCTTATGTCCAGGGTTGTCGCATTCAAAGAACTTCCTTTCGGTTTTTGGCTTCTCACAATCGTTGGCATAATGACCCTCCAATTGAAATCAAAGCAAGTGACATTCTTATTAAATCTCTTCTTCTTGCTTTTCTTCTTATTAGCACTGGGGCCAATAAAGGTTTCTTCATCTGTAGGAGAATATTCTATTTGTCGCTTAACAGAATCTCCCTTTTGCGTACTTGCGCAGGAACATCACGCTCTACTGACGCTTCTGGAACGGGCACCCTTAACATGGCTACTACCATCATGGTCGCCCCAAACATAACTAGATATTCCGGTGCAACTACTAAAGCTTCCAATATGCTTCCATCTCCTACTCCTCCACTCTCAGACTCGTTCTTAGTAGTATTTCCTAAAGTTTGACGGCTCATTCTAAATATGAAAACTAGAATGATTAGTCCACATAGAAAATAACTACTAAAGAGATACAACCGCTACTACTATATATGATAATATATATAGTAAGCATCCAACTGAAATCTACAAGTACGTCTCTCATACGTAATTACGTCTTAGAACTTTGTCTAAATTCGATAACCAGAGCTCTGATACCAAATGTGACGACCGCCCATAACCCCCGCACTATACAAGGGAAATAATGCGCTGAAAGATGTGCAAGGCTGTCATGGACGATCATCAGAGTAGGTAAACACAAGCGAAACCTGTCGTAAAACTCACAATGCAAGGATAAAATATAATAGAACATATACAACAAGTAGTAATAGTGAAGTAGAATCACTGGACTTCCATACAACTAGAAAGTAAGATTCACAAACTTGGAAATAGTGTTTATACAAAGCTGCCTCACTACATCACTCAGAAAAGCAAACAATGGAAATCCAATTATTAGCTAGTAGTAAAACTGGTACGTGAGCCTCCTGCTAGCCATCGATCAGCATTGTCGTCCTCACTACAGCATTACCTGTCACCTGTTACTTAGTTTGCCTATCCACAATCGGATGAACAACCCAAGGTAATAAGAGGATACATAAAACCTTGAGTCAGACAACAATCTTAGTGAGCGATAAAACAACTAATAAACTTCAACAATAAAGTGTATGAGAGGGGATAGATAAACATACTAATCTACCTATGACACCAGAGAAGAACTCAACCTTATCTTCCCCACATCGGACAGTGATAGCCTTTACAATCCATTCAACAAAAGGAATAACAATTCATACATGGAAACCAGAGCAACCATTCAATCATGGAAAACACATATAACATCCAGATTATATAAGTCTCACACAGAACATCCAATCATCCATGACTGACTCTGGATATCACTGCCAATCCTGTTTTGAAACCATCGTTAGTCGTATGACGACCAACCTTGCAATATGTCAAGGGCTAATGGTAACCCCAGTTCTAGCATAAACTCCATATGTCCAACCTTGACAATGTCCAACCTTGACAACTAGGCCTTTCAACGATACCCAAGGTACTCGACCAGCAACCTTCCGGCCTATTGGGTTCCCCCATCGTACCCCTGCTTTGAGCCTGCTAGAACTTACGACAACGATGACTTCTCAGCCTTTGCATCTCTAGTCGTCCAACCTTGACGGCTATTTACTGCTCAAGCGACCTTCTCGAGCAACCATTATCCACCAACTCACGACCTTTGAGTTGTCTGCCTATTCGTTGCTTTTCACCGATCAACGAACATATCACATCACTTCGAACATCCCCTTTTGGACTCTTGTCAAAGCCACCACCATCATTGAACCAACAAACATCTTTGTAAGGTTCAAAGCAATCCATAGCATTATTTCAACACTTCCTAACTTCCCAATTAAACTCACTTTGAAGTCACATCATCACCGGAAGTGTCCGACCAAAAATAGTTGACCAGAAATGGCAAAAATAGCTGACCAGAAATGGTTGTCCAGAACAGCCCGACCCGAGCCACTTTGGTCCACCCGACCCCTCCTTTAGGCCCGACCCGAC
The DNA here is from genome assembly GCA_030737875.1 of Allium sativum. Lineage (NCBI taxonomy): Eukaryota > Viridiplantae > Streptophyta > Magnoliopsida > Asparagales > Amaryllidaceae > Allium > Allium sativum. The sequence goes on along the minus strand of CM060909.1, from coordinate 154,386,414 downwards.
CCCCTTTTATCCGACCCGACCAACCTTAGTCCGATCCAGAATGGTCCAATCCACTTTAGCCCGATCCAAAATGGTCTGATCCACTTTAATCCAATCTAGAGTGGTCCGACCCGACCCCTTTTAGCCCGACCCGATCCCCTTTTGTCCGACCCGAGCCAACTTTAATTCGACCCGAGCCACCTTTGACTTGTCCTCCACAACAGAATTTGATCCCGACCCGAGCCACTTTGGTCCGACCCGTGCCACTTTTTGCACATATTTAATTCTACTCCGATTTCGATCAAAACTTCGCTAAACAACAAATCCGACGAAACCAACTCAACCAAACTCATCAAACTGAATCATAAACACATCATAACATTACTAACCACATGAATATGACGATTACCATAAAAATGATATAAATCTCACCAAAAACCATTAAAATGAGCCTATGATCAAAATGAGAGATCTAACTAACATAAACATGTTAACTGACATGAAATTATCGAGTAAAACTTGCTAGATAAGATCGTAGGGTGATCCATATGAAAATGAACATGTAATGGTGTAAATCTATGGTAAAACATCCTGGTTTGATGAGAAACATGCACAAACACTCATATACTTCATTGCATTCATGTGAGAGATGTAAATTACTCACCAAGTAGCCAAAATAAAGCAAAATCGAAGAAATAGAATTCCGGACAACGAAGAGATAACTCCTAGCCCTTCATTTTGATGAATCCTTACTTGAAATGATTTAGATCTAGCCTCCAATGGTGTAGATCTATGATTTCCCTTCTTAGATTTGGATTTTTAATGGTGGAAAGGTGTTAGAGGAAGAAGGAGATCAATACCTCCAAATGAGAGAATGGAAAAATAAACTTTTTCCCTCCACTCTCATCCCCTATTTATAGGATTCCACCATCCCACTAATGGGCCTCGCCAATTCAGCCCATTAGGCTCTCCAAACTGAACAACCAACTGAAAAACCTTAAAACAACGATTTCTCCCAAACCGCTGAGCCAAGTCCTTAATGTAACCACTCTACGGAAAGGTAACCATTAATTCCTTTCCAATGGCACAGGTCTCACCCTCTAATTTGATCCAAGTTAAAAGTTATGCCCTGTACAAGGCTGATAGGGGTTAAATGGTCATAAACAAAATGGTAAATAATACAGACATGTCTCACATCCCCATAAGCAACATATTAAAAGATGACAATGATCCAACCCTCAGAGAATGAAATAAAAAATATTTTACGATCTTTCGATACGTAAAATGTGGGATGTTACAATTGGGTTTGGTGAAAAGGTGGAGGGTTGAAATTCAAGTTTTGAATTTCAAAATTCAAATTACTTGCATATGTCGACATATTCATTCTTATATGTCGACACATCCTTTTGAAATTTCCAAGTGACTTTTGGATGTTTGATTCATTTATAACTTTATATTCTTATTTAATTATATCATGGAATAGTATTTATTATATTTTTACTATTTTTCTTAAATAATTATTATTATAAATTTCAAATTTTAAAATTTGAATTTTGAATTTAAATTCAAATTTTCAAACAAAGAAGCAAACAAACAACCATTCAAATAATTTAATTAAAAATTAATATAAAGGCGTACCATTTATTAAATCCGTTCTTTGGTTTCTTCTGATTCGTGAACTGTTGTGAAGCAGATATTTGAATTGTTCATTTTTTTTCTCTTCATCACTGCTTGATGAATTAGAATCATCTAGGGTTGCTACATATGCTCCTTTTCTCTTCTTTGATGGATTATCATATGAAAGTTGATTTTGTCTCTCTAGATAAGGACAAGAACTTTTTAAATAGTCTGGTTCATCGTAGTTAAAACATCTAACATTATTCAGGTCTTCTTTATTTTCTATAGAATTTATTTGCTCATTCCTTTTGAAATTATTCCTTACTCTATATCTCAGAAATTTCCAAAAATTTCTTATCATTAAAGCTGTCTCTTCATTGTCATCGTTGTTTGAGTCAGAATCTTCGGTTGTTGCATTAAATGCTATCGATTTCTTTTTCGATGACTTATTTTCTTTTCTTCCTTGCTTCCGGACTTCAAATGACATTAGTTTTCCAATTAATTTTTCAATATTCATTACACTAATATAATTGGCCTCTTCAACTGCTAGTGTCTTTTGATCCCAAACTTAAGTTAAAGAATTTAGTTTTTTTCTAACTTGATCTTCCTCAGAATAAGTTTTCCAGATTCATATGCAGATATAAACAGATACCCTATTAAATTCATTCCTATTTAGTGAACAAAATAAAATATTCATAGCCTTTGAATTATTTTTTGCAGTAGATTTTTGATCATTAGTCCATTACGGAAAATTAACAGTAGGTTCAACATATTCACATTGTGTGACATTCCAAGTGTTTAATCCTACATATTGTAAATAAATTTTCATTTTACAAGCCCAATATGCATAATTACTACCTCTGAATAGTGTTGGTCTAACCGTGGACTAATCCTTTACAAATGAACTATTATTATTGACAATTCTAGTGTTGGTTGCCATTTATACTTTTCAAAAATTCAGATTATGAAAACTTTGAAAAGAAATGCTCTGATACCAATTGTCGGAGATGCAGATTAAGAATCTTACGACAAACTAAACACTAAGAGGTTTGAATAATGTTTTACATATTTAATTAATTTCTTGAATTCCTTTTGGATTTATCAGAATTTTATGCAAATCACGGATATCGACAAGCACAAAATCAGTAACAAATGCAGAGAATAAAATCAAAAGTAGTAAAAGGATGTGCACCCAGGGATTTTATACTGGTTTAGAGTTACCCTACATCAAATCCTATATAACTCTAGGTTGTGCAGATTTGTTTTCAATATAATCTTCAAATACAATCCTTGATTTTAATGGCCATAAGGTCCACCATCACCTGCTTCTGAGCACATGACGCTAGGGCCATCAATTTCTAACACGACCTGAAACACGACTCGTAAACCGCACGAAGAAAAACCCGACCCAACCCTTTATAAATGGGTCAATTTTGGGTCAACCTGCTTTGACCATTTATTTTCGGGTTGACCATGAACTTGTTATGACCCTTTTATAAAAAAAAAATTATCTATCATATCATATGACCCATTTAACCTAGTTTCCATTAAAATACAGGAGATTCGACTTCTTTGTGGCTGTGTATTTTAATGGACATCGCATGCTGAAAAACTCATGTACTTTCAGATACTATTTTATAAACGAGTCATATAAACTCATGTACTTTAATGGAATAGCTGGGCGTTTACCCTAGTGAACCCATTTACCCTAGTGAATTCTAACTACATTGAAATAGTTAATTATTTGAAAATGGAATTATTTACATATTTTACATATTTGAATTGAAATCAATGAATCAATTGTTTGTAGTTGAAAATTAGCTTATAAAAAAAATTATTGCCACGTCAATAGTTAACTTATTGGTATTAATGTGGCTGATATTAGGTAGTTGCAACTGCTTGAAGTTAATAGATAATTCACTTGGTAATCCATTCTTTGCCAGGAATGGAGAAAGTATGTTACTTTGAGAATGCTTATTTCCTTTAAAGTCAATAAATACAGTATCTAGTCTATGTACACAGCATGCACAATATCTCAATTTATTTCATTTTGGCTTAGTTTATTAAGTGATAAGTTACCATGTGTTGTTATTATAAATGATGGACAATAATGTTTTTAAATTAGCTAAAGTGTATTAAATGGTTCAAACGGGTCAACACGACACGACCCATTTAGTTAAACGGGTTATACGGGTCGAGTCGGGTCAACCCGTTTATAAATGGGTCGGGTACTGGTTGGAGAAATATGACCCATTTAATAAATGGGTTGACCCGACCCGTTTATAAATTAACCAGAACCCGACCTGACCTGACACGACCCATTGACAGCCCTACAGGACGCTCTCCTGATTTAACTATGCTACAAGAAAACCAAACTGATACAATGATGCCCAATTGATTTCCAGGCTAATATCTCATCTTTTCTCAATATTAATTTTGAAATATTAACTCATTAAAACTTGATCTTGCAATCTTTGATTACAAACAGCTTATAACTTTTGAGTAACACTTAAATTTCATGGATGGTTTGATGTAGAATTGAAAGAGAAAGAGATTGATATAATTTCTTTGAAAATCGATAAAGTGCAAGTATAGATTTTGAAAATTTAAGAAGAATAATGGCAATGAGAGAAAGGAAAAATAAGATGATAATTAGTTATTAAAAAACTCAAATTCTAAAGCGTATTTATAGTTTTCCAGCAATCATGACCATTCAGAAAAGGTTTGAATTTAAAAAACACAACTTTTCAAATGTAAAATAAAAACCAATGGCACATATGTCGACATACATAAATGTATATGTCGACAAATACTAGTATTTTTTTAAAAATAAAATTTTCAATTAAAGCAAATAACGATTAAATAAATTATGGTGATTTCTAAGTAAAAACAAACTATATTCCTCTATATAAATATATAGTATTTCAAGTAAAAAATATATATTGAGATGATTTAAAAAATATTGGAAACTATATATAAAATGATATAAAAGTATATATAAAAAACTTATAAATATAAGAAATATAGTAGAACTTTACAAATATAACAAAGAGAATTAAAAAAACATAAGCAACAATGATAAAATTAGAATTAAATCTCTAAGTAATAAATATTTGAATTAGAAGTCAAAATATATTAAGTGTAATTTTAAAATAGGAGCTATAATAAATTTCAGGATGAAAAATAGATTTAAGAATAAAGAGGTATAAGTTTAAAATAAGGAAGTAATTTTGAAATTATTTTAAGAATAGATTTAAAAACAAGGAATTAATTTTGAAATCATTTGAAAATTATGAGGAAAAGTTTTAAATAGAAATCCAGTGCTAATAAGAGTTTTAACAAAATATCTAGACATAATTACTTTATACTTTGGAAATATTTATACTCATGAGTTTTGTATCTTAAACACTTCTGTTTTGAAATCTTGGTTCTCTGAATTATATAGTCTTCAATACTCAATACCTGCGTAGATTTCCTATATATATATATATATATATATATATATATATATATATATATTCTAGATAATGGTGTTAGTATATATTTTATAACAATAGTAATTGAAACAAGTTGTTGCCGTCAAAACCCTCATTAACAACAACTCAATCCCCAATAGGTTTTTCACCATCTAGAGCTTGCCTAGGTATTTTTTTGGTTCTCCATACAATATTAAATGGCTTAGCCTTTCTATTACAATTTGATTAAGGAATAGAAGCACTAAAATAGATTAAGTAAAGGCTCGTGGTTCGGTCGTCCAAGAGCATGCCCAAGTTATTTTCCGTTTCCCATATAAAGGTAGGAGACATAACTACAATTGTCATCCCATTTCCACTTTTCAACTGATGACAAGGGCGCGACGAGTGCTCAACTCGCCTACATTTCTTGTAGTCGGTGCTTGTTCCAATTGAGTTGAGCTTGTTGCTCTATTCTAGACATAGATTTATTTATTTCTTAGTTTCTCCTCAGTGACATCATGCAATTGTCGTCATTCGTTTGTTTCATGTCCGACCCTTTTGTGGAACAAAAAGAATTTCTCGAAATCTAAGTCTTTTTCAGGGGTATTCTATTTAGTTTTCCTTCTCGCTGGAAGGTGGTTTTTGATATCCAGAAATATCTATTTCGGACTTGCATTCAACTGTGTAAACAAGTAATATCTTTGCCTTTTTCTGATTTGGTTCGCGGTGACTAAATTGCCTTCATCTTTCCTCTTTCCTTTGTTACTCCTGGAGTTGGATGTTTCTCCATTCTTGACATGATTCACTTGAATAGATTTATGGTCTGTTTTGGCATCATCCTACTTAGGAATCTATCCGCTTTAAGGTAGAAATACCTAAGATCCTGTGGGGGTCTCTTTCTAAGGAAATCTCGAGCTTTGAGTTATTCGAGACGCCAAATACTACGACCATCAACACCATCACTGGATCTAGTCAATCCAACAAAGCTATAGCAGCATTAAAACACTTCAGAAATTTGTAAAGATTCTCTCATTTCCTTTGCCAGGTTGTTACGAACATCATCGCATTCTTTGGTATAACGATATGGATCTTGAATTTTTCAGCAAATCTCTCCACCAGTTTGTTCTAGCTCTTGATAGAGTTTGATTCCAATCACATGAACCATATAGCAGCCAAGTCTAAGAGATAAAGTGGGAAGCACTTCACCATGACATCGTCAGATGTCCCCAGCACTTTCATATGTTAGATTTATCATATAAAATGGGTGGTAAGATCATTCCTACCTTCATTAGCCTTCTCCATCTATAGCTTGAAATCCGATGGGTTTTGTGAATTCTGGATATTCTAAGAGATTGGACTTCAGTTATAGTCCAAGTCGGAGCTAAGTAATCTACCTCTCGAGATTCTTTAGATCATATTCATTATGTTATTATCATCTTTGACCACCCATAGCTAATCTCCAGTTCTCATGCCTACCGTTGGAGCATTTTTAGTACCAAGTCTGAGGTTCATGTCGGTGTGCGCCTTAGTTCCACATCCAAATCTTGGATTTTGATGTAAGAAGGGTTGAACGACATGCTTGCATTGGTACCAAGGGGATTGCCCTATGCTCTTATCAAATCAGAACCGATCCCTCTAGTCGAGTCGGCAACGACTCCACCAAGTTTAAGGGGAGTTGCCTACATTTCTTTGTTTCGAAGAATTATGGTGCTAGGACCAACTCCAGCAATTGGATTATGACTCGATGGATGAACTGGTTGTTCAGGTTGAACATGGAATCTGGTCATCAGTTCCTCTTTTCTTTGAAGCAAAGTTTCCTGATGTTCGAAGCGGGTATGTAGAGTGTTGAACACCTCACACATTCCTTCCTAGTTAGATACAAAGAAGGATTTCCCACAGAAGAAACCTCATCACTCCATCCTTCCATGGTTGCGCTTTTAGGTTGTTTGTCATCATTCTTCTTCTTAGCCATCATAGAAAGTTGTGTAGTCGTCTCCTTTCCTAACACGCCATAATGTTGACGCTCAGTTTTGGTCAATCGTAAGCCAATACCTAATACGTACGTGAATTAAATAATATTTGCAATCATTAGTCATAGCATAATCATAAAGTAGTCACAGAGTGCATAAAAGTAAATGAAGACATAAGTTTTATCATGGTTTGGCAAAATCGAGCATACGTCCACTTGTTTCAATCGCTTGATTACACTTTTGATAACAAGTACAATGCAATTTGTTCATGAGAATGTAGAGAAATATTTTTGTAATTAGGCACGAGCAATGTCCTTACATAATGAAGTTCCAAATTCCCGAAGAGATCCCCAAAAATGGACTGAGATGGCCTATTTATAGTTGTAGAAGATACAGACTCATCCATAGATATAGGAGAAAATTAGGTATCACATTTTGATTGCATCCCTGAAAAGTTTAGATCTAATTCCTCATGTTACAGGGGGATATGCACATGTAAAATATTGATCCTCATAAGGGATTAGTACCGATGCCTTAGAGGGATCAGTATTTTTCATGTGCATATCCCAACTTTGTGACTTCTTCGTATCAGAAGCCTTAGTTTATGCAACCAATTTCTAGCTTGATCCGTCGCACCGATCCAGCAATTTTTAGTGGTCCGCAAACTTCTCCACATGATCAATTTCTGGTAGCTTCATATCATAGGCTTTGGATCGAATCATCTTTTACTCATTGGATCCAAAGTGAAGTTCATATCCAGTCACATAGAATTCTTCGAATTCAAGAGTTTCTGATCCAATCATTGGTTTCATGTTAAAACCCTTGTGTTGATTACACAAATCCAGGGGGCCTGCTGTAACGATACGGATTTCGCTTGGAACTAATCGATCGTTAATTCGACCAAGACCGTTCGAATCCCGCATACACTAACTCTGCCCATACAACACATCAGAACAAATAACAGAAGACTTTTATAAACATCATAATAATGTTACATCAGAGTATAGAATATATCAGAGTACATTAATAAACAGTAATACAACGGAAGATTAATTTACAATAATTCTAATATAACATAGTAGAAACAAGTAAACTAACACAGTGGAAGACTATCAATTCTTTGGACACCGCTTTATGCTTCGATCCAGAATCCTGCTCAATAAATAAGATATATCTACAAAACAAGCCACTCAACTGCCCACGTAAAAATATGGGCACCCAAGTTTGCAAGTGAAACAAACTACGAGTTAGGCATGGGACTAGTATGAGAAATCTTACTTAACTTATTTAATAATAATAAGCCTAATCAAAGGACCATGCTGCTAACGCGGAACGAGTTTACTCCACTGGATTGCCAGTGCATAAAATAAGTAAATCTTTTAAACAACGCAATGCTTTTTAGAAAAATGAAATCATTATAAGACTCAAGTCCCATCACACAATGCAACACAAACCGGAGGATAGAGTTTTACCTTACAATGATCAAACATGCTTGATACGTATAAAACAATATTTACTATTATTATTAGTGTCTGATCAGTTTAAAAATACTTTCAAAGTAAATGTATCAATCCTAGACAACATAGCTACCATGTACTATGTCGCCATAAATATGTTTATAATCAAATCTGTAATGTCGTATTGGAAATTGGGTTTGCATCATGAGTCAAGGCTAGGGATGATCTCCTTACCGATTTGAGACACTCTAGAAAATGTCTTAGGATCCCCTACAGTGAACCCTTGGATCCTGCAGGGCCGGTCCACAAATATACCTTAGTGGATTGGCAATTCCTAAACACACGTTTCCCGGTCCTACTGGACCTATCACTTGGCCAATAGCGAACAATATCCGAGGCACCTCATTCCATCATCCACATAAGTAAAAATGTCTGGGCTCCATACCATGACACCACTTCTAGCTAGAAAGAAACGTGTGCACTCCCTGCGTTCCCTTATCTCGTTTCTGACTCTTACCAGGGCGTGAGGCTCGCGAAGTTACGCTATACACAAAGCTATGCCCAAATGAGCTGTTCTTTGATCATCAACCACAAGGCTCTGCTTTTCAACAAAAGCCTTGATCAATGCATCTCAGCATGCCACATTGTCAATACATACCATACCATTGATTTCTGCCAATATTTAACCTCTGAGCTCATACGTCTCAGATAAGGGTGTTAAACAAGAGAATAAATTCTCCATCACCAAACAGATATATACTAGCGGATATCAATGAATACAGCATAAAGGAATACAATGTCAGACATACATCCATTTACAAGTTCGTTCTAGGTCTGAACGAAATCGAAGACATCTTATTCCTCGTTCCATATGTCCAATACGGAAGAGAGGTTCTCGTATATCCGAACAATCAACAAGTACGTCCGGACAACTACCACTTTTAGCCCTTTACTGGGAGCTACCCAATGCCGGGAATCAGTAGTCATCCATTCGATGTGAAGATCGTCGGTCTTCAATCACCGTCTTCAATGTCTTCGATTTAAATCGTCGTATAATTATTTGAAATGAGACTGAACTTGGTCTTTTCAAATAATTCTCGAATCTATATAATTTAAATCATTTCATATCATTAATATTATAGTACAACAATTTATCGCTATTTTTATTTATATAAAAATAGTCCAATTTAATTTAACGACGCTTCTGGTCAATAGGCGGCCCTGCCGCTGTTTTTACCCAAATTTGATTTACACATTTCTCGAAATCTAACCGTTAGATTTTAAAAAAAATTATATCGTTGGTAAGATCTTCCAAAGCGGATCCAACAGTTCCAGTTTTGGGAAAATCCGACGGTTGGATCTTTCGGTATAGTCGCTTAAAGTTACAATCCCGAAACGCGAACTACCGCATGTGATTCGTTTAATTTTAATATATATATATATATATATATATATATATATATATATATCGTTCAACGATTTCACTAACATGTTTAACATGCCAAATAAAAGAATATTTTATTTTGCATAACAATTTAAATGTTTCTAATGATAAATAAAAAAAGAGATATTTTATTTGCATACAAATTTCTATATTTTACAATGACAAATAAAAAGAATTTTGTTTGCATAACATTTTCAATGTTTTCTAATGACACATAAAAAAGATTTTATTTGCATAACATTTCCAATTTTGTAATAACAAATAAAAAGAAGTTTTATTTATATAACATTTCCAATGTTTCTAATAACAAATAAAAAGAAGTTTTATTCGTATAACAGTTCCAATGTTTTCTAATAATAAAAATAAGTTTTATTTGTATAACATTTCCAATTTTCTAATAACAAATAAAAAAGAAGTTTTATTTGTATAACATTTCTAATTTTCTAATAATAAATAAAAAAAGAAGTTTTATTTGTATAACATTTCCAATGTTTTCTTATAACAAATAAAAAAGAAGTTTTATTTATATAATATTTCTAATTTTCAACTAACAAATAAAAAAGAAGAAGTTTTATTTGTATAACATTTTCTACATGTTTCTAATGTCAAATAAAAAGGGAGTTTTATTCGCATACATGTTCTATTCTTCTAATGACAAAATAAAAGGATGATTTTGCACATACATGTTTTATAATCCTAATGACAAAATAAAAAAAATAATTTTGTCTACATCCATATTTTATAATTCTAGTGGGGCATTGTTATTGACACTCTATATATTGTTTAGGGGAGGTCAAATTTTAAAAACACTCCAATCACAAAAAGAATGTTAAGGGGAGTTACGTATTTAATTTTTTATGTTCCCTTTTTATCCTGATATAAACATCATTTACCATCCCAAATCCCATTCAATTTCAAACACAAAAAAAGAAGAAATAAAACTCTACTTTATTTGCAAACCAAGAAAAAAATCGATCATTTGGAGGGAAATATTTTTAATTTTATTCGATATGAATGATGTAGGTCTGCCGTATTATGTAACGACCCGTATTTTTCCGTAAAATAATTAATTTATTTAATTATATAAATAGTGATTTAGAGATTTGAATGGTTATAGTATTATATAATAGTGAATACTTAATTAATATAATAATTAAATAACATATGTAATTCTGAAATAGTCGGAAATAATGAATTGACGATATGGTGTGAAATGGACAATTTAAAAAAAATATAATTCAGTTTGGAATTTAATTAGAATAACAAATATATTATTTAAATGACAGTTTGAACGTATAATTATATTATAATTATAATCGAGCTCGAAATGGCGCGGCAGTTCGCTATTTGGCGATTTGAACTTCAACTAAATATACAGGGTCCGTTTTAAATCGGATTTCTGTGAAACAAGAAACGTTAGGAGCTGGTGAAGTGTATTTTTCTGATGGAAGAGAAAAATCAGGATTTCGTCGTGTAGATTTTTAGTTATGTCCAAATCAAATTTTAAAAAAGTCGCTATGGAATTCCTTTATAATTTATAACGATTTATTTATATTTATAAAAGGAATTTCATTATAAATCGAATATCGATTTAATCGGGATTTGAAATATCGAGTTATAAATCCCATTGGAGTTGTATCATATTTTATTGTGAATATATACGATAATATTTATTGTTAAATATCAAATTTAATTATTTTTAAATATATTTATATATTTAAATGGGTTATTTAGAGCTTTAAAAATAGCCAGTTTTGCAAACGACCTCTGTTTTCGACGAAACTAATTTTGTTGGATCCGCAATTTTAAATTATTGTTAGATTTCAATTTTCGTGATTTTTGAAGTCAGTATGCGGTCGTGCGGAATTTTAATGTGAAAAACAGTCAGTATTTTGATGGTGAAAAATATGTTGTGTGAGCATACGGAGTCGAAATTCGACGAAACCGGTTTCGTTGGGTCCGTAATGTCGAACTGAAGGTTCATGTCCAGTTTCGTGATTTTTGGGTATCGTATGTGATTACAGAAATTTCAGAGGACGAATACAAACAGCGATTGCTTAAAATAAAATAAAATAATAGAATAAAAAATATAAAACCTACCTATAAATATCATCCTAACTCTCCTAACCCTAAACTAAATCTCCTCTGGTCAAATTGAAGGCGCCGCATCCTTCAGCAAAAACAATGCAGTGAATGGAGTGATTTGAAAATCCAAAATAAATCGAATAAATTCCTAAAAATCATGAAACCGATTTATCTAGACTCCTTGGATGATTCTCTTCACGTTGGTAATTTTTCTGGAGTGTGCGATTTTTGTTTGCGGATCTTGACTGGGCGACGCGAGCTTCAGGGAATTAGGGTTCAATGAATTGGGGGATGGAGGCCTTAATACTTGAATGTGAAGTTAGATTTGAATTCATGGGATAGATTAGCACCTTATTGCTAAATCGGGTGGATTTCGTTCACAAAAATGACGCGGTCTGTAGTCTGGAGGGCGGAAGTTGCACGAAGGAGGTAGTGTTCGATCAACGTGATAATGACATAGGAGGGTAAAGGGTTTGAAGGGAGAAACGTTGGTAAGTTTGGTTTGAATTTTTGGTGAAGGGAGAATGTGCAGTTTGGGGATTACGATGCCGTAATGGCCATAAGGGGAAGTCGCGATTTTGTCTCTTGGAAGAAGAAGCACGACATTTGTGGATTGGGTGGGTAATGGTTGAAATGGGCCTTGTTTAATAGTAAGCCCAAATCATTTAAAATCATAAGTTTTATTTTTATTTAATTAAAGTATCAACTTAGAAAATTAGATATATTTGTCATACTTAATCAGAATTTCGAACGGTCGGACCCAATAGGGATCGTATGGACGGTGGCTACACCATGGAACTAACCGGGAGTAAATTGGAGCTCGTTTGGATTTATGGTGGAATTAAATGCTTGAATCAAATCAATGACCAATTATCATTATTTAAAGATGAACCGTCCAAGGTGAGTAAATCTCACTAACTCTTCTCAATTTATATTTTTATAAAATATTTTTAGAATTTATAAATGACGGTAGTTTGCTTTGTGTTGGCTGTTTGGTTGAACTGCTAGTTAATTGGTTAAAAATATAAATAACAATATAGATATAAATCGTTAATCAAATATTGATTCTGATTAGCAGGATATTTCATAGAATGAAATTGGTGTTAATTTTATTGTTTAACATCTGTCGATGCAGGGAAACAGGTCAGAGGAATCTAACAGGATTCCTCAACATTAATTTTACTGTTTTTCATATATTGTGTTATATGATGTGATGTGAAATCTGTTGTTGATTTTATATGTTGAAATGACACCGATCATTGGTATATGGTATGTTTAATACCATAAGGAATACTGGAATGTTAAAAAGGAAAATTTTCAATGTTATACTGAAAAGGAAATATTTATAAAGTCAAAGGATTTTATAAAAATTATTTAGCTATTTAGAAAACAAATAGAATTGAAAAAGGAAATATTTGTAAAACAAACAAACAAATAGAATTGAAAAGGGAAATATTTGTAAAACATTTACAAATAGAAAGATAAAAGGAATATTTATTTAGAAAATAAATAAGATATCATAAAAGAAATTACTTGAAAAGTGAATAGAATAGTATAAAAGAGAATTTTATATTTGAAAGGTTTAGACCCATGCTTCGCACACGGGTATAACATGATATGGATTTAAAGCAAAGATTTTAAATAGAATCTATTTTAACCAATAGATTGAGAAGATAAATTTATAAATAATATTTTATAAATTAAATAAAATGTTTATCATTGGATAAATAGAATATACAAGTCGGGACTTATATAGAGAGGTAAGAATCGATTTCAACATCAATATTTGAAACTGAATAAACGTAGAGTTAATCAAAGGAGTGAATCAATTAGACTTAATCAATTAGAGTTAATCAGTTAGAGTTAATCAATTAGAGTTAATCAGTTAGAGTTAATCAATTAGAGTTAATCAGTTAGAGTTAATCAGTTAGAGTTAATCGATTGGAGTTAGAATTAATCGAATTAGAGTTAATTGAGCATAGTTAATCGAATTAGGATTCATTGAATATTAGTTATTCGATAGGAGTTAAATAATTTAAGTTAGTCAAGTTGAGTTAATCAAGTAAGTTAATCAAGTTGAGTTCATCGAGTTGAGCTAGTCAAAATGAGTTAATTCAAAGGAGTTATTCGAAATAGTTTATTCAAATAGAATTAAAGGAGTTATTCGAAATAGTTTATTCGAATAGAATTAAGGGAGTTAATCGAATATAGTTTATTCGAAAGGAGATTAATCTAATGTAAATCATTCGAAGAAAGTTAATCGAATGTAAATCATTCGAAGATAGATTATCAAATATAGTTATTCGAAGAAAGAGTTATCGAATATAGTTTATTCGAAAAGGAGTTATCGAATAGAGATTATTCGAAAAAGAGAATTATACATTGAATTTGATTATATCGAATTCGGGAAAGTAATATTTATTTCCAGTTTTATCAAGATTTACTTATTTATTAATAAATTAGTGGTTTAGTTATTTAGTTAAATTAAGGAATAAAAATTATATTTTGAAGTTGGATATTTAAGAAGAAGGGATTATAACGCTATAGTTATAATAAATGTTTTAAAATAAAGAAGTGGATTCATAAATAGAATCCGATTTACGTAAGGAAGTTGGTTAAAAGATTTAAAAGGGTGAACTTTGTCTATTTCGAGGTTAGAAATGTTGTTCAGTTAAGGTCTGAGAGGTAATTACACCCCAACTTGATTGACTTCGTTTTTAACTAAGGGATGGGCAAGGTTCAATAGTGAAGGTTGATTAAGTGAATTTAGTTAATGAGTGTAACGGTTTGAATTGGCTTAGTGATGTTTTATTTAATCATCTGTTTAAATCAAATGAATAAGTTTTGGAACACATTTTCCAAATATAATCAGGGATATTTTCCAATCATAGAAAATGAAATGTTGATGAGAAAGAATACTGGAATGACAGTGATACATGAAACAGAGATGGAAATGTTCTCCAATGACCGATAACATATATTTCCTAAATTTAGAAAATAAGAAATGTTGAATATATGGAAATATGAAATAAATAAACCGATGAACTAAAGAGATAAACATTAAATGATGATTGATCGATAAATTTCCATCTAGAAATAAGATCGTTGGTTGTACACCTATTTTTCTTTGATAGTTAAATCACCGACTATCGAAGTTTTTGACCATTTTTCCGTCATCAATACGGAGAGACCGGGATCAAATTCATTATCTGAAAACCCCTCTGTATAGACGTTAGTGTTGCGATCAAATATTATGGAGACAATGAAGACAGAGTTATGCAAGGGCTATCCTGTTTACAGAATAGTGCCTTCGGTTTGTCCAGTCTTAGGGCAATGTAAATGGACGAATGTCTAACAGAGTATATCTAACGGATCGCGTAAGTTGATCTCTTCAAATGTACTTATGTTTGGTGGCGGAGGAATTCGTTTCTCTTAGCTTTATACCCGTGATGTTTTTGAGGAAATCAATTTGTGATTTGGCGGGTATGACGATGTGGCATTCAAAGTAAATGAATGTATGATATGGCAAAAAGATATGTCATGACATCAAGCCTTATCAACCGGGAAACGACAGAAATCGGGCAGGCAACATGGCTAAGTGGGTCGCTCCCACTAGGGTGTATATCACATATCTAGAGAAAATCCAATTCATTCTTTTATCTATTTGATGCTGTCCCTTTTTGGGAAACGGTGGGTAGCTCCCAACCGTTGGTGATATACATTCGATACACTCAAGCAAAATGAGTGGTTGGTCGGTCGTGTGTGGGCCGGGTTGCAAGACATTCTTGTTGAACCCAGTGTATTCGCCTCTAGAGATACACTATCGGCAGGTGGTCCCATACCTTGTCATAGTCAGAATCCAATCTCCAATAAACGCCCGTGGTTTTGCTTGTATACAATATATGTGGAACGTGAGATGCAAGCGTTCTGCTAGATTGTTACTTACTTGTGATTAGACATCATTATAATATCAGAAAAGTATTGATTTCCAAAAATGTTTTGGGTTATCGTAAGGTAAAAACCATCCGTGTTTATGTGTGGATCGGTCTTACGATTATCTTTTCTTTTGAAAAGGATTTTGAAAAGTTAAACCAAATGATTTGAGTTTACTCACACCAGTCACATGACTGACCCGGAGTTTGTTTTGTTTTGTTTTTCCTAAACTCTTGGGTGCCCAAATTTGTATGGACAGTCAAGTAGTTTAGGTCTTTACAGATATACTTGGAGGAGCTTGAAGCAGGATGCTTCAGGATTATATAGCTATCGTTATTTCCGCTATGTGTAAGTGTTGTACTCTGAAAAGGTTATTGTATATATATACTGTTAGATTGCAAAGTTATGTTATATATTATATTTATTCGTTCCGCTGTGAGATTCGTATTACTCTGATTCTGTTTTGTAGTGATCTTCTTCTTCTTCTATTCTAATTTTCTATCTTATTTATTCTCACCCTCTAACTTCTTTCTATTAATGATCAGGATTTCCGATGTCTGAATAGTCAACATGGTGGTTTGTGTTGATTTTCGGAGTTGAAAATCCCAGTTCGTTACATATTATATATTTTTATTTGACATTGTTCATTATTTTTGAAATTTGTATTCGTTATCGAGTTGCCAAAATGAGGGAGATGGGGTGTATCAACAAAATCGGTGGTTGGATACAATATAAAAAATTGTTTGATATATGTATATCAATTTCCTATGAATGATATATTTTAATCTGATCCGATTCATATCGACAAACGAGATTATAAAATTTTGATGTAGTTCGACTAATATACTGTATAATTTATTTTTTTGATTAACAACTAAAAAAGAGATTATTGTAAAGAAGGCTAATTCGGTAAAATAAACTTTATTTGTTAAGAGGGTGCTCTCTACATTGGTACTCACCTTAACAAATTCTTGTTCTAAAAAAAATTTACTCCCCCCTTAATAATACTTAGAGTGTCACCCCTTCTAGCGACAAAATAAAAAGACAACTTTTTTTACATGTATGTTTTACAATTCTAATGGCAAAATAAAAACATAATTTTGTCTACATTTATGTTTTACAATTCTAATAATAAAATAAAAAGACAACTTTGTCAACATACATATTTTCTAATTCTAATGACAAACTAAAAAGATAATTTTGTTTACATACATGTTTTATAATTCCAATGACAAAATAAAACATTGATTTTGTCTATCAACAATTCCTATGTCCATATTTGACAAATAAAAATATGATTTTTATTTTCATAACATTTCTATATTGCTAACGAAAAATAAAAAGATAATTTTTTTATTTTAACAAATTCATGTTGCTAATGACAAATAAAAAGGAAAATTTTTATTTTCAACAAACTATATGTCCATATATGACAAATAAAAATATGATTTTTATTTTCAACAATTCCTACGTACATATATGACAAATAAAAATATGATTTTTATTTGCATATAATACTATTTTTAACAAGACAAATAAAAGTATGTATTTTACTTGCACAACATGTCCTATATTTCTAATGATAATAAAAGAAAGTTTTACTTGCATAACATGTCCAATGTTTCTAGTGACAAATAAAAGGAAAATTTTTATTTGGCAACAATTCAATTTTAAACATGACAAATAAAAATGATATCTTTATTTTTATATAATTTCAATATTCAACATGGCAAATAAAAATGAATATATTAATTTGTGTACAAATCTATTTTTAATATAATAAATAAAAATGATATTTTTATTTGTATACAAATTTATTTTAACATAACAAATAAAAAGGGATATTCTTATTTGTATACAATTTCAATGTTTAATCATGACAAATAAAAAGATTATTTTTATTTGTATACAAAAATTCAATGTTTAACTTGACAAATAAAAATGACTACTTTTATTTGTATACAAAATTCTATGTTTAACCTGACAAATAAAAATGAGTACTTTTATTTGTATACAAATTCTATGTTTAATAGGACAAATAAAAATGAATATTTTAATCACTACAAGAAAACACTGAATCAGCGTCAAATTTTTAGAAGCAGAATTTTCCGTCGCTAATTTGCGACGGATTTCCATGTGATTTGCAAGGGATAGTTTTTTGTATTTTCAAACTTTTTTCTTTTATTTATTACCGTCGTATTCTGTCCGCCCTCACTAATCCGTCGCAAATTACGTCAAATTACGGACAGAAAATTTCTGTCGCTATTTTTCGCTGTAAATACAAGCAGATTACCGACGAATATTAGTAGAAGTTATTTTTCTGTAGAATTCCGACAGATTTTCAAGAGATGAAACTATTAGCTTATTATAATAATTATTTATTAATTATTTAATAATTAATAATAAAATTTAATTCTTATGAAATGATATCTAGTATTCGATAATTAATTTTAAATATTGTATTTAATAATTACAGTTGATAATTATAGTTGATACTTATATTTTATAATTATAGTTGATAATTATATTTTATATTTCAAAATTTTAAAAATTTGAAATCATCTTGAATAAATTTTAAATAAATCAAAAAGTTTATAAAATCAATTATTTTTTGACATGAAATAACCAAAATATCTAAACTTTAAAATATTGAAAAAGTTCATTCAATAGTTCAATCTAAATTGTATAATACTTCATATTCTAATTTTAAATTTTTTTATAAATTCTGAATAAGATAAAGTACAATTTTCAATGTACAATATCTACTAAATATTTAATATTTAATAATTACAAAAATATTTAATATTTAATTTTCAATGTATAATATCTACTAAATATTATTTATCAATTAAGAATTATTATTCAACAAAACCATTAAATAATTAATCAAACCGACTTTGTCGGTTTTTCTTAATTCTACTGATCAAACCGACTTTGTCGGTTTTTCTTAATTCTACAGAGCCTTCGAAAACTTGTGTCTGTTTGAAGCTTTTTTACAATACCCATTTTTTCCTCCTTTGTATGATGCATTAATTACAATGTATATTGAATAATCATGACAAATCTTATATATCAGCTCCTTGTATTTTCTTTCTTTATGTGCATTTATGACCAGTTTTAACGTTAATGTTAATTAATGACAAGCCTTATATATCAGTTCCTTCAATAATTATGGAAATTAATTGCAAAATAGTACTCTTCAATAATTGAGCGAGTAAAAGAGGAAGTAATCAATCAGCCAGCTACCGTATTATAGTGTTATGAGCAGATAGTGAAATTGGTATAGTATAAAGCTAGTTGTAGGAAGGAACTTATATAGTCTATGGTTACAAGTGATTTAGTGACATAAATGACGTGCAGCTTTTTTGAGTAATAGAAGAAATCTGTAATAACCCGGAAATCTGAGCCAATTTAAAATTTTTATTTTGGCAATTTTAGTGAATTTTGAATATTTAAAATGATATATTTTAAATAATAATAGCGAGAAATTTAATTTGAATAGAATTAAAAAATGAATATATTTATATAGATCGACATTAGAATATAAATAATTATTTTTAGTTATAAAAGGAATTGAAAATGGCGCGATAGTTTGAAAATTCGATTTCAAAGTTCAAATGAATGTACAGGATTCAAAATAAACCGGATTTTAGGAAAACCAAAAATATTAGGATCTATTTGAGAATATATTTCCAATGAATCCAAAAAATCAAAATTTCATAGCGGGAATCAAAAGATATGCCCAGTTGAAAATTCAGAATAGTCGCTATGGAATTCTGGCCCTTAAAAATGGAAATTTTGCAAACGACCTCGGTTTTCGACGAAACCACTTTTGTTGGATTCGTGATGTCAAGTTATTGCTAGGTTTCAAAATTCATAATTTTCTGAATCAATATGTGAGCGTGGCAAAGGAAAACGCATTTGACCAGTTTTAGTTGATTTTAATCGACTGGAAAATGGCCATTTTTCAGATGGTCTCAGAATTTGACGAAATTAGTTTTGTTAGGACCGTATCGCTAATACGAAGCTAGAAAATATTTTTTGGGAATTTTTAGAGTCCGTATGTGGCCCTAGTAAATTAAAATGTACGTTCAAATTCAATATATACTGTTTTATATTTTGAATTTGATAAAAACTGATCGTAATAGCCTAACTGGCTTATGAAACATATCCCATTGTGTTCGGAATGGGGGTAATTAGCTAGGGGCGACGGTCGTTGGGCTCGAATCGGTGTTCGAATAAAGAATTAACTTTTTTGGACTTAAATGGAATAAAAAAAATATTTTATATAAAACCCCCTTCCTCCCTCATTCAACAGTCAACACTCTAAAATAAAAAAATAAAACAAAGAGATCGACGTTCTCGTCCTCCATCGCCCCCCCCCCCCCCCCCAGGCGAAGCCACCCACCGCCGGCGAATCCTCCCCCCCCCCCCTCAGGCGCTTCTCTCTCCTCCTCTAATTAAACCGCCATGAAGCCCCAAGCCACTGAACGATGTGAAACCCTCCCCCCCCCCCCCCCCCCCGACCACCTGCGGCGAACCACATGAAGCCCCTCCGACCTGCCATCGTCCCCTCCAACGTCAAACACCCCCTTCTCAAGAAAAAAACAAAATCCAGTGAGTGATAATCTTTCTTTATTTATTTTTATCTCCTTTGTTTTAATGTAAAGGTATTAGCAAAATAAAATAATTAGTTTTATTTTTATATAAAGTGAGGTTTTATAAAAATTCGATTTTTATAGAATAATCATTAATAAAAATTCGATTTTTATATATGTGTTTAAGGAATAGAAATTCGATTTTTATATGAATGATTATGAAACAAAGATATGATTTTTATACAAATGGTTTTGAAACAAAAATATACTTTTTATTATGAGGTGAGCGAAATAGAAATATAATTTTTATTATGAAGATAGCATATTAAAAATATGATTTTTATATTATAGAGATAATAAAAATATGATTTTTATATTATATAGATAATAAAAATATGATTTTTATATAACAGAGATAATAAAAATATGATTTTTATATTATAGAGATAATAAAAATATGATTTTTATATAGTAGAGATAATAAAAATATGATTTTTATATAGCAGGGGTTATAAAAATATGATTTTTATAAGATAGAAAATATAAAAATTCGATCTTCATATGAGAAGTAGAGATATAAAAATATAGTTTTTATATAGAAAGAAGCGTGGTAAAAATACGATTTTTATGTATGTAGCATTGAAATAAAAATATGATTTTTAACATATTCTGTGTGAAAACAGATTACGTTGAAAACACGGTGAAGGTTGTCTACATATGAAGAGTCGCGGTGTTTGGTTAAGCTTATGGGTGAGAACTCCTTACTTTTAATTTATTTTCTAGTTGAAATATACACTAGGATGCAGACGGTACTTAGCAGCACCCGACACCCGTCGTCCACAGACCATGGACGACTTGTTTGTTTGATTGCTTTTGGATTGATTTGTTTGTGTGAAAATTGATTGTGAGGTGGAATGAGAAATAAATATTCATGTGTTGAATAGAATAAAAATTCATGTGTTGAATAGAATAAAATTCATGTGTTGAATAGAATAAATATTCAAGTGTTGAATAGAATAAAAATATATATTCATGTGTTGAAATAAAAATATATATTCATGTGTTGAAATAAAACTATATATTCATGTGTTGAAGTAAAATAAATATTCATTTACAAATTGAACGATTTGTTTATGTACACCCATTTGAAGGATATAGATTGGGACGATAAATTTTACACATCGCCCAACTGCACGAATAAAACCTGTGTTTGATTGTTTGAAACCCCACATGGGTGTTGGGATGATATTTGGCGTACACTAATCCCAATAATTAGCTGTGTGTCGATCGATAGATTGACAGACTGTGTAAGCGTTAATTATTTATATTTAATGCTTATGCAGTTGTGTGGTGCACTCTGAATGATGGTTGATGATTCATCGTTGCTATTATATACATGTGTTGTAGGGAATCCATATAATTAACATTATATGGTAATTGATTGGGTCTCATTCCAATTTGGGAGAATAAGGAATATTATAAAAGAAAATTCATGTGTTGAATAGAATAAAAATATATATATTCATGTGTTGAATAGAATAAATATTCATGTGTTGAATAAAAATATGAATTCATGTGTTGAATAAAAATATATATTCATGTGTTGAATAGAATAATTATTCATGTGTTGAATAGAAAGAAAATTCATGTGTTGAATAGAAGAATAAATATTCATGTGTTGAATTGAATAAAAATATATATTCATGTGTTGAAGAAAATATTCATTTGTTGAATAGAATAACGAAGTTATTGAAATATATAAAGCCGTGTGGGTTAGATATGCGCCATTTTGACGTAAACGATATTTATATCGATTTTATTCATATTTATAATGGATATAGAAAAGGAAGTGATTTCAAAATATAACGTTTTGAAAATATTATCATTTATAGATTAATGATATGGAATATTCAATTTTGATTAGAAATTGAATATGAAGTTGAAATCGTTTTGAAAACGAATTTAAAACAATTTATAAAATTCGTTTTGAAAGGAAATCGATGATATATTTATATAATATATATATATATATATAATGGCTTGAGTAGAACGCGCCATGCTGCGGCAGTTCGCGAATTTCGACCATTGACTTCGAATGGATATTATAGGAGATCCGACCGTCGGATTCTCCTAGAACTGGAAGCGTTGGGTTCGTATCGAAAAGAGATTTCTAACGAATATTAGAGATTTGAAATCTAATGGTTGTATTTGGAATTATGTCCAAATCAAATTTAGAAAAGGTCGTTGTAAGTGCAGTTCGATGGCCGTTGATGGAATTCGACGGTACGGGCCTTGATAAAATTATTAAAAATAGAAATAATTTGTGTGAAATCATAAGAAATGATTTGTGAAGAATTGAGATGAAATATTCCAAATTTGAAAAGACAAAAATAGATTTTTATCGAAATGAACTAGTTTTGAACTAGAATAATAATTTATTTATTTTTAAATAAATAATTTGGATTTGAAAGTGTTTTAAAGGTAACCAGATGTTTCAATAATTTAATTGGAATGGAATGTGATTTTGGGTTTATAGTGAACCGTGTTTTGAATGACATTGGTTCTTTAACCCAGTTAAAGACAGGATATGATTTTCCAAGTTAAATAATCATTGATAGTGATTTTTGGGAAGATTAAAACTAAGTGAAGTTTTAATGAATCTTTAATTAGATTGAAGTGATCGAGAATGGAGTATCACCAGTTTTGCTCCAGGCGATAGTTAAATCGTTAATTAGATTTGAATGTGAAATGGTAATTAAATTTACCGATAACACCGTGGTTTTAGATATGAAGTATGACCAGTTTTACTTCATGGGATGAATAGGTTGGGATTGGGAAATAAAATAAATGATTACTGCGGTGTGGTTGGTTAATCCCGACTAATTTGAATTGATATTCAAAAGAAGATTAAAGAATAAATTTGAGGAATATATCTTTGATAAAATTAATGGGAACCTTTCCTAAAGTGCAAGAATATTCTAAATTGGAATGAGGCGTATGTTGTGTTTGTGTAACACTTGTTTATTATATACGCGAGTTATTCAGAAAGACCGGGTTTATCCCATTCTGAATAACTGATTTGACGTGGTGTAGAGGATGAAGATGGTGGTCGAAGACCGGAGGTCTTCACATCGTTTGGGTGATTACTGATGATCTTGATTGGGCTGTACACCCAAGAGGAGTGAATCAGTTGGTGGTCATCCAGACGTACTTGGAGATCAATGGATATGCGAGGTACCAGGTTCCTCCGATTTCGTTCAGACCCAGAACGAACTTGTATGGACTGTTTGTCTGACATTGGATTTTGCTCTGTGTTGATTGATCTCTATTAAATATACATCTGCATGGTGAAGGGGAATTCATTCCCTTACTTCACCCTTCTCTGAGACATACGGGATCAAAGGTTGATATCGATAGACATCAGTCGCATGCTATGAATTGCCTGTGTGAATTGCCTAAGTGGCAATTGATCAAGGCTTCTGTTGAAAAGCAAAGTCTTGTGGTTGATGATCAAAGCACCGCCTGTGTGGCATAGCTTTGTGTAATGTTGATTCGCGAGCCTCACACCCCGGTTGTGAACCAGAAACGGGAGAGGACCTCAGGGAGGGCATGCGTTTCCTTCTAGCTAGGGTGGTGTTAGTGACCTACCAGCCCTAACATTTATATTATTTTCACCTGTGTGGTTGTTGCTGTTGCGAGGCGCCTCGGATATATCGGTGACTGTGTGGAGCCAATGGAGTCATTTGGCTCATTTACGCCCCAAAGGGCGGGGAAACGTAGTGTTCATGCATAATAATCCACATCGGTGGACCGGCCCTGATGATCCATGGGGCATTTGCGGCTGTTATTGAGGCTCGGCTAGACTGTCTCGAATCGGTAGAGGACGATCCGTGGCCTCGGTTCATAGATGGAAATCCAATTTCCAAGTACGTGACATTTGAGGTTTTAATTGTAGAGCCTAGTATTGGCGACATGATATATGGTACCCATGCCGTCTATGATTGATCTTTTTGATTAAAATTATTTTGACACTATGCACTTATAATAGTATCAAATGATTTGTTTTTAACGTACCAAGCATGTTTGTCTATTATAAGGGAAAGCCTTATCTTCCGGCTTGTGTTGCATTGTGTGATAGGACCTAGGTCTTATAATAGCTTCATTTTTTCCAAAAAGCATTGCGCTGTTTTGTTATATGCACTGGTATTCTTGGGAGGAAACCCGTTCCGTGTTATATAGCGTGGTCCCTTGATATATCTGATTTAAAGTAAAGTTTTAGATAACTGTTTTAGTTCTCACACCAGTCACATAACTGACCTGGAGTTTATTGTTTTAACCTAAACTCTGGGTGTCCTTATTTTGACATGGGCAGCTAGTAGTTTTGGTTTTGCAGATTTATATTCGCCGGATCCTGGTTTACAGCAGGAACGACACTTAGAAAGCTCTGTATCCGTGTATTACTTCTAGTTGTGTATTGTATTATTTTCCACTGCTATATAATGTATTGTAATCTCTTATATTTTATAATGTATATTATTTATTAATACTCTGTATATTCTTGTATTCTGACGAATTGTTGTAATAAGTAATGAAATATTCTTCTGTTTGCGTTCCAATTTGTCGTGTTCTCAAAACAATCAGGGGTTTCGAACGGTCTTGGTCCGTTTAGCGATCGATTCGGATCGAGCGAAATTTCTTTTCGTCTCAGTTTTATATCAGAGCCTTGGTTTACAAAGCTCAGAGAACAAGAAACGTTAGAACCGAATGAAAGAATTCATCAGAGATTGGATTAGTAAAATCCAATGAGAATGACCCGTTAGAAATGGGATCAGTAGTATCCTAGAACGAGTGTAAAGAGTATATTTTTAGAAATGAAACCAAATTTTGTTTTGAAAATAAAATTCAATTATATGTATTTGATTATTTATTTTATATTGTGTTTGGACAATCAAGTATATAAAAATTTTGCGTATACGTCTGATCCGCGTGTATTTGAAGTTTTAGTATACTGGGTAGATATAGAATTACGCTCTAGTCGTCCGAAGATGATACTGATGATTGATATATCATCATCAGTGTTTATGTTCGAGTGACGAAAGTGTAATATTTATATATTTCCACAGACTGGTGCGAGAACCAAAACTAGATAGGGTTATTATTGTGATTTGGCATCAAAAATGTGATTTTTGGACTATGTATCAAAATTATGAATTTGAAGTGATAATCAACTAATTGATTGCTGATTATGTTGTTTGATTATTAGTTGATTAAACAAATTCGAACCATTTAGCCAAATTGATCAAATAGTGAGTTTTATTGAAAATTAGTCGCATTTGCATGCATATACATGTACTTACATTGAACAGGTCATAGCAAGGAGGCTAGAGAAGAGGAATAAAATTGTTTGCCCGTTAAATAGGCACACGTTTACAAATTTATTGGGGTTTTGATGATTTTATGAGCCGCTTGGCTGTTTCTTTTTCTTTTTGGATTGGTGAGGGCCATGGGAGGCTATTTGAAATATCCCGAATCTCCCGGTGCAGGGGAGGTTATGGCATAAAATTTTGAAAATTTAGGGTGTTAGCCAAATTTTTGAAAATTTGAAAAGTTCTTAGAAACTGAATAGTTGAAGAACTTAAGTCGTAATGAAAATAATGAATGTTGAGTTGGTTTGTAAAACAACTTTCGGCTTCGTTCCTTTTTCGGGGATGAAAAGTTTTAAGTGGGGGAGATTGTAATAACCCGGAAATCTGAGCTAATTTAAAATTTTTATTTTTGCAATTTTAGTGAATTTTGAATATTTAAATGATATATTTTAAATAATAACGACGAGAAATTTAATTTGAATAGAATTAAAAAATGAATATATTCATATAGATCGATGTTAGAATATAAATAATTATTTTTAGTTATAAAAGGAATTGAAAATGCCCCGGTAGTTTGAAAATTCGATTTCAAAGTCCAAAGGAATGTACAGGGTTCAAAATAAACTGGATTTTAGTGAAACCAAAAATATTAGGATCTATTTGAGAATATCTTTCCAACGAATCCGAAAAATCAAAATTTCATAGCGGGAATCAAAAGATATGCCCAGTTGAAAATTCAGAATAGTCGTTATGGAATTCTGGCCCTTAAAAATAGAAATTTTGCAAACGACCTCGGTTTTCGACGAAACCACTTTTGTTGGATGCTTGATGTCAAGTTATTGCTAGGTTTCATAATTCGTAATTTTCTGAATCAATATGTGAGCATGGCAAAGGAAAACTCGTTTGACCAGTTTTAGTTGATTTTAATCGACTGGAAAATGGCCTTTTTCAAATGGTCTTGGAATTTGATGAAATTAGTTTTGTTAGGACTGTATCGTCAATACGAAGCTAGAAAATATTTTTTGGGAATTTTTATAGTCCGCATGTGACCCCGGTAAATTAAAATGTACGTTCAAATTCAATATATACTGTTTTATATTTTGAATTTGATAAAAACTGATCGTAATTGCCAAACTGGCTTATGAACCATATCCCATTGTATTCGGAATGGGGGTAATTAGCTAGGGGCAACAGTCGTTGGGCTCGAATTGGTGTTCGAGTAAAGAATTAACTTTTTTGGACTTAAATGGAATAAAAAAAATATTTTTATATAAAACCCCTTCCTCCCTCATTCAACAGTCAACACTCTAAAATAAAAAAATAGAAAAAAAACAAAACAAAGAGATCGACGTTCTCGTCCTCCATCGCTCCCCACTCCAGCCGACGCTGCCCACCGCCTGGGCCCCCCAACGCTGGCGACTCCTTCCTTCCCCCTCCTCCTCAGGCGCTTCTCTCTCCTCATCTAATTAAACCGCCATGAAGCCCCAAGCCACCGAACGACGTGAAACCCTCCCTCCCGACCACCGGCGGCGAGCCGCATGAAGCCCCTCCGACCTGCCATCGTCCCCTCCAACGTCAAACACCCCCTTCTCAGGAAAAAAACCAAAATCCAGTGAGTGATGATCTTTCTTTATTTATTTTATCTTCTTTGTTTTAATGTAATAGGTATTAGCAAAATAAAATAATCAGTTTTATTTTTATATAAAGTGAGGTTTTATAAAAATTCGATTTTTATAGAATAATCATGAATAAAAATTCGATTTTCATATATATGTTTAAGGAATAGAAATTCGATTTTTATATGAATGATTGTGAAACAAAGATACGATTTTTATACAAATGGTTTTGAAACAAAAATATAATTTTTATTATGAGGTGAGCGAAATAGAAATATAATTTTTATTATGAAGATAGCATATTAAAAATATGATTTTTATATTATAGAGATAATAAAAATATGATTTTTATATTATAGATATAATAAAAATATGATTTTTTATATAGCAGAGATAATAAAAATATGATTTTTATATTATAGAGATAATAAAAATATGATTTTATATAGTTGAGATAATAAAAATATGATTTTTATAAGATAGGAAATATAAAAATTCGATCTTTATATAAGAAGTAGAGATATAAAAATATAGTTTTCATATAGAAAGAAGCGTGGTAAAAATACGATTTTTATGTATATAGCGTTGAAATAAAAATATGATTTTTAACATAATCTGTGTGAAAACAGATTACGTTGAAAATATGGTGAAGGTTGTATACATATGAAGAGTCGCGGTGTTTGGTTAAGCTTATGGGTGAGAACTCCTCACTTTTAATTTATTTTATAGTTGAAATATATACTAGGATGCAGACGGTGCTTAGCAGCACCCGACACCATCCACAGACCATGGACGACTTGTTTGTTTGATTGCGTTTGGATTGATTTGTTTGTGTGAAAATTGACTGTGAGGTGGAATGAGAAATAAATATTCATGTGTTGAATAGAATAAAGATTCATGTGTTGAATAGAATAAAATTCATGTGTTGAATAGAATAAATATTCGTGTGTTGAATAGAATAAAAATATATATTCTTGTGTTGAAATAAAAATATATATTCATGTGTTGAAATAAAACTATATATTCATGTGTTGAAGTAAAATAAATATTCATTTACAAATCGAACGATTTGTTTATGTACACCCATTTGAAGGATATAGATTGGGACGATAAATTTTACACATCGCCCAACTGCACGAATAAAACCTGAGTTTGATTGTTTGAAACCCCACACGGGTGTTGGGATGATATTTGGCGTACACTAATCCCAATAATTAGCTGTGAGTCAATCGATAGATTGACAGACTGTGTAAGCGTTAATTATTCATATTTAATGCTTATGCAATTGTGTGGTGCACTCTGGATGATGGTTGATGATTCATCGTTGCTATTATATACATGTGTTGTAGGGAATCCATATAATTAACATTATATGGTAATTGATTGGGTCTCATTCCAATTTGGGAGAATAAGGAATATTATAAAAGAAAATTCATGTGTTGAATAGAATAAAAATATATATATTCATGTGTTGAATAGAATAAATATTCATGTGTTGAATAAAAATATGAATTCATGTGTTGAATAAAAATATATATTCATGTGTTGAATAGAATAAATATTCATGTGTGGAATAGAGAGAAAATTCATGTGTTGAATAGAAGAATAAATATTCATGTGTTGAATTGAATGAAAATAAATATTCATGTGTTGAATTGAATAAAAAAAAATATTCATGTTTTGAAGAAAATATTCATTTGTTGAATAGAATAACGAAGTTATTGAAATATATAAAGCCGTGTTGGTTAGATATGCACCATTTTGACGTGAACGATATTTATATCGATTTTATTCATTTTTATAATGAATATAGAAAAGGAAGTGATTTCAAAATATAACGTTTTGAAAATATTATCATTTATAGATTAATGATATGGAATATTCAATTTTGATTAGAAATTGAATTTGAAGTTGAAATCGTTTTGAAAACGAATTTAAAACTATTTATAAAATACGTTTTGAAAGGAAATCGACGATATATATAATATATATATTTATATATATAATGGCCTGAATAGAACGCGCCGCGCGGCGGTAGTTCGCGAATTTCGACCATCGACTTCGAATGGATATTACGGGAGATCCGACCGTCGGATTCTCCTAGAACCGGAACCATTGGGTTCGTATCGAAAAGAGCTTTCTAACGAAAATTAGAGATTTGAAATCTAATGGTTGGATTTGGAATTATGTCCAAATCAAATTTGGAAAAGGTCGCTGTAAGTGTAGTTCGATGGCCGTTGATGGAATTCGACTGTACCGGCCTTGATAAAATTATTAAAAATAGTAATAATTTGTGTAAAATCATAAGAAATGATTTGTGAAGAATTGAGATGAAAAATTCAAAATTTGAAAAGATAAAAATAGATTTTTATCAAAATGAACTTGTTTTGAACTAGAATAATAATTTATTTATTTTTAAATAAATAAATTGGATTTGAAAGGGTTTTAAAGGTAACCGGAAGTTTCAATAATTGAATTGGAATGGAATTTGATTTTGGGTTTATAGTGAACCGTGTTTTAAATGACATTGGTTCTTTAACCCAGTTAAAGATAGGATATGATTTCCCAAGTTAAATAATCATTGATAGTGATTTTTGGGAAGATTAAAACTAAGTGGAGTTTTAATCAATCTTTAATTAGATTGAAGTGATCGAGAATGGTGTATCACCAGTTTTGTTCCAAGCAATAGTTAAATCTTTAATTAGATTTGAACGTGAAATGGTAATTAAATTTACCGATAACACTGTGGTGTTAGATATGAAGTATGACCAGTTTTACTTCATGGGATGAATAGGTTGGGATTGGGAAATAAAATAAATGATTACTGCGGTGTGGTTGGCTAATCCCGACTAATTTGAATTGATATTCAAAAGAAGATTAAAGAATAAATTTGAGGAATTTATCTTTGATAAAATTAATGGGAACCTTTCCTAAAGTGCAAGAATATTTGAATAAAAGAATATTCTGAATTGGAATGAGGCGTATGTTGTGTTTGTGTAACACTTGTTTATTATATACGCGAGTTATTCAGAAAGACCGGGTTTATCCCATTCTGAATAACTGATTTGACGTGGTGTAGAGGATGAAGATGGTGGTCGAAGACCGGAGGTCTTCACATCATTTGGGTGATTACTGATGATCTTGATTGGGTTGTACACCCAAGAGGAGTGAATCAGTTGGTGGTCGTCCAGACGTACTTGGAGATCAATGGATATGCGAGGTACCAGGTGCCTCCGATTTCGTTCAGACCCAGAACGAACTTGTATGGACTGTGTGTCTGACATTGGATTTTGCTCTGTGTTGATTGATCTCTATTAAATATACATCTGCATGGTGAAGGGGAATTCATTCACTTACTTCACCCTTCTCTGAGACGTACGGGATCAAAGGTTGTATATCGATAGACATCAGTCGCATGCTGTGAATTGCTTGTGTGAATTGCCTAAGTGGCAATTGATCAAGGCTTCTTTTGAAAAGCAAAGTCTTGTGGTTGATGATCAAAGCACCGCCTGTGTGGCATAGCTTTGTGTAACGTTGATTCGCGAGCCTCACACCCCGGTTGTGAACCAGAAACGGGAGAGGACCTCAGGGAGGGCATGCGTTTCCTTCTAGCTAGGGTGGTGTCAGTGACCTACCAGCCCTGACATTTATATTATTTTCACCTGTGTGGTTGTTGTTGTTGCAAGGCGCCTCAGATATATCGATGACTGTGTGGAGCTGATGGAGTCATTTGGCTCATTTATGCCCAAAGGGCGGGGAAACTTAGTGTTCAGGCATAATAATCCACGTTGGTGGACCGGCCCTGACGATCCATGGGCCAGTTGTGGCTGTTCCTGAGACTCGGGCTAGACAATCTCGAATCGGTAGAGGACGATCCCTGGCCTCGGTTCATAGATGGAAATCCAATTTCCAAGTATGTGACATTTGCGGTTTTGATTGTAGAGCTTAGTATTGGCGACATGATATATGGTACCCATGCCATCTATGATTGATATTTATGATTAAAATTGTTTTGACACTATGATAGTATCAAATGATTTGTTTTTAACGTACCAAGCATTTTTGGCTATTATAAGGAAAACCCTATCCTCCGGCTTGTGTTGCATTGTGTGATAGGACCCGGGTCTTATAATAGCTTCACTTTTTCCAAAAAGCATTGCGATGTTTTGTTATATGCACGGGTATTCTTGGGAGGAAACCCGTTCCGTGTTATACGGCGTGGTCCCTTGATATATCTGATTTAAAGTAAAGTTTTGGATAACTGTTTTAGTTCTCACACCAGTCACATGACTGACCTAGAGTTTATTGTTTTAACCTAAACTATGGGTTCCCTTATTTTGACACGGGCAGCTAGTAGTTTTGGTTTAGCAGATTTATATTCATAGGATCTTGATTTACAGCCGGAACGATACTCGGAAAGCTCTGTATCCGTGTATTACTTTTAGTTGTGTATTGTTAGACCCAAAAGTGGTTCTAACACCCAAATTGATTTGAAACAAGATAAAATGAGATAGAAATAAAAATGAACACACAAGATTTATAGTGGTTCGGCGAACAGATGCCTACGTCCACTTATTCTTTACTATATTTAATAATTCAGTTGCAAATACAATGATAAATCCACTCACAACTCACTTTTGTTCACTCAATTGACTAAAACAAGAAATAAAAGATGATTTGGATTTTCCGGGAGTAATGGAGTTCGGATGTTGGAGGTGATTGAATTCTCTAAGTGTTGAAAAAAGATCCTTCTCTTTGTCTCCAGATGGGGTATTTATAGGTGTGAATTTGCCTGAGATTCAATCCGGGTCGGACCACGTGTTATCCATCGCTCTTTCTTCGGGTTCGGATGAACTATCAAGCTGACAACGCATCAAAGAGATGAACGTTAGGGGTAGGAATTAGTCATAGCCGGTTCGGTTCTCCAGGCGATATTAAAGGAGATTAACCTGGATCATGGGTGCGGGTCGGAGGCGTGCAGGTTGGGGGTTCGGATCGGAATACCCGATCCGAACCGGAGTGGCTTGGACGTCTCTCCTTCTCTGGCCTACTCCGCTCCGCTCCAACGTCGTGGCAAGCAGATGGCTTTCCGATCCATTTGAGGTTTATTTGCCTTTCGATCCGATTGGATATGTTTTGCCAATCTGTCCAGTAAGAGACAACCGATCCGAACAGGGAACTCTATCCGATCCGAACCAATATGCTGCTATCAATCTGAATTGTGGTGTTTTCTTCCAATCCGAACCGAAGTCTTATAGCTTAAAATACTCTTCAATGGTTGGTTTCTTGACTTTGTGTTGCCTAGTTCACAAAGTAGGCTAACATTTTGCCCCCTCAAAGGATGCTTCTGTTGTACAAAGCGTGCTTTGACATTGTTTAAATGCTAGTTCTTGAATCAGAACAGTCAGGAGTAATTCACAGATTTCCATTCGGTTCGGCGTCCGACCCGAGCACATTTTCTTCATTTCTGAGCAAATTTGGGAACTCTTCTCGCCATGTAATGCTTCTTGTAGGTATGCTCTTCCTTTACTCTCCTTCTCTTCAATTCGAGTTGGATGCTAAATTAACGTGTGAAATTTGCTCGGTTCGGATTCCGATCCGAAGCGTTTTCGTGGATTTGGTTCTTAGACATTGGGCCTTCAGGCAAAGTTGTGCTACTGGGCCTTCACTCCGGTCCGAGCGGGTGAGACAGAATAGGAATACGAGGAGTCAACACCATTCCTTTTATAAATCCGCCACTATCTTCCTTCCTTCTTCTTTTCTGCTGCCGCTCCCAACCTTAGTATTGAAAACGTCAGAAACTCGAATATTCTGAAACTATTCTTCGTAGATTTCTCAAATCGAACATATAGGTAGCTTTTTAATCTCGAGTAACTTCGTTGTAACTGTACTTGGTTTCAATTCGTGATTGATTGGGATGGTTTAGCCACGGGGCTTTACTTGAACTCCACGTCGTTACTGGTGGATGCGCCATCGCTTCGAGGCGTTGCGAGGCTGGAGAGGGCAAACATTTGCCCTCAACGATAGCTCTGGTGATAAAACGGATTCGTTTGTGAGTAGGGAGGAAAGAGGAAGAAGACGAAGAGCGTGATGACAAATCGGGGTTGATTCGGGGAGAATACGAAGAAGCAAAAAAGAAGGATAGGGGATCGGTTCGGGTTGCACACTTTAGAAAGACGGGAAGGAAAGAAAACGTCGGTTCGGGTCGGAGAAGTGAATGGGATAAGAGGTTGAAGTAAACGGACCGGTTAAGTGATACTGGTTCGGTTCGGATCGGGTCACCCGATCCGATCAGATCAGTCCTGCTTCCGAACCCGTTGCTTCCCTTGTCTTGAACTGACCTTGCGTTAATGAAGCATCTGAACCGACTGTTATCTGTATTTGTATTGAGCCAGTCATCATATGCATATCCGAACCGAACCGAACGTATCAAATTTGGCACATAAAGACTACCCAACTAATTCAACTAACATTTACTCTAGACGAATATGCTTCGCGGACAGTTAGGATAGTGCCTTGTGAACATAAACGAGAATAAAGAACAACTCTGACTATCACCTTCTCTTTAAAGCTAGTCTTACATTGCTGTACTTTTATTTTGTATTTCCCGCATTTGCTGCACACACTTTAGTTCACACACATGCACAAAAGGGGGACACGGGATAATTTACTCTAATTCGTGCTATTGCTTCTTCAATAGTTCTATGACAATGAGGCCCAGACGCTCTTCTCGTCTAGCTGAGAGGAAAGAAGCTCCGGAAACTTCCAACAAAACCACTCTTAAGGATATATCTTCTTCATCTGACCCGGAATGGGACAGTGAGGGTTCGGATTACGGAATCGGTCATCGGGAAAGCGACGAAATGTCTTCAGAAAATGAAGTTTCCCTGGGCTTTGAGGAGGAAGGAGGGATTGGTGACAATCGAGCACCCGATGAATTTGACTCAGCCATCATATTGGAGTCACCTCCAGATTCCGTAGAATCAACAATTGACAACGACCGACTTGTTAGAATTTGCTTGAAGTATGGAATAATGAAAAGGGACACCTTAGTGCCCTCACGCTCTGACCGTCCCCACAACCCTCCAAAAGGATATATAACGGTCACTCGACTGATGTGCATGGTTGGCGCCATTCCTCCATTCTCGCCTTTCATCGTTGACTTCTTAAGACAAATGCGGATTGCCCCCATGCAGTTGCATCCCAATTCATATGCCTATATGCATACCTTATTCATAGCATATCGTGAAATTCTTGGCGTAGAGCTCACGTTTGATGATGTTCATTTCTTCTATAATTTCAAACATCGGACTAGAGAAACTCCATCTTTCTGTTACTTTGAATCAGTCCCAAAAAGGAAGATAATCTCTACGCCGTTTAGTAGTAAAGCTGGAGATTCCAGACTAGAGTGGTTCTATATAAAGCAATAGTCTGGATGCGCCAGGAGATGGACAAAATCAAGTAAAGCATTGATTTTCTGAACCCGGACTTTATACACTTGAATCATCACCCTGACCTGTTTTCCTTTTTGTTTGCAGTCGACAATCCCAAACAGGTATCAGACCAAGTGTTCTTTGATCGGATGCACCGTCTTCTTAATGGCGACCAAAAATTCCTGACTATCGACGAGGTCCTTAAAGATGAATACCTTCATTTTCACGGGCTGCTATCCGTTTTCCGTAGCATCGGTCATGGGACGGTCCCTTATGCATACATTCCTCCAGTGGAAACAGTTCCAGAGATAGGAGAAGGCTCGGGAATTCCTGCAGCTCCTCTTCAAACTTCACCTTCTCCCTCTTCCACACAAGATGACGAACTGGCTAATCTGGCCGAAAAACATCGTGAAGGGTATATTGCCCCCGAGGAGACTACTTCTCCAGACAAGTCAAAGTCTTTCCAAGAGTCGCCACTTCGCGCTTCCGAAGGGGATGTTCCTAGCACCGACGAGCACATATTTCAGGGTTTGGGGGATCTCCCCTTACCTGAGACTATATATACTTCAGAAGATTTCAGGAAGGACCCTTTAGTCTTCACTTCTTCTGAAGAAACTACTCCTGCTAAGGCCAAAGAGCCTGCCCGCACCAGTCTAGCTTCAGACTCGGGTTGGTTGGGGGGACACACACACCACTTAGGATGCACTTTACACCACAGCATTAGCATTCATTGCACTTCTTTCTCCATGAATCCATTGATTCTAAACTTCGCTTATTTTATCGTGCAGGTACAATGTCTCGGTCCTATTATGATATAAGAAAGCTTCGTCGCAGCATGTCCAATCCTCCTCAAGATGTCGAGTATGATCGCCGGGATGACCGTGGTAGGGAGGAAAGAAGACCCTATGATCCCTATCGATCTCGAGCCTCACGCTCCCGCTCACCAGTTCGACCGGAACAAGAGAAATACAAGAGCTATCAAGGTCGTAGGGAGGAGGATAGACCACAATCTAGGGATTCCACTTCCTCCCATGAAAAGCGGAGTAGAGAGAAAACTCCTCCAAAGGAAACTGGGTCTCGAAGTAAGCAAAAAGTCCCTGCTACTAAACGACCTAGGACAGACAAGGGTTCTACAGAATCTTCTTCAGGAAGGGACACCGAACTAACAATCCTTGCTCCTCCTCCACCAGATGCGGGAACTGCAGTAAGGCTGGCATATTTAAAGGAGCAATTTCCCGAGCACTACTTCGAGACTCTGACCTTTCTACCTACCCTTGAACCTATTTCTTCTAATTGGGCAGATGAGGCTAAGGCAAAAATTGATTTGGTGGAAAAACAATATACCGAGATGTTCAAGTATTCTCGCAATCTTTCCAGAATCATCCGCACTCTAATGACAAATGCTGACTCAATGCACAAAACTGCGGAGGAGGATGCTAAGGCCTTAAAGACCTTAGGAAAGGACCTAGAAGACACTCAAGCCCAACTAGCTGTCGCTCAAAAGAACGCTTCTAATTTCAAACAACAGTTTGAGGACATGCAAAAGCGTTATCATGACTTACTTGAGTCCCACACTCAGGAGCGTTCTGAGTTGAAGAAGCAAGCTGACGAGGCCAAATCAGAGGCTGCTAAGACACGCCTTGCTTATGCTGAGCTTGAACAGAAAAACGCCGAGTTAGCGAAAAGGAGTGTTGAGTTAGAAAAGAAGAACGCTGACTTGGCTTCAAAATTGTTGGAGGCGGAAAACAGGGCTGCTCTGGCTGAGGGCAACGTGGAATGCGCTATTAAATCTGCGGAGGAAACCCGCAAACAACTATCAGAGGCGGAGGCTGATATTCAGGGCTTCGGCGAGCTAATGATAGAATTCTTCGCGCACATTATTCGTCGTCGAAACATTTCCTGGATCGAGGACTATCCATCCACTCTGGTTCAAGCGTGGAATCAAATCGTCGAGTGGGAAAAAGAAGAACTTAAGGTCGATTCCCTCGATGAAGATAAGCTGATGGAGAAATACTTGAGAGACGACGAACCGGAGCGCCTAGCTGAAGGGCGTCGTCTTATTGCTGAGGCCATGGAAGAAGAGAGGCGGAAGTCTAAACAGAAAACCATTCCTGAAACTGGTTCCTCCTCTTCTGCTCCTGTAACTCCCGAAGTAGAAGGGTACGATCCCGAAAACCCGGGAATTCCCCGAACAACTCTGCTTTCTCCCATTCCTGAAATAACTCCAGAGGTAGTAGTCACCCCCGCTGAAAAGTCTTCAGAAGGTATCCCTATCTTTTCTCCTCAATTTGCCAAGGCTACTACTACCTTTGGCTACATGATGGAACGTTCGATGAGAAATCCTTTGCTTTCGCCTGAGTTGATAACCGATGTTTCTCATTTTGTAGGCGTTGAATCATCCGCAAAGACAGATGTAGCTCAAGGAGCTACCGCTGGGACAAAGCCCGCTGATAGGGTCAAAGAGGGGGAAGACAAGGCTGCTTCAACAGACCTGGGGGAAAGAAGTGAGCCAACTAAGGTCACTACTCCCCATGATGAAGAAATGATTGCAGCTTTAAAAGACGACGGAGGAGACGAGGGGCATGATGAGGAACCGGAGGTTACAATAACCGGGGAGTCAAAAAGCGCCGATGACGTTACCTTGGCGACCATGAAGGCCGATCAAGACAAGCGCTTGCAATTAAAGGCTGAAGAATTAGACCCTGAGGTCCTCAAGCCCCTCGCGGTTGTGGATGCAGGTTCAAGGTTAGTTGTTAAGCTCTCAACTAGATCTATTACCGAAGAACTTGCTAAAAAATCTTCTCTTGATTCCAGTGCCCCGCCCTCCGGGAAGAAGTCTGCTGGCTCCAGTACTACATCTTCAGGGAAAAAGAAATCAAAACGAATCTTGACTGAAGCCGAGAAGGAAGCAAAGGATGCGGAAAAAGCTGCCAAGAAATCGAAGGCTCATCCCAAACCCAAATAGTGGGTTCCCCTGTGTCCTTTTAGCATCTTTGTAAACCAATAAGTGCTGCTACAACAGCAGCTTCCGCACTTTCTTTTTTAGTTATTTCCCTGTACAAATTCATTCATTTGTAAATAAAAATAATTCACTTTTTGCAATGTTTATTTGTTAGCAGTTCTGCACTTATGTAAAAATGCATGTCTATAGTTATGAAACAAAGTTGCGGAGAGAGGAGATATGCGTATGTATATGTGTCCCCAGTCAATCTCCATAAGTTATTCAGTGCTTAACCATGCAGTCTGAATGCTCCCGATTCTCTAACGGGATAGCATTTCCTGTGTCATCAATACCTGTTGTTTTTCCTGGCATTTCTTTTATACTCTCTCTCATTCTCTTGAGAGTTAGAGTTCGAGTTCAGTTATTTGTTTATTCCCCGGTCGTTCAACGGGAAAAGATTTCTTTCTCGGCGCTCGGTCGGAGACGCCTTTATACTCTCTTTCTCTCTGGAAAGTTAGAGTTCGGAGTTGAACCTCTTTCTCTGCGCTCAGTCGGAGACGCTTTTATACTCTCTCTCTTTCTCTGGAGAGTTAGAGTTAAGAATAGAATTTCTTTTTCAGCGCTCAGTCTGAGACGCTTTTATACTCTCTCTCTTTCTCTGGAGAGTTAGAGTTAAGAACAGAATTTCTTTTTCAGCGCTCAGTCTGAGACGCTTTTATACTCTCTCTCTTTCTCTGGAGAGTTAGAGTTAGAATGTCGTTTCCTCATTCTTTTACGTTTTATTGCACAAATAATCATTGTGCTTCTTTTTATGTCCAGACTGTTTTCAACCTTTTTTAGGCTCTTAGTTATCCTGTATTTTATAATCACAACAGAACAACTAATGAATGTAAATGCATAAAAGTAAATAACACACAATATTTTTATAGTGGTTCAGCTAAGTCGTAGCCTACGTCCACTTTATAGTCCTTTATTCATATCATCGGATTTTCCCAAGGCAAAGCATGTCTTGTCACAGAATCCACAGTAAAAATAACAAAAAATATAGCATTTCTAATCCAAATATCGCATTAAGTGTTGGGCATTCCATGCTCGAGGAACTTCTTCGCCATCTACGGTCGTTAACTTGAAGGTTCCTTTTTCAAGTTTCCGTTGGATGACAAAGGGTCCTTCCCATTTTGAGCCGAAGTGAGGAAGGGATGGAAAAACTCTCTTTAGCAGCAAATCTCCTGGTTCAAAAGTTCTGAGACGAACTTTTTTGTCATAATAGCGTGCCATCTGACGCCGATGTCTTGCTGCACGCAAGTCTGCTTCGTCCCTTTTCTCTTCGATTTCATCAAGAGACTCAAGTAAAAGTGCCTGATTCGTCATCGGGTCATAATACGTCACCCTGTGGGAAGGAACTTCCAATTCAACTGGAATTACTGCTTCTGAGCCAAAGGAGAGAGAGAAAGGGGTATGACCGGTAGCCGTTTTAAACGTTGTTCGATATGCCCACAAGGCTAGGGGCAATTCATCAACCCATTTTGCCTTTGCACGCTCTAATCGCTTCTTGAGGATGGATTTTATTACCTTGTTTATTGCCTCTACTTGCCCATTCGATTGTGGGTAGGCAACTGCAGTATATCGTTTGTCTATCTTATATTTCTGGCAAAAATTTCTGAATTCAGTGCTATCAAATTGGGTCCCGTTGTCAGTAATAATCGTCCTTGGGATCCCGAATCGGCATATAATATTTCTGACCACAAAACTTACCACCTTTCTTGTGGTGATCTTAGTCAAGGGCTCAGCTTCCACCCACTTTGTGAAATAATCCACGGCTACTATGGCATACTTAGCCCCTCCTTTAGCAATTGGTAAAACTCCAATGATATCGATCCCCCATGTGGCAAATGGCCAAGGACTCACCATCGATTTAAGCTGGGTTGACGGTGCCCTGGGGATTTTGGCGAATCTCTGGCACTTATCGCAGCGTCGTGAATAATCAGCTGCATCTTTGTTGATCGTAGGCCAGAAGTATCCGTACCGCAATATTTTCTTTGCTAAAGTTTGACCTCCTGTATGATCTCCACACTCACCTTCGTGCACTTCTCTCAGTACACGCTTGATGTCGTCGTGTGCGATACATCATAACAGGGGCATAGAAAATCCTTGTCTATAGAGAGTATCGTCTTGTACAACATATCTGGTAGCTTTGCGCACTACAGCTCTCTTTTCACTCTTCTTTGATGGGAGTGTCCCATTCTTAAGAAAATTCTTAATCGGAGTCATCCATGACTCCTTCTCTGGTTCCGCTTCAAAAGCGAATTCAATTTCCATTGACTCGAAGCTTGGCAACTCCAACGTTTCAATTGGAATTACCTCAGTCTCTTCTGGATTGTCGGAACTAGCCAACTTTGCCAGTCTATCCGCTTTCTGGTTTTCAATTCTGGGAATATGTGTTATGTTGTACCGCTCTAAGCTATTTAATAGCTCTTTCACTTTCTTGAGGTAGGCGATAAGTCGAGGTCCTCGAGCCGCGAATTCCTCTCGCACTTGACAAACAACAATCTTAGAGTCACAAAATATGTCCATCACTTTTACTCCGAGGTCTTTAGCAAGTTTCAGCCCGGCAATCAGGGCTTCATACTCAGTATCATTGTTAGTTGCTGAAAATTCTAATCG
This sequence comes from Allium sativum, assembly GCA_030737875.1. NCBI lineage: Eukaryota > Viridiplantae > Streptophyta > Magnoliopsida > Asparagales > Amaryllidaceae > Allium > Allium sativum. Next base: position 154,345,856 of record CM060909.1, on the reverse strand, counting down.
CAGGGCGTAATATAACGACCGTCCCTCGGGAGTGACTAAGACAATTCCAGCTCCGGACCTTCGGTCATTTTTAGCTCCATCTGTATATAACTTCCACGGATTCATCTCTAGCTCATCCTCGGATTTGACCACTCGGTCATTGATTATTTCCTCCTCTGGAACGGTGAACTCCGCAATAAAGTCTGCTAGAGCCTGCCCCCTGATTGATTTTCGTGGTTGAAAATTCAAATCAAACTGGCTTAGTTCTATGTTCCATTTAATCAACCTTCCCGATGCTTCGGGTCTCTGCAACACCTGTCTTAACGGCTGATCGGTGTATATGGTTATTGGATGGGCTTGGAAGTAGTGACGAAGTTTTCGGGATGCAATCAGGAGGCTGTAAGCAAGCTTCTCAATCTTTGGGTAGTTGCGCTCTGCCGCTGTTAATTTCTTACTCACATAGTATACTGGCCTTTGTACTTTGTCTTCTTCTCGAACCAGGGCTGTGCTGACAGCGTGAGCCGAGACTGCTAGATAAACAAATAGTTCTTCGTGATCTACGGGCTTTGATAAGATTGGCGGTTTCTCTAACAGCTCTAACAGATTTTGAAAGGCCTCGACACAATCGGGAGTCCACTGGAAGTTCTTCTTTCCCCTTTTTATCAAATCAAAAAACGGAACACATTTATCGGTGGCTTTGGAGATGAATCTACTCAGCGCCGCTACCTTCCCTGCCAGACTTTGGACGTCTTTGATTCTCCTCGGTTCTTCGATATTTCTAATCGCTGCTATCTGGCTAGGGTTGATTTCAATTCCTCGGGAACTCACAATAAAGCCAAGAAACTTTCCCGACGCCACTCCAAATGAACATTTTAAAGGATTCAATTTCATACGATATTTTCGCAAGATACCAAACATTTCTGCTAAGTCTTGCGTATGGCTGGAAGATTGCCTTGATTTAACAAGCATATCATCCACATAAACTTCCATAGTTTTTCCTATTTGATTATAAAACATTCTATTTACCAACCGCTGATAAGTAGCTCCAGCGTTTTTTAATCCGAATGGCATTACAACATAACAATATAGCCCCAAATTCGTAATGAAACTCGTATGCTCTTGGTCTGGTACATGCATAGGAATTTGGTTGTATCCAGAGTATGCATCCATGAAAGAGAGAAGTTCATGACCTGCTGTCGAGTCTACAAGCTGGTCAATCCTGGGAAGTGGGAAACTATCTTTTGGGCAAGCCTTATTTAAATCTGAAAAGTCAATACAAGTTCGCCACTTTCCGTTTGGCTTCTTTACCAAGACGGGATTCGATATCCAGTCGGGATAAGTCGAATATCGAATAAATCCATTTTGCTTCAATTTCTCTACTTCCTGTTTGAGAGCAGCCGACCTCTCTGGGCCCAGCACGCGTCTCTTTTGCTTTACAGGTGGATGCTTCGGATTTACATTCAATTTGTGACTGATAATGGAAGGTGATATCCCACACATGTCAGCATGGGTCCAGGCGAACACATCTAAGTTTGCCTTCAAGAAGTCTGTCAGTTCTTCAGCACGACGTGGATCCAATTGGGAACCAATCTTCAAAACTTTCGTCGGATCAGCTTTATCAACAGGAATTTCCACTGTCGCTTCATTAGGAGTTGCATTCCTAGCCTCTGGTTCCTCGTCTTTTCTAGGATCCAGGTCTTCAGGTGTTCCTTTGGGCAACTCCTTTGGGATCAATTTCTCTAATTGCTATGTCGAGTCCCCCTTTGAGGGAGACGAGGCATCCTTACTTTCAGCATTAACTCCTTTCATCAACATCTTCAGTTCGGCCACATAGCAGGCCCGTCCAGAGACCTGATCCCCTCTTATTACTCCAGTCCCGGCTTCGGTTGGGAACTTTAGTAACAAGCACCAAGGGGCGATACAAACTCTAAATTCAGCAAGGGCAGGTCTCCCTAAAAATGCGTTATATGGCGAATCTACGTCCAATACTACGAACTGAAGCATTCGCACTCTTCTACGTTCTCCTTGCCCTAGGGTCACGGGCAACTCTATATATCCCATGGGAGCTGTCGTCGCTCCGTTGAAGCCTCTAATCCATCCTTCACAAGGTTTCAGATTTTCGGGCTCAAGCTTCATCTGATCAAATGACTTCTTGAACAAAATATTAACGGAACTTCCGTTGTCTACTAATACCTTATGGACCAAGGCCGGCCCAATGGTGGTAGTAATAACCAACGGATCATTGGTGGGAGATTGTATCCCCGTGTTGTCTCGGCTGCGAAATACCACGTCATCGAACATAGTTTTTTGTTGTTTTATGGGGGTGACATCTTCCAAATCGTCACCTTCATTCACATCTAGATGCTTGGCAGCATTCACATATTGGTCCATTGACCTAAAACTTCGGATTGCCGGGTGAGGTCCGCCTACTATGGAGTTGATGACAACCCCTTTACCTTTCTGCTGCGCGGTAGGCTTAGGAGCAGGTAGGATCTGTTTTGGAGCCTGCTCTCCTTGCCCCCTGTCCCTCGGGGCAACCTTGTACTCATCCAACTTTCCTTCACGCAGCAGCTTTTCAATTACATCCCTCAAATGCCGACATTCATTGGTCGAATGTCCATGTGTTCCGTGAAACAAGCAAAATTTCCCTGTCGCCATTTCTTTCTCGGTCGAATCACGAGGTGGCGGTCTTTTGTACTGCAACACATTGTACGTATCCAGGTAAATATTTTCCAGGGTGTCATTCAATGGTGTATAGTTCTCGTAGTTCTGGAATCGGGGCCTTTTGTTAGGGTCGCTTCCCCTATTTCTGTTTCTCCTGTTACCGTTCGAATTACGGTTGTTGTTGTTTCCCCCATTTCCAGTATTGCTGTTTCCACCCTTGTTTCCTACATTTACTTCAACCTTGCCAGAACTTTCCCCAGACTGCTTCACGGCAATATTACTCTGCACATTCTCCTTTGAAGCTGTCTCAGACTTTCTTTTTCGGTTTGCCCTGGCTTCCTCTCGTCTCAGATAAATATCGGCTTTTTCGTAGAATATCGCCCTTGTGGGGGGTGTTTTCCCAGAAAGGTAGTCTCCAAACTCGGATTCAGGATCGACTCCTTCCTTCAATGCCATCAGAATAGTGGGCTCGTGCGGGTCACTGACCTCAGTTACAGCTTGGTTAAAACGATCTAGATATGCCCTTAAAGACTCTCCCGGTGCCTGTTTGATTCTCAACAATTCAATAACACTCTTGGACTTTCGGGCATGTAGTCGGAACTGGTTCATGAAACGCTCGCTTAGTTCTTTGTAATTAGAAATTGACCGAGGAGGAAGTCGGGTAAACCAAAATAATGCCACATCTTCTAGGTAGATTGGGAATGCTTTGCACTTCACTTCATCAGGGGCAGCAGCGGCATTCATGAGCCACGAATACCGCATCAAATGATGTCCTGGATCAGTCCTTCCGTTATATTTGTCCATCTGTGGCAAGTTAAAGCGTCGGGGAAACTGGAAGTCTAGGATATCGTCAGTGAACGGAGTATGGCTTCGCTCAATGCCATAGTCTTCATTTGTATAATTCCGGCTCTCGGACATAATTCGGCGAACCATTGCCTGCACATCGGCACTAGTTAGGGGCTGCTCAGGTTCCCTGGCCCTAGTGTCCGAGTTCCTTCGGGGCTCTTGCTCAGGAGATGCCCTTCTTCTTCGAGCTGCCTCTGCTCGATTCCTTTCCCTGTGTTCCCGGTCGATCTCGGGAAGAGGGGACTGGAGTCTTTGCCCCCGAGTGGGGCTATCGTTTCCTAATGCTCGTGCGATATCCTCGCGAGATCCCAAAGATCCAAACGTTAGCTGCTCCACGTTCTGAGGTCGTTCGAGTGGCCTTCGTTCACGGGGCCTTTCTTCCTCGGAAGATGAAGATTGATCTACAGGTGTGTGACGAACCGGTGATGGAGTTCTCTGCCGGCGGAGCTCATTGATCTCCCGACTCATGAGCCTCATATTTTCCTGCATCATGAGATTAGTGCGCTCATGAACTCTCATAGCTTCCCTCGTGCTCTCAAGCATATCAAGCAAGCGCGAGAAATCTCCTTGAGTGATGGGCGCAGATGAATTGACCTGATCACCAACCCTGGCAGCTGGAATTGGAGCATTCGTGGGGACTCGAGTAGATGTTCCAGCTTCACCAAGCATCGGGTCGGATCGGAGGTAGGAAGTCGGGTCGGATCGGAGCTGGGGTGCCTGGTCGGATCAGTGTGCAGCGAGCAACTCGGGTCGGTTCAGATTGGGGGAGTGCACTGCTTCAGAGTCTCCTACCCGGATCGGATCGGAGCTCTCCCCTTGCTGTCGGTTCGGATTTCCTGCATTGATTCTTCCTGCTGCTGAACTCTGCCCCCGAGACCTTGTTACAACAGCATGTTGCTGATCTTCTCCAGCTCCATTTCCTTGAACAGACTGAACTTCCTTGCCTTTTCCTTTGGCCATGAGTTTTTGACAATTACTTCAACGAATGTAAGAAAGCGGAGAAACTTAAGGATTCACTTCTTTGAACTCAACGGTCCAAAAAGTAGAAAGAGATCCCGGAAAATAAAGAATTTAGATGAGGATTCTCAGTGAAAGCACCAAAATGTTAGACCCAAAAGTGGTTCTAACACGCAAATTGATTTGAAACAAGATAAAATGAGATAGAAATAAAAATGAACACACAAGATTTATAGTGGTTCGGCGAACAGATGCCTACGTCCACTTATTCTTTACTATATTCAATAATTCAGTTGCAAATACAATGATAAATCCACTCACAACTCACTTTTGTTCACTCAATTGACTAAAACAAGAAATAAAAGATGATTTGGATTTTCCGGGAGTAATGGAGTTCGGATGTTGGAGGTGATTGAATTCTCTAAGTGTTGAAAAAAGATCCTTCTCTTTGTCTCCAGATGGGGTATTTATAGGTGTGAATTTGCCTGAGATTCAATCCGGGTCGGACCACGTGTTATCCATCGCTCTTTCTTCGGGTTCGGATGAACTATCAAGCTGACAACGCATCAAAGAGATGAACGTTAGGGGTAGGAATTAGTCATAGCCGGTCCGGTTCTCCAGGCGATATTAAAGGAGATTAACCTGGATCATGGGTGCGGGTCCGAGGCGTGCAGGTTGGGGGTTCGGATCGGAAAACCCGATCCGAACCGGAGTGGCTTGGACGTCTCTCCTTCTCTGGCCTACTCCGCTCCGCTCCAACGTCGTGGCAAGCAGATGGCTTTCCGATCCATTTGAGGTTTATTTGCCTTTCGATCCGATTGGATATGTTTTGCCAATCTGTCCAGTAAGAGACAACCGATCCGAACAGGGAACTCTATCCGATCCGAACCAATATGCTACTATCAATATGAATTGTGGTGTTTTCTTCCAATCCGAACCGAAGTCTTATAGCTTAAAATACTCTTCAATGGTTGGTTTCTTGACTTTGTGTTGCCTAGTTCACAAAGTAGGCTAACATGTATTGTATTATTTTCCGCTGCTATGTAATGTATTGTAATCTCTGATATTTTATAATGTATATTATTTTTTAATACTCTGTATATTCTTGTATTCTGATGAATTGTTGTAATAAGCAATGAAATGTTCTTCTGTTTGCGTTCCAAATTGTCGTGTTCTCAAAACAATCAGGAGTTTCGAACGGTCTTGGTCGGTTTAGCGATCGATTCGGATCGAGCGTAATTCCTTTTCATCTCAAAATCAATTGATTGCAATACAAAGAAATATGGACACTAGCTTGTATAATAAAATCATACATAGTAGCTCTGAAAAGAAATAAAGAAACAGCTTGATAATACCCATTAGTCAAGTGGTCAATGTTGTGAAGAGAGGATAAAAAACGAATACGGTCTATCCTTAATGCGCTGAATGTAATGCATATTCAGTAGACTTATGACCTTTCATGAGCTAAAATTAAGTAATTTTGGATTGTTGACCATATTGCACAACACGACAAACTAAGAAACTACAAAAATTCAGTTATAAAAGATACTATAAAGAGCAATCAATTGGCAATAAATATGCTTAGAAATTAATTATCAACCTTATATATGCCAAATATTTATTTGAGAACAAATTGTATCATATATAGCATTATTTCAATTATATATGACATAAAGGAGTAAAACAACCACAATAAATGGAAGGAAATGTGCAACATAAAGAAATCTATCATGTTATCCAAAGCCAAGTTGTATTAGTCTATTAATATATTTATTAACATATGTTAACCAATAAAGAAATCTATCATGTTAACATATGTGTGGAATGCCAGGTTTAAATTGTACCTAATTATTTAGGGGGACAATTAACGACAAGGACAAAAGCCCACTAAAATTTATCCATAAGGACAACCGTCTAATATTTTTTCCAAAAGGACAATACACTACAGTACTCCTGTTCAATTTTCACTCCCGTTCGGTTTCTACCACATCGCGCTTCAATTTTTCTCGTTAAATTTTTCTCCACCGCCGCGATTTTTTTCTCCATGATTTGTTCTTCAAACATCTCCCTCGTTCGATCATCTTCAGAATTTCTCGAGCTCCTCAATTTTTTTGATTTGCCCTAATTTTATCGTCTCAAAAGCTTCATCAATTCATGAAGATGTCGCGGATTTAGATTCGTTTGGCAGTAAATATGATGTCTTCATTTTTTGATTTCGTGAATTCGCCGTAGAAAATCGAACGAGAGAGATGAAGGAGAAAAAATTCGTCGCTGTATACTTTTTTTCATGGTAAAGTTAGCAGCAGTTTCTAGTTATCATTTTTCTATTTTTTTAGGTATCATTGTTCATGTTTTAATAGTGTTATGCTTTTGTGTTTATAATTTTGGTGCTATATCAGTTTTGTATATGTACTGTTGTATTAGCTTTGCAACTCAATCGAAATCATGTCATTTTAATCAATCAAAGTGGGATGTAAACATTTTTTGTATTAGTTTTCCTTTAAAATATCAAAGCAATTTTAGGTATCATTTTTATATTTTTTAGGTATCATTTTTGTATTTTCTAGTTGAATTTACATCATAGTAGTTTTTAGGTATCATCTTTATATTTTTTAAGTATAACTTTTATATTTTCTAGTTGAATTTACATCATAGCAGTTTTTAGGTATCTTTTTTATATTTTTTTAGGTATCGCTTTTATATTTTCTAGTTGAATTTACATCATAGCAGATTTTAGGTATCATTTTTATACGTAAATATTTGTTTATTTAACACTGTTTTATATTCCTTTGTTGTGTTATAATGTTGTATTTATTTTGTAGTTGTATTGTTGCATTATCTATGTATTACAGTCGAACCTATTTCGTTATAATCAACCAAATTGTGATGTAAGTAATTTTTGTGTTACTTTTTATTTAAAACATTACAGCAGTTTTTAGGTATCATTTTTACTTTTTTGGGTATCATTTTTACTGTATTCACTGTGCTATGTTTTTTAGTTACTTTTTGTTGCTGTATTAATTTTGTTGCTATACTGTTGCACTAGCTTTGTAATTCAATTGAATTTATTTCATTTTAATCAATCAAATTGTGATTCAAACATTTTCTGTATTACTTTTGTCGTTAAAATATTAAAGCAGTTTTTAGGTATCATTTTTATATTTTTAGGTAGATTTGTGTTGTTTGCTTTGATAATTGACTTTTTTTTGATACACAACATTAATTCTAACTGATACCCACTGATAAAAAAATAACACCTATCTAGTCAACTCAAATCTCACAAAAATAATATTTATTCTCAATAATACCCACTGATTTAAAAAATAATAGCTATTGATTCAATTCAATTATCACAAAAATGAGATTATTCTCAATAATACACAATAATACCCACTTGTATCATATGATACCTACAACTACACATAACTGATATACTAGGATACACTGTTTTCCTACACAATATAAGTACATACAACAGTGCTCCCCATTCCAAGAATGCATTCATGCATTTACTTGTACTCAACCCAGTCTTAAATTCAAGTAAATTCCAACAGCATGCAGTATCTGCAAGAATTTCATACATAATCAAAACTTATACCAATATAATAATGTAAATTCAACTAGAAAATATAAAAACGATACCTTAAAAAAAATGATACCTAAAAACTGCTATGATGTAAATTCAACTAGAAAATATAAAAATGATACCTAAAAAAATAATATAAAAATGATACCTAAAAAAATAATATAAAAATGATACCTAAAAACTGCTATGATGTAAATTCAACTAGAAAATATAAAAATAATACCTAAAAACTGCTTTGATATTTTAAAGGAAAACTAATACAAAAAATATTTACATCCCGCTTTGATTGATTAAAATGACATAATTTCAATTGAGTTGCAAAGCTAATGCAATAGTACATGTACAAAACTGATATAACACCAAAATTATAAACACAAAAGTATAACACTGTTAAAACACGAAAAATGATACCTTAAAAAAATAGAAAAATGATACCTAAAAACTGCTGCGAACTTCACCATAAAAAAAATTATTTTTCAGCGTTTTTTTCTCGTTCATCTCTCTCGTTCGATTTTATACGACGAATTTACAAAATCAAAAATAACGAAATCATCTCTACTGCCTATCGAATCAAAATCTGCGGCACCTTCAATAATCGATGAAGTTTTTGAGACAAAATTAGGGCAAATCGAATAAAATGAGGAGATTCTTATTACCCTAATCTCTTGAACGAATTCCCAAATTAGTACATGCATGATCGATTTTGGTATGGATGTTTAAAGATGATTGCTGGAGATCGAAACAAAACAGGAAAAAAAATTGCATTCATAATCAATGACGAGATCGACGGTGATAGCAAATTAATGAAGAAAAGAAAACAACGGCCGAATAAATTATCGTAGTGTATTGTCCTTTTGGTTAAATTTTTAGTGCCCTGTCCTTATGAATAAAAAAGCCCTTAGTTTTGTCCTTGTAAATATTTTCCTGTTATTTAGGTACATAAATCAAGTAAGAACATATACAAAGTCAAAACAAAGCACAGTTATCAAATTGGATACCTGTATCAGAACTACATGATCAATCCTAATTTGTCATAAAGCATAATTTTAATATTAATGGTATCTTCATTGAAAATATTATAATTACGTTATTACTGGGATACCAAAGTATACTATATTAGAATTATTTTTATCAATCTTTTTTGATCTTTTTGATGTATATTAATTTACGTATTTATTCTTTGCACTTGCATGATTGGCTAAAATAATTATTTTGATTTGTATAATATACGTAATTTTTATACATATTATAATTCATATGTAGTTTCAAACAATTAAAAAACTACAACAAAATAAATTTTGTTTACCAGTTATATAGTATTACAAAGTCAGTTTTCCCACCATTATGCGGTTATACTAGTAATAAATAATAAATAATCAATTATTTTTTTTAATAAATACTACTAAGTAATTAGGCAGTATTTAGATAAGTACTTATTAATTAATAATTACATTTAATACTATTTAATAATTTAATAACTAATAGTAAGTAATTAATAATCAATAATTAGTATTTAATCAATAAGTTTTAACATTTAATATTTAAACAAGTAATATTTAGTAGTCAAGAAGAAGCAAGATTTAATAATTAATTTTTAATAATTAATTTTTAAGCAAGATTTAATATTCGTTTTTTTTTCCAGTGAAATTTCATGGTTTGAGTTACATATTAAAACAACCCTATTAAATTTCGTCATTTACGTAGCAAAGTAGCAGCTCGCTGCACTATACGTTCAAAAATAAAAATATAAACATCACCCAGGCTGGCATCCGACATAACCAAATGCGGGTTTAAAAGTCTCCAAAATAAATAAATAATCAGTAGTCCGTCTACGTTTTCCTTCCACGCTTTCATTTTCCCTCCGCACTTTAATTTTCCCTCCACTCGTTTCCCCTCTCTTTATCTTTCTCATATATCCACTCAATTAACACTGCTAAATTCCCTCAGTCTGCAGCTTTTCTAATGGATCTCTCGGATTCTAAGGTAATCGATTACTGATTTCATTTGATTTTATCCGAGTATTGCTAAATCAATATAAGAACTGAAGCTACCTAGATCTACAGATTCGAGCGATAAAGAAACCCCATATTCAAATTCGAGTTCGAAGCCGAATCAGATCTGAACTTGTTCGAGTGCAAAACGACTAAAACCTCCGTTTCACGATAGATCCAGGGTAACACGTCTTCGTTTCCGGGCATCTTCTTTTTGCCGCAAGGATCTAGGGTTCAGAGATTTAAGTAATGTTTTCTTAAAGCGAAGGTACTTCAGTAGAATCAAACCATCGTTGTCCAAATTTATAGGTACTTCTATAAACCTAATCAATAACTCTTTTCTTCTAATTTTTTTCGTTTATCAGTTAATTAGTTGTCATATATCTGTGATTTTATTTGAACTTTACTGAAAGCACTCGATTTTCAGTTTTATTCTATTGAATGTGCATTATTATATTGAATTTTTTAGTACTTAAGTATATGTAATGTTAATTTATTTATCTGGTTCATACTGAAATGATAAGATACTACAAGTTGTATATTGGGAACAATAATACATACTGTTAATTTATATGTCATGTACAGTTAGTTTATGGGTTTGTATGATATCTCAAATGAGAATAGATGATGACTGTTAATTTATTTGTCATGTACTGTTAATCCTTTTATAAGATGTTATAACATTCTTAGTTACCATTTGGCTAAAAAGAAGCAGAACCATGTTTGTATTTGAATTGGCAAGCATATATTAGTTTTGATTTGCCGTTCACTTTGGGTCATAAGCAATGATTCGATAGTTAACAGTAAGCTAGTTACTGAGTATTTTTTTTATTTTAGTTGACAATATATTAGTTTTAAATGCATTAAACTATAAGTGTTTTTCCGTCAGCTGGTTACTAAGTGGTCTTCAAATAAATTTCTAGTTCACTGGCCCTTACATATGTTATTATCTGCAAAGATAGTCAGGTAATCATAGATTTACTTGAATTTCATTTGGGTATTTTATATAATTACAAAAAAAAAAAAAAAATCACATCTAGTATTCATTTTCTAAAATTTCCAGTTTGCTTGATTTACTAAAGTTTGGATACATATTTTTGTTTCTCATCTAGCATCCATTTTCTATTCTTCATTTAAGTCTTGCGGGTATAGTTTTTAATTTCATTTATATTTTCTATTTATCAAACATCCATGACAAGCCCAATAATTTTGCATGTGACTAATGTGCTCTACTACAACTGTTCTTTGACACTTTGGAAACTCAATGTAGCAACAGAAATTTTCAACCTGTGGTTTCAGTTGTTGCAAGAATATAATTTGAAAAAAGCGGAGTCCATTTCTATTTATCAAACATCCATGACAAGCCCAATAATTTTGCATGTGACTAATTTCAGTTGTTGCTAGCCATTATTTATTTTGCCTAAATTTCATTTTTCAAAAACTGTTAACTGTTTCTGCTTTAGTAGTAAGGGTAGTTTTCAGCTCTATTAGATATTTGCTAATACAAACTATGTTTTTATAATGAACTGTGTGTTTCAGTGGTATAATTCTGCCAATGGTGTAGGTGAAGAATTAAGTGTGTTCACAAGTTTCATGGTAATGAGCAGTTTAATGATGGAAGATCTTCGAATACTCATCAAAATCGCCCGTTGAAGATGGAACAATCAAAAGTTGTTCCTCAGGTAATAATTGTAAGTAAAGTGTTAATAGTTTTCTTTTTGCACAGTAAAATCATTTTTTAGTGCTTTATTTGTAAGTCAATTTTTTGTTTTATCAAACATTTGGTTCATCAAAAATTTACAGTATCCCAAAAACACTTAAATGCTACTTCAGCTGGTTGTATAACTGGATGGAAGTGTGAGACACTTGAAATTCTTCCAATGCTACTTCTCCACAAAGTAACAAACAAATGAAATAACATTTAAACAAATAAGACAATACAACTAATTAGTGAAATGAACAAATTCTTACCAATGCTATAATTTTGTCATATTAGAGTATTCTGTCAATGCTACTGTTAGTTTTGTCATATGTTCATTCAATAATATGTTCATTTCTTAAATCTGTTCATTCAATAATATGTAAATCCAGGACGGAACCATCTTCATTGGTCGTTCACATTCTTTCAATTGATTACTGCCTTTTGGTAATTTTGTGGTGTTTAGTTATTGCCTTTGGGGAGAGGTAAATTGATTGTTTAGATGTGTAAAAAGTAAAATTCTTTGCTTTTGTGACTGTATGTATAACTAGAGAAATTTTGTTTTACAGGAAGATAGACATCTTTGATGCAAAAAAGCGGGAACATGCCACAACAAGTTATGGATTTGAAATGCTAGAATTATATGTTGGTTTTTACCTTTTAGCATTATTTATGAAATATTATGGATGTATTATCTATTTTTGATGTAAGAATGTTTAGTATGTCTATTATGTAATGTTGAATGTTGATTATGAGATGAGTGATTAATATAATACATTGATTATAAGATGTGTGTGTTGATATTATTTGTGTTGTATTTAAATTAGGATTGTTTATTGAATGGAACGCAAGTTATGTGGGTGATTAGTGTGTGTGTTTATATATATATATATATATATATATATATATATATATATATATATAGACAGACAAATCAGAAGGGGAATAACAGTGGATTACCAACAAATAATGGGAGGTTAAGTTTTACCTTAATTTAATTTTCGTCGCTAATCCCTTGGTAATTAGTAAGGATTTACCAACGGCTTTTATAAATAATATTTTATTATAAATTAATTATCCGTCGGTAAATAGTTGGTATATAAATTAAAATTAAATTAATAAATAAAATTTTATTTTTATTATAAAATTAGTAAAATGACGGAAAAATGTCGGAAAACTCATGCTAAATTCCATCGCAAAATCTGATATAGATACCGTCACGGATTTTACCGACTAAAACGTTATGTAGGAAATCCGTCGCTAATGCATGTTTAGCGACGGATTAGAAGCGGATTCTGCCGCTACTATATGCATTTTTTCTTGTAGTGAATGGGTATACAATTCCTACATTAACATGACAAACAAAATTGATATTTTTGTTTGTTTACAATTCTAATTTCAACATAACAAATAAAAATGATACTTTTGGGTTGCTGACAATTCTATTTCAACATAACAAATAAAAATGATATTTTTATTTGTTGACAATTCTATTTCAACATAACAAATAAAAATGATATTTTTGTGTTGTTGACAATTCTATTTCAACATCACAAATAAAAATGATATTTTTAATTTGTTGACAATTCTAATTCAACGTCACAAATAAAAAATGATATTTTTAATTTGTTGACAGTTCTAATTCAACATCACAAATAAAAAATGATGTTTTTAATTTGTTGACAATTCTAGTTCAACATAACACATAAAAAGTGATACTTTCATGTTGTGGGCAATTCTTACATTAACATGACACATAAAAATGATATTTTTAACTTGTTTACAAATCTATTTTTAACATAACAAATAAAAATAATATGTTTATTTACATATAATTTAATTTCAACATTACAAATAAAAATGTTGTTTTTATTTGCATGCAAATCTACTTTTAACATAACAAATAAAAATAATATTTTTATTTGCATATAAACCTATTTTTAACATAACAAATAAAAATAATATTTTTATTTGTCTACAAATTTCAATAATTCCATTATATACAATTAAATAAAACAGATCACACCAAACAGCATCAATCAAATCAACCGCGTGTAACAACAAACTGAATTTAACAGCGTATTTGTAAAAAAAATCTAAACAAAATAATAATTAATTAATTTTAATTATTTAAAAAGAAATCTCACATTGATTTTTTTACTCCTTTTGAATTTGTCGAAAGTTGTTCCATCGCGTAGATCCGGGTTTTAGGATTTCATTGCATCCAGTTTCGTCAAATTTGGTTTCAATTCGGACAATTTATGATATTACAAACCTTTTTACATAATAAAATTAATTAATAAATTAACTGCACTCTAATTATATTGGCCTGATCCTTCTTCATGTTATAGCCGATTGTTTCCTGAACCCATACACGATCAGAAGAAATTGCCACTGCTCCCTCTCGACACCGCCGTTCGACGATCGAAACCCGCCACACTGACCGTCGTTCTCCCCTACCCTCACGCCAGCAACGCCTCGTGGTCTGCATTCCCCTAGCGCCCCAAAACCCACTAAAACCGATGGTACTTTGAACGCTTGTTTCCCCAAAAATACAACACCATATAAGATCTTCGCCGTTGAATTTGTTGCTCTCATTGAGCTTGACCTTTTTCTCGTTGGGAGCATTTGATTTTGCCAAGAGGATTTGGAGGATCGGGTAGAGGAATTTCTGAGCTTTCCGTTCGTTGATTACAGTGAATGGCGGCTCAAAACGTATAGGCTAGGGTTTAAGTTAATGTATATTTATAATAAAATATTAATAAATTCTCTAATTTACAAAAAAAACCGTTAATTCCTAATAGCTCCAAATTCAACCCAACGAATGTTGCCCCTAGCCAAATACCCTATTCCGGACACAATGGACTAGGTCCCGTCAGCCCATTTGATTGTCTCAACCCACTTTTCTTTAAATTAAAATATAAATCATTTAATTATTTAATGTGATCATACAATTTAATTTACCTGGGCCACATACTGGCTCCAAAAATTCCGGAAAAATAAATCTAGCTATGTTTTGACGATACAGTCCTAATAAAATTAATTTCATCGAATTTGGAGATCGTTTGAAAAATGGCCATTTTCTGGTCGATCCAATTTAAATTTAAATTACCAAACACATGTAAATTTACTGCGCTTACATATTAATTCCAAAAATTATGAAATTTGGAATCTAACAATAATTTGATATTCCGGATCCAACAAAAGTGGTTTCATCGAAAACAGAGATCGTTTGCAAAATGGCCATTTATAAGGGCTATATTTTATATTAAATTCCATAGCGTTTATTTTGAATATTTACGTGGCCATAATTTTTTATTCCCGCTATGAAATTTTTTCACATCCGTTAGAAAGATATTTTCAAACTACCGCGCTATTTCTAACTCCTTTTATAAATAAATAAACATATTCCTTCTAACTTCGATTAAAATAATTTTTTAATCATTATTATTTAAAATAAATTATTTTAAATATTCAAAATCCAAAAAAAATTCTAAAATAAATTTTTTAAATTGGTTCAGAAATTCTAAGTTATTACAATCTCCCCCACTTAAAATCTTTTCGTCCTCGAAAAGGAACGGAACTGAAAGTTGTTTAACTTACTAACTCAATTTTCATTTATTTATTGATTTCAAAAAATTTATTAGTTGAACTAATAATCACATAACACAATCATCAATTAGTTGATTAGCTTTTCAAACATATATAATTTTTATATATTCAAAAATCATATTTTCTAAGATCGGATTATATATAATCACAAATATGTTATTTATAAGTTTGTCACTCTCAACTCATTCTAGGGCATTTATAACCCCATATATAATGAGTTTTCTCATGTTAGGATACTACTGATCCTATCGCTAATGAGTGTTTTTTTATAGGATATTTCGAATCCTACCTCTGATGAGTCTTTTGTTCAGTTCTAACGAGTTGTACCCCAAAGATTTGAGTTAACCAAAGCTCTGATACCAAATGTAACGATACAGATTTCGCCCGGAACTAATAGATCGTTAAATCGACCAAGACCGTTCGAATCCCGCATACGCTAACTCTAAGCATACAACACATCAAAACAAATAACAGAAGACTTTTATAAACATCATAATAATGTTACATCAGAGTACAGAATATATAAGAGTACATCGATAAATAGTAATACAGTGCAAGATTAATTTAAAACAATTTTAATATAACGTAGCAGAAACAAATAAACTAACACAGCGGAAGACTATCAATGCTCTGGACACCGCTTTAAGCTTTGATCCAAAATCCTACTCAATAAATAAGAAATATCTGCAAAACAAGCCACCCGACTACCCGTGTAAAAATATGGGCACCCGAGTTTGCAAGTGAAACAAACTACGAGTCAGTCATGGGACTACTACGAGAAATCTTACTTAACTTATTTAACAATAATAAGGCTAATCACAGGACCATGCCGCTAACGCGAAACAGGTTTACTCCATTGGATTGCCAGTGCATAGAATAAGTAAATCTTTTAAACAATGCAATGCTTTTTAGAAATATGAAATCATTATAAAACTCAAGTCTCATCACACAGTGCAACGCAAACCGGAGGATAGAATTTTACCTTATAATGATCAAACATGTTTGATACGTATAAAACAATATTTAATATGTCTAATCAGATTAAAAATACTTTCAAAGTAAATGTATCAGTCCTAGACAGCATAACTACCATATACTATGTCGCTATAAATAGGTTTACAATCAAATCCGTAATGTCGTATTGGAAATTGTCCTTACCGATTCGAGACACTCTAGCAAATGTCTCAGGATCCCCCATAGTGAACCCTTGGATCCTGTAGGGCCGGTCCACAAATATACCTTAGTGGATTGGCATTTCCTGAATATACTTTTCCCGGTCCTATTGGACCTATCACTTGGCCAGTAGCGACCAATATCGGAGGCGCCTCATTCCATCATCCACATAAGTAAAGATGTCTAGGTTCCATACCATAACACTATTTCTAGCTAGAAAGAAACGTGTGCGCTCCCTGTGTTCCTTTGTCCCGTTTCTGAATCTTACCGAGGCATGAGGCTCGCGTAGTTACGCTATACACAAAGCTATGCCCAAATGAGCTGTGCTTTGATCATCAACCACAAGGCTCTGCTTTTCAATACAAGCCTTGATCAATGCATCTCAGCATGCTACATTGTCAATCCATACCATACCATTAATTTCTGCCAATATACAACATCTGAGCTCATGCATCTCAGAGAAGGGTGTTAAGCAAGAGAATAAATTCTCCGCCACCAAGCAGATATATATTAGCAGAGATCAACGAATATAGCTTAAAGGAATACAATATCAGACATACATCCATTTACAAGTTCGTTCTGGGTCTGAATGAAACCGGAGATGCCTTATTCCTCATCGCGTATGTCCAATACTGAAGAGAGGTTCTCGCATATCTGGACAATCAACAAGTACGTCCGGACCACTACCAACTTTAACCCTTTACTAGGAGCTACCCAATGTCGAGCATCAGTAGTCATCCGTTCGATGTGACGATCGTCGGTCCTCAATGTCTTCGATTTAAATCGTCGTATAATTATTTGAAATGAGATTGAACTCAGTCTTTTCAAATAATTCTCGAATATATATAATTTACATCATTCCATATCGTTAATATTATTTTATAACGATTTATCGCTATTTTTATTTATATAAAAATAGCCAATTTAATTTAACAATGCTTCGGGTCAATAGGCGGCCCTAGCGCTGTTTTTACCCAAATTTGATTTACAAATTTCTCAAAATATAATCCTTGGGTTTTAATAGATTTTATATCGTTGGAAAGATCTTCCCAAAGCGGACCCAACGGTTCCAGTTTTGGGAAAATCCGACGGTCGGATCTTTCTGTATAATCATTCAAAGTTACGATTCTGAAACGTGAACCACCGTGCGCGATTTGTTTAATTTTATTATATATATATATATATATATATATATATTGTTCAACGATTTCACTAACATGCTTAACTTGCCAAATAAAAGAATATTTTATTTTGCAGAACAATTTAAATGTTTCTAATGACAAATAAAAAAAGAGATATTTTATTTGCATACAAATTTCTATATTTTCTAATGACAAATAAAAAGAGAATTTTGTTTGCATAACATTTTCAATGTTTTCTAATGGCACATAAAAGAGATTTTATGTGCATAACATTTCCAATTTTCTAATAACAAATAAAAAGAAGTTTTATTTGTATAACATTTCCAATGTTTCTAATAACAAATAAAAAGAAGTTTTATTTGTATAACATTTCCAATGTTTTCTAATAACAAATAAAAAGAAGTTTTATTTGTATAACATTTCCAATTTTCTAATAACAAATAAAAAAGAAGTTTTATTTGTATAACATTTCCAATGTTTCTAATAACAAATAAAAAGAAGTTTTATTTGTATAACATTTCCAATGTTTTCTAATAACAAATAAAAAGAAGTTTTATTTGCATAACATTTCCAATGTTTTCTATTAAAAATAAAAAAGAAGTTTTATTTGTATAACATTTCTAATTTTCTAATAACAAATAAAAAGAAGAAGTTTTATTTGTATAACATTTTCTACATGTTTCTAATGTCAAATAAAAAGGGAGTTTTATTCGCATACATGTTCTATTTTTCTAATGACAAAATAAAAGGATGGTTTTGTCCGCATACATGTTTTATAATCCTAATGACAAAATAAAAAGATAATTTTGTCTACATCCATATTTTATAATTCTAGTGGCAAAATAAAAAGACAACTTTGTCTACATGTATGTTTTACAATTCTAATGGCAAAATAAAAAGATAATTTTGTCTACATGTATGTTTTACAATTCTAATGACAAAATAAAAAGACAACTTTGTCAACATACATATTTTCTAATTCTAATGACAAAATAAAAAGATAATTTTGTTTACATACATGTTTTATAATTCCAATGATATAATAAAAAGATGATTTTGTCTATCAACAATTCCTATGTCCATATTTGAAAAATAAAAATATGATTTTTATTTTCATAACATTTCTATATTGCTAATGACAAATAAAAAGATAATTTTTTTATTTTTAACAAATTCATGTTGCTGATGACAAATAAAAAGATAATTTTTATTTTCAACAAACTATATGTCCATATATGACAAATAAAAATATGATTTTTATTTTCAACAATCCCTACGTACATATATGACAAATAAAAATAAGATTTTTATATGCGTATAATCCTATTTTTAACATGACAAATAAAAGTATGTATTTTACTTGCACAACATGTCCTATGTTTTCTAATGATAAATAAAAGAAAGTTTTACTTGCATAACATGTCCAATGTTTTCTAGTGACAAATTTAAGGAAAATTTTTATTTGACAACAATTCTATTTTAAACTTGACAAATAAAAAAGATATATTTATTTGTATATAATTTCAATATTCAACATGACAAATAAAAATGAATTCATTTTTATTTGTGTCCAAATCTATTTTAACATAACAAATAAAAATGATATTTTTATTTGTATACAAATCTATTTTAACATAACAAATAAAAGGGGATATTCTTATTTGTATATAATTTCAATCTTTAATCATGACAAATAAAAAGAATATTTTTATTTGTATACAAATTTAATGTTTAACTTGACAAATAAAAATGATTACTTTTATTTGTATACAAAATTTTATGTTTAACCTGACAAATAAAAATGACTACTTTTATTTGTATACAAATTCTATGTTTAACAGGACAAATAAAAATGAATATTTAAATGAGTATACAATTCCTACATTAACGTGACAAACAAAATTGATATTTTTGTTTGTTTACAATTCTAATTTCAACATAACAAATAAAAATGATACTTTTGGGTTGTTGACAATTCAATTTCAACATAACAAATAAAAATGATATTTTTGTGTTGTTGACAATTCTATTTCAACATCACAAATAAAAATGATATTTTTAATTTGTTGACAATTCTAATTCAACATCACAAATAAAAAATGATATTTTTAATTTGTTGACAATTCTAATTCAACATCACGAATAAAAAATGATATTTTTAATTTGTTGACAATTCTAATTCAACATAACAAATAAAAAATGATACTTTCATGTTGTTGGCAATTCTTACATTAACATGACACATAAAAATGATATTTTTAATTTTTTTACAAATCTATTTTTAACATAACAAATAAAAATAATTTGTTTATTTACACATAATTCTAATTTCAACATTACAAATAAAAATGGTATTTTTATTTGCATACAAATCTATTTTTAACATAACAAATAAAAATAATATTTTTATTTGCATATAAACCGATTTTTAACATAAAAAATAAAAATAACATTTTTATTTGTCTAAAAATTTCAATAATTCCATTATATACAATTAAATCAAACAGATCACACCAAACAGCATCAATCAAATCAAATCGCGTATAAGAACAAACTGAATTTAACGGCGTATTTGTAAAAGAAATTCTAAACACGATAATAATTAATTAATTTTAATTATTTAAAAAGAATTCTCACATTGATTTTTTTACACCTTCTGAATTTGTCTAAAGTTGTTCCATCGCGTAGATCCGGGTTTCACGATTTCATTGCTTCCAGTTTCGTCGAATTTGGTTTCTGTTTGGACAAGTTATGATATTACAACCTTTTTACATAATAAAATTAATTAATAAATTAATTGCACTCTAGTTACATTAGCCTAATCCTTCTTCCTGCTATAGCCGATTGTTTCCTGAACCCATACACGATCAGAAGAAATTGCCACCGCTCCCTCTCAACACCGTCGTTCGACGATCGGAACTCGCAACACTGACTGCCGTTCTCCCTACCCCCATGCCAGCAACGCCTCATGTTCCGCACCCCCTAGCGCCCCAAAACCCACTCTGACCGATGGTACTTCGAACGCTTGTTTCCCCAAAAATACAACACCATATAAGATCTTGGCCGTTGAATTTGTTGCTCTCATTGAGCTTGACCTTTTTCTCGTTGGGAGCGTTCGATTTTGTCAAGACGATTTGGAGGATTAAGTGGAGGAATTTCTGAGCTTTCCGTTCGTTAATTATAGTGAATGGCGGCTCATAACGTATAGGCTAGGGTTTAGGTTAAGGTATATTTATAATAAAATATTAATAAGTTCTCTAATTTACAAAAAAAAACGTTAATTGCTAATAGCTCCAAATTCAGCCCAACGAATGTTGCCCATAGCCAAATACCCCCATTTCGGACATAATGGACTCGGTCTCGTCAACCTATTTGATCGTCTCAGCCCACTTCTCTTTAAATTAAAATATAAATCATTTAATTATTTAATTTGATCGTACAATTTAATTTACCTGGTTCACATGTTGACTCCAAAAATTCCCGAAAAATAAATCTAGCTTTGTTTTGACGATACGGTCCTAACAAAATTAATTTCGTCAAATTTGGAGATTGTTTGAAAAATGGCCATTTTCTAGTCGATCCAATTTAAATTTAAATTACCAAGCACATTTAAATTTACTGCGCTCACATATTAATTCCAAAAATTATGAAATTTGGAATCTAGCAATAATTTGACATTTCGGATCTAACAAAAGTGGTTTTGTTGAAAATGGAGGTCGTTTGCAAAATGGCTATTTATAAAGGCTATATTTTATATTAAATTCCATAACGATTATTCTGAATATTTAACTGGCCATAACTTTTTATTCCCGCTATGAAATTTCAATTTTTCACATCCGTTAGAAGGATATTTTCATACAGATTCTTATATTTTTGATTTTACTGAAATCCGATTTATTTTGAATCCTGTACGTTCAGTCAAAGTTCAGATTCAAATTTTCAAACTGTCGTGCTGTTTCTAACTCCTTTTATAATTAAAATAAATATATTCGATCTAACTTCGATTAAAATAAATTTTTTAATTGTTATTATTTAAAATAAATTATTTTAAATATTCAAAATCCATTAAAATTTCTAAATAATTGTTTTAAATTGGTTCAGAAATTCCGGTTTGTTACACCCGCTTAATTTTTTCAGTGATCGAAGGAAAGCATATATTCAGATCCGAAGGCTTGATCATTTGTATTTTCGATCCGAGATCTTGCTCGATCATTCATTTTATGTTGAAATCCCTATCTCGATCACCTATTTTTAGGCAATCTGCCTAAGTTTCTAGGTGACTGGCGTTTCCTAGAAAATACGGATTCGAAATTTTCAACCCAAAATATTGATCCGATCACTCAATCTTATACATATACGAGGTGCTCGGAGTCATATCGATTTGATTTCTAATGGATTGAGTAAAGTGATTTTTCTTCATTTCCTTGTGTCGATCAACTAATTTTTAAGTGATTTGATCATGTTGATCATTGTTTTTTGAAGTGATCGAAGTATCCCAAGTCATACCAATCTGATTCAATATCATAATCAAGCAAGTTTTCTAGAGAGATCTTCTGGGTCAATCCATTTTTTTGAGTGACCGGACTATAACAATCATAAATTTTTCAAGTATGGATCTGAACTATCCGAACTGATTGGGCTAGTGTTAAATCAATTCGATCTTTGATTTTCAAGTTGATCGAATTGTGTCGATCATGTTTTTCTATGGCGATTAATCCGATCCGATGTACGATTAATGAAATGAATATGGAGTGATTTAACAGCCCGATCTGGCTATTTCTAAGTGATCAGACGATGCCTGGAGTTGATGGATCTGAGTTGATTCATTTTATGATTCCCAAGCAAGCGTTGATTCTGATGCTTAGTCCAGGTTCGTACGAGTCAACGTTCAAGTCATGAGTGATCCG
The DNA here is from genome assembly GCA_030737875.1 of Allium sativum. Lineage (NCBI taxonomy): Eukaryota > Viridiplantae > Streptophyta > Magnoliopsida > Asparagales > Amaryllidaceae > Allium > Allium sativum. The sequence continues at coordinate 154,323,300 of CM060909.1, read as the reverse complement.
TGTGTTCAAGTCTAAAGAGCAACTGCCTAGTTCAAAGGTTGTTTAATACTTACCAAGTCAAATAGAAGCTAAATGATATTATCACAACTTGTTCACAAAAAATGGTTTATGATTAATTTGCTAAACTGAGTGCAGAATTTTAGGATATTTTGAAATGATTAGTCAAACCGACTTTGTCGGTTTTTCTTAATTCGACTGAGCCTTCGATAACTTCCGTCCGTCTGAAGCTTTTTAACAATACCCATTTTGTCCTCCTATATGCATTAATTTAATGTAGTTCTGAAGCCTTGCCTTGCCTTATTTGAGCTCGCCGATTTAATTTTTAATGTAGTCTATTTGATTCATTAATGCTCATTAATTGTGTGACTTAATTAACTTTGTATTTGGAAGAAAAGCTAATTTTTTCACTTTTGTTGATATGAACATGGTGTTCATTTTAAAACATCAAATCTAGCGTTAATAAGACAAATTAACAACAATTTATTGATTAAATTTATTTCTTAAATTTTTTCCACTTTGTTGATATGAACATGGTGTTCATTTTAAAACATCACACCTAGCGTTAATAAGATAAATTGACAACAACTTATTGATTAAATTTATTTCTTAAATTGAAAATCAATTAATTAATTTAAACATATTGACAAAAACCTTGTACGGTTAAAATTTGATTTAATAAGATGTATATTAATTGCGTCTTTTTTACCATATGTACAAATTATAACAAAATAACATGATTTGTTAAAATAATTATTTCTTAAATTGACAAAAACCTTATACGGTTAAAATTTGATTTAATAAGACGTATATTAATTGTCGTCTTTTTTTACCATATATATAAATTATAACAAAATAACATGATTCGTTAAAATAATTATTTTGATTTGTATAATATACGTAATTTTGTTTCTTTTTTCTTCTAATGTAAAATCATTTGTATGCAATCTGTTGTTTCTTTTTTCGTCTAATGTAAAATCATTCCTATGATTTTCTGTTTTATGCTTGGTGAATATAATATTTTTGTTTCTTTTTTCTTCTAATGTAAAATCATTTGTATGCAATCTGTTGTTTCTTTTTTCCTCTAATGTAAAATCATTCCTATGATTTTCTGTTTTATGCTTGGTGAATATAATATATAGTCTTCCAAATATCAATTAATTTACTGCATTTAATTTGTGTGATCATTCTACAATCACAACCAATTAGTTATGTTACCATTTATTTTTATTTGGATGTATAAGAGGGAGAATAATAAAAGTTGGAGTAATAAAATACCAGGCAATGCCTTAAATAAGATTTTATAGCACGCCTTAAATTATTGATTATATTCTTCAAAAAAATAAAAAAGGAATACCTGAAATGATAGCCAAGTAATACTTCTAAAAACGGCAACATCAATCAATGAAAAATATGTATGTATGCGTAATTGATTTCAAATAGTAAACATGGTTTGTATGTATGCGATATACAAAAAAAAATAAGAACACACCTTTCCTAACTGCACCAAGTTGGACTTTCCCTAACTGATCCCATATTGTGAAATTATATCACACATTTAGTTCTCTGCTCTTTATTTTTTATAGATTAGCATATAGAGAAATTTAATCACATTTAATCCCATACTGTGAAATTTAACCAAACAAACCGAGATGGACTTTCCCTAGCTATATATATTATATAAAAATATCTCACTACTACTTAAAATGATTTATTTTTAGATATGCATTACATAGATTTGAATCATTATACCAGTCTTTTTTTGATAATTTTCATGAAATCTATTAATAAAAATTTCTTTCATATTTTTTTTCATATGTAATTTTAAATAATTAAATAAGCACAACAAAATAATATTTTTTATCAGTTGTATTGTATTACAAAGTCGGTTTTCCCACTGTTATGCGGTTATACTAGTAAAAACTAAGTACGATATAGTTGTATAATAACTTGTTAGCCTTTCAAAACTTCTAGAATCTTAAAATTTAAAATATTAGTGTTCAAGATATGATCTAAACAATACAGTCATCCCAAAAAGTTCTAAAAATTACATATAAACAACGCTTTAAATAAATTATAATTTTTCCCCTATTTAAGTTCAGATTATGGAAAAATACAAAGCATAACACCTATAGAATTTCAACCTATTTTCTAAATGTCCTGAATTTTGCAATTTGAAGTTAAATAACCCAAAATATGGTAGAAATACTACAATAGTGTAAATACAAAATAACATCAACAAAAAATATGAATATGAGTTTATGTAAGTCCACGCTTGAGCTTCGAGTGATCTTATAGTCCATAGTTAAAGTTCAAGACGTGACTGCCTTGTAAAAAAACAGATCAACGTTATAATAAAGTAAACAATTATGAAAACATGTTTGCTACAATAAAGTAAAAAAATAAAGATCCGTCTTGCATTAAATTTTACGTAGAGAACCGCTTTATATCAAACTTTATTTTAAGGGTGCTACGGTAGTTTTCACATATTTAATACAATAGATATTATCTTAAATAATATCTGATAATTTTTTTACCAAGTTATAATAACGTTGCCATTGACATTGGCATTGGAGATTAAAACTTGATTTATATTACATGCTAAGGACGCTTAGTTGACAATGCATGATAAAAAAAATCATGGATTGAGATGCTCTTGCACTAATTCAAGATTTCATTATGAGGGGAGTAAAAAAGGAGGACGTGTTCCAGTTTATGTGATATAACTCTAAGCAAATGTTCCTTAACTATCCTCCTACAGACAAATGTCACAAATCTAATATTATTAGCCACATCTATTAACACCCAGCAAATGTTACTTAACTATCCTCCTACAGACAAATCTAATATTATTAGCCACATCTATTAACACCCATAATACTTTTTTCCCACCCCGGTCTTTAGTAGAAAAGAATTGCACCCCACGATTTTTTATTCCCTCCCCATTTTATATTGATTTTGACCTTTCTTTTTCCATTTATTTCTTTCTTTCTTCTTTTTACATTTAATTATTTTCTGTCTTCACATATTATTTAGTACACAAAAGTTTGAATGATGACCTACTCAAAGTTTTATCATTGTCTACAAATTTACTTTTGAATCATTTAAAAAATAAATTTGTTCACCTTCTTTATAACTTAGAGTTTATAATTTTTTTTCAAAATGATTATATATACGTTTTGAGGTTTGCAGAACTGAATCATAATTTTCTTTATGATGGGTTTATTTGATAAATCTAAATATAAACATTTAACTTAATACAACATTTTCATCGAGTTTAGAAATAGCAAGGAGCAAAATGAAAATTTTGAAATATTGTTCATAATTTATAAGACAAATAAAACATTTTACAGCGGGGTGCAAATAGATCTAACCAATATTATTTCCACAACCAAGTACCATTGTAACTTTTAAACAAAATTCTAGCTCACGGTTGAGAGTTTGATACAAAATTTGGACTCAACTATTTCAGTATTTCCCGCTTTTGTTTGTTCAAAAAATACTATTTTTTACTATTATTTTTAAAATTCTTTGGTTTTTTATTTTCATATTTGTTAATCAAACCGACCATTAGGGAGGTTTTCTTACTGTAACTGGCCAAAATGAAATTCTCTGAAGCCAAATTTCACGCCGCCTTCTTTTTATTTTTCTTCTTCCATGTTCTCTTACCCTGTTCTTTGCTTCCCGTTGCCTGACTCTTTTCAACTTGATTTTTTCCTAAAATATCTGTACTTTCATACAAAGTCTATGTTCAATCATTGCCTATTTCAATCTGTTTAACCCTAAAATATGTTCTGAACCCCAAAATTTGTCCATCAGTTGTCATCATATGCATCCACTCTTCTTATGCATAGCAATTTGGTTTTACTTAATCGCATCGATGTATCAAAGACAAAAGACTTGGAATTAAGTTAGGATAAGGATTATATATATAGAAATCATGTTATTACTAGGTTTACGTTAGTTAAGTACTTTAGTTGGTAGTTTTTCTTAAATTTTTACAGTTTTGTTTGCTATCTCGATTTTGAATGATCATCTTTGATAGCAAAAGGGGGATTTTGAAATCGAAACGTATTACTTATTTGCTATTTCTTTCGACCGTACTTCGATAGTCACATTGATATTGATATCTAATTGAAGTAGTTTCCTGAATAGCTTGGTATTACTAATTCCTTAATTGCTTGTTTTGGTAGCATGCTACAACAAAACTAGTCATAATTATTTGTTTTTTGAGTGTTTTAGGCCTACATAAAAACTGTATACACCTTTGCAGTTGACATATATCATTAGTTTGGTGATAGGTCAAGTTTGAGGCTGTATACCTAGGATTTTATGATAATACAAAATTTTCACTTTCCATTATGATAATGCATTTGGGCCAAGTTAGGTTTTCCAGATGAGAGTTTTAGATTTCTGGTCACGAGGCTAAGATCAACCAGCAATTTGGGCCAAGTTAAAATCAAGGCTGCAGCATGGAGGGATTCTTATATTTATACCATTGATGATGATTGCTTCGTAAGTTTTTTCTCTAACTTCGGATTTGTTTTCGTTTGAATTTTGAGTTAATGGGATGGGATTTCATGTCAAAAGACTTGAATTATTTCATTTTTTTTTTGAAATAGTATCTTGGAATTTTGGGAGAAAATGTTTGATTGTTAGGAAATTGAGTTTAATGTTGTTTCGATCAGTTATTTTTGGTTGAACAACTTAGCGTCGTATTTGTTTTAGATCTATTATATGTTGTTTGTAGGAACTGATCTAGATTTTTAGAAACATAAATTATTTTTCCTAGATTTGCTAAATTTAATCAGTGACTTCTAAATATTTCAAATGCTCAAGGTGTGTTACCTACAACCTCAAATGATCGTTATTTGTGGCTATGTGGGATATCCAATTCCAGTGAAAGGGACTAATAAATATCTTACATGCGGAAATATCTGGAATTATAAATATCTCAGATGCTCAACATTGCATCGACTTGTAACAATTTCAGATGATTAAAATGTCAGTCTTTGATTTCAAGTTTATTTTATTTGAGCATCCGACTTCTCTCTCAATTTCTATTAATCGAAGAATACGGCTAGTCATAAATACTACCTACTGTTGGTTCCATGATATTAGCTAGTGGAAGCTTATCTTTTTTGAAATTGGTTGCATGATTAACATTTTTTCGCTCTTCATAATCTTTATCAATTATGTACACTAGTTCATAATTTTGGTGCTACTATTACAAGTTTTTACATAGTTATGCAACTATAAAGTTTCTGGTAGTTGTGCATGTTATGCTCAAATTTTGATTTTATAAAGGAACCTCACTGCTAGATGTACCGTTAGGCATGGCTATTGAAATATGTGATACTGTGTGTTAGAATAAGGAGGAAATTACAGATCTGGAGGATATTTAGGATCTGGAGGATATTTTGGATTTGTCGGATATTTCGGATCTAGAGGAAATTTTGGGAATTTCTATATACTTCCCTATGCCAATATAAGCTACATCGGATCCAAAAGGAGGAGACACATCAAAATCAAGAGATTTGATCAAGGTTCATTCTAATTAGGGTTTAGGCAATCCTGATCTTCTTCAATTTCTTTCTCCACAAAATCAAATATTTCTAGTAAATTTGATCATTGTAATCAATCTCTTGTACTCTTCTATTGAAATTAATAAAGGTTTCTCTCTCAAAGTGGACGTACACTGACAAGGCGTTGGTGGAACCATTGTAAATCGTTGTGTGATTTAGTTTCTCGTTATTGCTCTATTATTTCCATTTTTTGGTGATTGTGATTGGCTTGGATAAGATTAAGATTGTTCGATTGGTTGTTTTTGCACTATTACCACGATCTCATTTTCCGCGGCGTTGGGGATTTTTGATTTAAGCGGTCTTGAATCAAAATTTCTCCACAATATTTGGTATCAGAGCATTGGTGTTGGTAGATAGTTGTAGAAATGCCAGAATCAGGTTCAAATAATCCATCAACAGTTGATCCAAGTGGTGTAGCTCCTTATGTACGTGGGTCGTATGCAGCTGCTAGTTCACAATTGATTATCAACAAGTGGAATGGCAATGATGATTTCGAAAAGTGGCAATGGAAGATGAAAGCGGTTCTTAGGCGGAATCGGGTACATCGGGTGGTGTTTGATACACATTTATTGCCAGAGGACATCTCGGATGTGGAGAGAGAAGAAATGGAAGAGCGGGCATTCACTACACTTCAACTTGCTATGGGGGAGAATGTTATTTCTGAAATTAGTGGTGAGATGACTACTAAAGGTATTTGGAACAAGTTGGAGGAGTTGTATATGAATAAGTCACTCACAAATCGATTGATCTTGTTGCGGACTTTCTTTACCTACAAGATGAAGGAAGGAACTTCGCTAAAGGCGCACTTAAATGTGTTTGATGATTTGCTAATGAAGATGAAGGCGGTAGATTTGAAGATTGAGGAGGAGCATAAGGCGATGATATTGTTATGTTCATTGCCTGAGCACTATACTAGGTTCTCAAACAGTTTGATATATGGCCGAGATACATAACTCTAAATGATGTCAAGACGGGTCTTCTTAGTGTGGAATTGCGAGATCAGATGAAGGAGCTGAGTGATGGTAGTGGTGGTGCTAGTAATGGTCAAGGTTTATTTGCGGGGAAAGAAAAGTCAGAGAAGAAGGGAAACCAGGGGCGTTCTAAGTCTAAGAAGCCCAGTGGAAGAGGAAAATCAAAAGAAAGAAATGGCAAGTGCTTTATATATAAGAAACCTGGTCATTGGAAGAATGATTTTCCAGACAAGGGGAAGTAGCATCTTCATCAGTTACACTGGAGAGAGATGTTAGTGAGGGAGACGTAGATGTTTTGTCGGTAGTAACATCAGATGTTTCGTGCAGTAATTGGGTGCTTGATTCGGGGGCTTCATATCACATGACGCCTAATAGGAATTGTTTTTCTTCTTATGTTGAATGGGAAGGAAAATCAATTGTTATGGGAAATGGTGCAGTTTGCAAGTCGAAAGGCATTGGATCCGTGCAAATTCGGATGTTTGACGGAGTGGTTCATACTCTCACTAATGTGCGCTATGTTTCGGAACTACGGAAGTCACTTATCTCTTTGGGACAGTTGGATTCCTTAGGTTGTAAGATCACCAGGTTTCAAATGGTTATGAATGGTGCTAAAACTCATGGTATCTATTTGCTACAAGGAATGACCGTGGAAGGAGAAACTTGTGTCAGTGTTGATAGTTCTCATGGCTTAGATGCTACACGGCTGTGGCATTTGAGATTAGATCATGTCTCGGAGAAGAGTTTAGATGTTCTTCGTCCAAGGGAGATGATTGATGGTGAGAGTTTCAGCAAGTTGGAGTTTTGCGAGGAATGTGTCATGGGGAAGCAAACTAGAGTATCATTCAGTGAAGGAAAACATGATTCAAGAGGGATTCTTGAGTATGTGCACACGGATGTTTGGTGACCAGCGGCAGAGAGAATGAACCAAACTCTACTAGAGAAAGCTCGATGCTTGAGATTGACATCGGGTTTGTCTAAGGGATTTTGGGCCGAAGCTTTGTTAACCACGGTGCATATTATTAATCGAATTCCAAGCTCTGCTATTGTTAACAAAATTCCTGAGAAAGCGTGGAAGGGGAAGAGCATTGACTTGAGTTATCTTCGTGTATTTGGCAGTCCTGTTTATGTGCATGATCCGGGGAATGATAAGCTCTCGTCTAGAGCTTTCAAAGGGATTTTTTTCGGTTATATGGATAGCGTCAAAGGCTATCGGATTTGGAATCTGAAAATGAAGAAGGCTATGGTTTCTCGTCATGTTACTTTTGATGAGTCGGCTATGTTCAAGGAGAACGAAGGCTCATCGGATGTTCCGGATTTGGTTCATGGTGAATCAAAGGAGAAGGAAGTTATTCTCACTTTCAGGCCTAGAGAGAGTAGAGTTGTTGGAGGTGCTTGCGAGGTGAATGCGGTTGATGTTACATCACATAGTCTAGAGGATTCTTGTAGTAGTGTTGGTGATGTGCACGAGCCTAGAGAAGATTCAGCTCAAGGTGGAGCTGAAGGAAGACCGGGTGATGACATTGCTACTCGGGTTGGTCGTCGTGCTATAAGGCCACTCGAAAGATATGGTGATTGGAACTATCTTAGATTTTGTGAGCATTTGGACTATGCTCTTCATGCAGTCCAAGATGAGCCAATGGACCTTGATGACATCATGGATTCGAGTGATAGTTCGAAGTAGATTTGCGCCATGGAGGAAGAGATGCAATCGTTGATGAAGAACCAGACTTGGGAGTTGGTTCCACTTCCTCAAATAAACCTTGCTATTGGGTGCAAATGAATATATAAGGTGAAGGACGATGTAATATACAAAGCTAGGCTAGTGGCTAAGGGGTTTGCACAGAGGAAAGGAAAGGAGTATGATGAGATCTTCGCACCGATTGTGAGGCATACTTCTATCTGGATATTACTTGCATTAGTTGTTATTTACGACTTGGGTTAGAGCAACTAGATGTGAAAACCGCCTTCTTGCATGGAGACTTGGATGAAGATATCTACATGGAGCAACCGGAAGGGTTTGTTGTAGAAGGTAAGTCAGAACTAGTTTGCAAGTTGAAGAAATCACTATATGGTTTGAAGCAATTACCTAGGCAATGGTATAAGAGTTTTGATCATTTCATGCTTGAAAGTGGCTTCCATCGAAGCATCAAGGATGCTTGCGTTTATTTCAAGAGGTTAGGAAATGATTGTTGGGTGTGTTTACTCTTGTATGTGGCATGGATTTGAAAGAGATCGAAAGCATTTTGAGTTGAAATTAACTCAAAAGGAGTACATTAAGAAAGTGCTTTTCCAGTTTAGCATGGAGGATGCAAAGGCATCAAATACACCTTTACCTTTGCATATAAAGCTTTCGAGTAAGGGATCACCTATCAAGGAGAAAGACAAGGCTTATATGGAAAAGGAGTCATATGCTAGTGCAGTTGGAAGTTTGATGTATGCCATGGTGTGTGCAAGACCCGATATTGCAAATGTCGTCGGGGTGGTTAGTTGGTATATGGCTAATCCGGGGAAATCGCATTGGGAAGCCGTGAAGGCTATATTGAGATACTTGAAAGGAACAACATCACATGGTCTTGTTTTTTGCGGCAGTGATGGATTGAGTTGCAAGTTAGTTGGTTATTATGACTCAGACTACGCCGGTGATAGGGATCGGAGGAAATCAACTTCCGGGTATGTCTTCACACTTGGTGGTATGGCCATTAGTTGGAGATCGAGATTGCAAACCGTAGTTGCTTTATCCACTATGGAGGCGGAGTTGATAACCGCTGTGGAAGCGGCAAAGGAGGCACTCTATTTGAAGCAACTATTGTGTGACTTGGGTTTCGAACATGAGAGTATAGATGTTCGATGTGATAGCCAAAGTGCTATACATTTGCATACAATTTGGCATTTAGCTCACGAATGAAGCATATTGAAGTGAGAGAGTCATTTCTAGTAGCTATGGACGAAGACAAGCAAGTATGCCTTCGGAAAGTGCACACAAAAGATAACGCGGCGGACATGTTCACTAAGGCATTGCCGATTCGAAAGTTCGAGCATTTCTCGAACTTAATTCGCTTGGAGAGATGCTAGGTGCCACGTGGTGGCACAGTTGAGAGAGAAACTTGGATGTATAAGAGTATCGGTGAGAGGTTGGTGTTCTATCTTCATGGTAAGTACTCATTTTGACTCCCGACTACATTGTCTTTTAGTGAGACTGGTTTAGGAATTGGATGTTTCAACACTTCATTGACGAGAAGGGGCTATGCCTGAACTTGTTAGTGAAGTGCAATGGGTGGTGGCTATGCCGGAGTTCATAGGGAAAACATTCAAGCTTTCTTGATTGAAGATAGAAGGAAATGCTTGGGTGCATTGAAGTTTGTGATGTAGATGGATATATTATCGAGGTGGAGTATTGAGGTATGCGATACTATGTGTTAGATTGAGGAGGAAATTTCGGATTTGGAGGATATTTTATATCTGGAGGATATTTCGGATCTAGAGGAAATTTTGAGAATTTCCATATACTTCCCTATGCCTATATAAGCTACATCGGATCCAAAAGGAAAAGACACAACAAAATCAAGAGATTAGATCAAGGTTTATTCTAATTAGGGTTTAGGCAATCCTAATCTTCTTCAATTCCTTTCTCCACAAAATCAAATTTTTCTAGTAAATTTGATCATTTTAATCAATCTCTTGTACTCTTCTATTGATACTAATAAAAGTTTCTCTCTCAAAGTGGACGTACACTGACAAGACGTCGATGGAACCACTATAAATTCCTGTGTGATTTAGTTTCTCGTTATTGCTCTATTATTTCCATTGTTTGGTGATCGTGATTGGCTTGTATAAGATTGAGATTGTTCAGTTGGTTGTTTTTGCACAATTACAACGATCTCGTTTTCCGCGGCGTTGGGTATTTTTGATTTAAGCGGTCTTGAATCAAAATTTCCCCACAACATTTGGTATCATGTTGAGTTTCAGCATTCCATGCGTACTGTACGCGCTTCACCATGTCTATCGGAGTTAGTGGTCGAAGTCTCCTATGCCGGCATCCCGATTGAACATCCCTCATCGCCTCCCATCGAGCATATAATTTGGTATTGGCAAGCACTTATTGTAACAAAAGGGATCCCCATTGTTACATGCTACCAACACCATATATATACCACGATCTTTCTTAATATTCCGCGATGTGGGACAATTCTCCCGTTCAATCCACGCACCCACTCCATTTCAATGCGAGCCACACCTAACAATGGCCTACACCAGAATATATAGTACTATTTCGTTGTGCACTAATATGATATGCACAATTGAGTATGCTTGTATAACATATAGGCTTTACAGGCTCTTCTAGTTGATAGTTTAGCCATTTCGGAAGATCTGTGCCATGAGAAAAAAATCTCCAGTAATAATTGGATAGATAGCTTAAAATTAAGCACATTCTTATCTTCTCTACCCGTATACCTGTATATCAAACTTGCTGTTGTTAAACTAGCTTGCTTATAAAATTAATGTATTACTTGCCAAAAAACCATCGGAAGAGGACAGGTATATATGCATTTATTTTAGATTTTTTTCTAGCCTTCATGTTAGCCTTTTCAAAAAGGAATCGAAATTTAAAAGTTTTCTGAAACTTAAAATTAAAGGGGTCTCAATGTACATTGATTAATATTTCTGAATGTTTTTTCAGGTTAATATTGTAAAACATATGTCTTATTGTCATGTGATTCAAATTAATTAGCATTAGATTCGTCTGTATTAGAACTTGCCTGTTGTCTTGATTTAGTTAATATTTAAGATAATAGTGCTTGAAACTGACAATATTGTGTTCTTTTTTAACTACTAATCAATTACCATGAGAAAAGAGAAGCTCATTGTAAGTCTTGTCGCCATTATTGGTTATGTTGACTCTGGGCGGTCAAATTCCACTGGCCATCTCATCTACAAGCTAGGTGGTATTGATAAGCGTGTGATCGAAAGGTTCGAGAAGGCAGCAGCTAAGATGAACAAAACGTCCTTCAACTACGCAACGGTTCTAGACGAGCTGAAGGCAAAGCATGAAAGAGGCATCACTATTGATATTGCCTTGTCAAAGTTTGAGACCACCAAGTATTACTACACTGTCATTGATGCTCCTGGGCATCGTGATTTTATCAAGAACATGATTACTGTCTTACTGGAACATCCCAAGCTGATTGTGTCATGTGTTGTAGTATGCGATACAATATGTTGGATCGAAGAGGACGAAGATAGCTTCGAGTCGGAGGTGACCGTTCGCAAATCGGAGTTCGCACGAGAAAGTTATGAGCGGAAAGGTGCAGTTTTTCAATGTGTAGGTGCGACAGACGTCTGTCGTAGGGGATGACAAACGTATGAGTTGTCTGGGTGGATTTTTCCGAGAGTTCTGACAGACATCTATCATCCCCACGACAGACGTCTGAGAGAGGGAAAGACGTCTGTCATATTGGGGACAGACGTCTGAGCTGAGTGCTGAAGCCCAAATAATCCCCTAGGAGGGACAGATGTCTGTCACCTCCCATGGCAGACGTCTGACGATAATTTTGGGCTAAAAACTTGACAAATTGATTTGTGAAGACACAGGGGCAATTTCGGTAATTGGCCTATCTCTATATAAGTTATTTTTCAGGTGTGTTAGTGTAAGAGCTTGGATACTTGAATTGGGATCAAGGGTTATTCTCAAGGGTGAATTAGGGTTTATAACCTAATTCCACTTCTTCAATTATGTTCTCCTCAAACTCATTTCTATATTGAAATATAGTGATCATTAGATGAATCTCTTGTATTCCTTTCATCGTGGTAATAAAATACTCTCTCCAAAGTGAATGTACACTAACAATAGGGGAACCACTATAAATCCTTATGTGATTTATTTTTGCTACTTTATCATTAATTTATTGCTTGTGATTGAGATTTGGTTTGTTCGTGATTGGTTGACATTGGTTTAGCGACTAGAGTTATTGTTTTGGTTGTTTTTGCAAGTCTAACAACGATCTAGTCTTCCGCTAGCACTTTGTGGTTTAGATATCGGATTCGTATGGTCTTGGATTGGATTAATCACAACGGTTACAACAGTTGGTATCAGAGCTATTTGGTGCTTTTTAGGTGTTTGTGAAAATGTCGGAGACGGATAGTAGCTCGGTAAGTCCTTCAACTGGAAGTCCGAATAGTGTGGCGCCTTATGTACGGGGTTCGTATGCGGCATCGGGTTCTCAATTGGTAATCGACAAGTGGAATGGTGACAATGAATTTGAGAAGTGGCAATAGAAAATCAAAGCGGTTATTAGGCGGAATCGGGTGCACCGAGTGGTATTTGGTACTCACTTATTGCCAAGTGATATCTCGGATGTTGAGAGAGAGGAGATGGAGGAATGGGCTTACACTACTCTTCAACTTGCTATGGGGTAGAATATGATCTCCGAAATTAGTGGTGAGACTACCGCTAAAGGTATTTGGGACAAGTTGGAGGAACTTTATATGAAGAAGTCGCTCACTAACCGTTTGATCTTGTTGCGAACGTTTTTCACCTTCAAGGAGGGTAATTCGCTTAAGGCACATTTGAATATCTTTGATGACTTTCTCATGAAGATAAAGGCCGCCGATTTGAATATTGAGGAAGAGCAAAAGGCGATGATATTATTGTGTTCGTTGCTGGACCGCTATACGTGTTTCTCAAATAGTTTGATATTTGGCCGGGATACCTTGACTCTTGATGACGTCAAGACGGGTCTTCTTAGTGAGGAGTTGAGAGATCAAATGAAGGAGATGAGTGAGGGTAGTAGTGGAGCTAGTAGTGGTCACGGGTTGTTTGTGGAGAAAGAGAAGAATGAGAAGAAAGGAAACTGGTGGCGTTCTAAATCAAGAAAGCCTGGTGGAAGAGGTAAATCAAAAGAGAGAAATGGAAAGTGCTTTATTTGTAAGAAACCAGGACATTGGAAGAATGAATGTCCGAACAAAGATAAGAAGGAAGTAGCGTCTTCATCTGTAGCGGTGGAGAGTGGGGATGGTGAGATAGATGAGAATGTGTTGAGGGCAGTGGCATCGGGTGTTTCGGGTAACGAATGGGTACTCGATTCGGATGCATCGTATCATATGACGCCAAATCGAAATTATTTTTCATCCTTTGAGGTCAAAAAGGAAAATGCAATTGCTATAGGAAATGGTGTTGTTTGCAAGTCGATAGGTAGTGGCTCCGTGCAAATAAGGATGTTTGATGGAGTTGTTCGCATGCTCAACAATGTTCGCTATGTTCGGGGACTTAGGAAGTCGCTTGTATATTTGGGCAATTGGATTCTCTAGGATGCAAAATCACTATCCAGAATGATTGCTTAAGGGTTTCGAAGGGGCCGCTTGTGGTTATGAAAGATGCTGGGACTCATGGTATATGTTTGCTTCAAGGTGCGACCGTAGGATGTGAGACTTGTGTGGGTGTTGATAGTTATCGTGATTTAGATGTGACACGGTTGTGACATTTGAGATTGGGTCATGTCTCAGAGAGGAGTTTGGATATTCTTCGGAAGCGGGAGATGATCGAGGGTTAGAGTTTCAACAAACTAGAGTTTTGCGAGGAATGTGTCATGGGGAAGCAAACAAGGTTATCATTCGATGAAGGCAAGCATGACTCAAAGGAGGTTCTTGAGTATGTTCATTTAGATGTTTGGGGACCGACACTAGTTGCTTCTTTGGGAGGAGCAAAGTATTATATTTCTTTCATTGATGATTTGTCTCAAAAGGTGTGGGTGTATGTAATGAAGGCCAAGTCGGAGGCATTTGCTAAGTTCAAAGCGCGGAAGGCTCTTATTGAGAATGAGAGCGATAAGACTTTGAAGGTGTTAAGGACCGATGTAACACCCCGTAATTTTATAACATTAAAATTCACAAATTAAAGTATACTTAATTTTTAGAAAAGAATTAAGTGAAATGGGTTGCGTAGAGAAATATATATATATATATATTGATATATATATATATATAAATTAAAAATTAAATATGCGAAAAAGTTCGAAACAGCGAATTGGGAGGGGGAATAACCGAACCGGCCCATTTTTGAGGTCGACCCAAGCCCCGCTGGGTCGACTAGGGGTTAATCCAAGGTGTTTGGCTGTCAACCCGTGGGCCGATTCGCTCAAATGCAGATTTTGCATTTGATTGGTTCTCATGGTTCAGGGTTAATCTAATGGTCCTAAATAACTTCCTACACCTATAAATACATCCTAATGCTAACCCTAAACCTAATTAAAATAGAATAGTTACCGTCATACCATCGCCATGGAAATCAATGGAGCCGCCGCCAACTAATAAAGAAGAAAAGCAAATACAATTCTAACTCTCTCAACCCTAAAGCAAAGCAAAACTCTCTCTTTTCTTCTCTAAATTGTGAGTATGATGATCTTAACAAGATTATTATCATTTTAATTAGGTTGAGTTATGAATGGATTATGAGTAGATGTGAATTATCATATATGTTGTTGTAAACCCCTTTTGCTATCATGTAAATTGTAAATCCAATGTTATGTGATGATGATATCTTATATGTTGTAAATCATGCTATGATGATGTTATGTATGTTGAAAGTTTCTATGCTAAGTTGTGATGAATCATACATGTTAAAAAGGGCATGATGTTACCATCTATGCTAGTTAGTTCATATTAATTAAATCATCATGTTTGGGTTATGTTGATCTATATGAAAAGTCACATATGCAAGTTAGATTGATTAGAAAAGTTATGAACATATACCAAGACATCTATTATGACATCTAGAATTATTCTATGACATATGTGATATCCTATGCTTGTTCACACCATCATTATGTTGCCTAAAAACCCCATATGCAAGTTTATGTATAGATTTGGGCTATGATCATATCATGTAAATTGAGACATTTAACAAGTTGACACCTTTTGATCCTTAACATGTGTAGTTTATGCAAGTTTCACCCCTATTATGAATAGATTTATTTTAATTGTCTATATGTATAGGTGTTAGACTATACAAGTCTATCCTATATTATGCGTTGAATAAGCGAACGTATAAACGTGCGGTAGGGGTAATATTAAGGATTTAATATTAAAAAGTTGGGGTGTAATTGATACGATTTTGCATGCCATAAGTGGATGGCCATAATTGAGTCAGTAATGGACATCAATAAAAGTTGACTTAATTAATAATTTGAATAGGGAATTATTAAAACTGGGGTAAAAGATTTTAAGTGTTAATCAATGCTTAGGACACGAGGTTGGACTCGTTTGTGACGTAAACCTGCCCGGACCCGCCCGGCAAATCCAGTGGTCACAAATGTCAGCCCAATGTGAGAGGTCCTAGGCCTAAACTAAAGCATAACGGTTGTAAAGACACGAGGTTAGACTCTTTTATGGTGTAAGACTGCCCGGACCCGCCCGGCAAATCCAGCTGCCATAAATGCCCGTCTAATGTGAGAGGTCTTTATGAGGTTATGGCCTGAATGAATTAAGAAATACTTAACCAAATAAACATGTAAGGTGGGACATGGGGGTTAAGTACGTGCCTTGGGTGGCATGAGGAATCTAGGGGGTGCCCTTAGTGGCATGTGAAATACGATTAGTAAGACTTAACTAAACACACATGTAAATGAACATGACTAAGAGGATTAAGTGGGATATACTAGTGACAAGCTTAGGTGGGTAACTTGTGGGGGCCCATTTCGACCAGTATCCCAAACGTATCTTTGTGGGCTCGACCCAAGGCGAGGACGGGACACGCATGCTGGGTTTGACTATAAGAGGCCAAAACGGGGAGCGGTGGCAACGCAAGTCCAATGGGTTTCGTATGCGTGTGTGGACCCGGGCTGGTAGGTAAGACGTTGTTGCATCGTGTAGGTATAAGCCGTGCATTCTCAAGTTGTATCGGGTTGCCACTTTAGGGGAGTGATACACCCCACTGTGGGGCCAGCACGGGTATCTACGAGTAGGGAGCCGATCGAAAGTGGGTAGTGGGGTACACCTAGTGGAGATAGGGGCAGACGGCACCTATGTAGTCAGCTAGGGGTACGTAAGGCTATTTATAAAGTTTCTGTGTGAAGTAAGTGGGATCAAACAATAGGGCGACTGGTGTGGTGCAGTGTAATAATGTGCGGTGCAGTGTAGTAATCATTCGTTAGTAGTTAGGTGTGCCTTTACCGTTATCTTTAACGTTATCTTAAACGCTATCTTTATCTTCCTAAGAGTTCATAGACATTTACTTGTCTTCCAGCTTATGCCTTAGTCTAGTTATTTTGATAATAGTATTGTTAGAATTATCATACTCGCCAGACTTTATGTCTGACCCCCTCCATTTCTACCCTTTTCCCCCTCCAGGTCCTCAGGTTGGGCCCAGCTCTAGTGGAGTTTGATTGAATTGCTTCATCTCTCTTTGGAAAGCTTGGACCGTTGAAGTAAAGTCCAGCTTGTTATCTTTTTAATGGCTATTTATGTAATGGGATTATGTATTTTGTTTTTATGAAGATGGATATTGTACTTGGTTATGATCTATGGTTTTATGATGTAACAAACATGTTTAATTTCTGTTGCAATAAAATGAAGTTTTAGATTTCCAAGTACTATTTATTATCTGTCTTGTTGTAATTTTTTCTGTTCTATATTCACTTACAACCTCCATGGAAGTTAATGCATTCCCTTTGTGAGTGACATTAATGGACGTGGGGTGTTACACGTGGTATCAGAGCTTAAGGTTACCAGAACAGATAAAAATACTTTAGAAAAATAGTTATTTTTGGAAGAAGTGTTTTCAAAAACATGTTTTAATGAGAAATTTAAAGAGAAAAGTTTTTAAGAAAAACATAATCCCCAATATCCACATATCTTTATCTTTCGAATTCTCCATTTTGAATCTTTCCTTTTTCGTTTCAGCATGGCTGAAGATCTTAATCTACCCGACGGTGTAACGATACCCGGATGGTATAGGAGGCTATTAGAGGCTAGGGCCGCTGCAGGTCCAGCCAATGTTCCTCCACCACCAATTGCACCCGTTCCTCCTCCTCCTTCTCGCGTAGATACTTTTGCAAAGACGTGCAAGGAATTCAAGGCTATGGGTGGAAAACCATTTCAAGGGTCAGAAACGTTTGTGGAAGCTAGAGATTGGCTTAAGGAGGTGGAAGAATTGCTAGAAATCTTTGAAGTAGAAGAAGGGAGGAGAGTTCGTTTAGAAGCTTGGTTGATGAAGGGAGAGGCCTCGTTTTGGTGGGAGGTCACTAATGGGGAGCGTCCTGTTGACTCTTAGGCGGATTTCTGACGTAGGTTCGAGGCGAAGTTTCTCTCTAGGGCGGAAGAAAATCTATATATGGAAAGGTTCTTGACATTGAAGCAAGGAAGCTCATCAGTGAAAGAATATGTCAGTAAATTTAATCAGTTAGCAAGGTTTCGCTTGGACTTAGTGAACACGCCGGAGAAGAAGGCGCTGAGGTTCGTGAATGGCTTGAATGAACCATTGCAAAGGTTGGCTATGACCCACATCCCTATGGGGGCCACCTTTGAGAAGTTAGTAGAAATGGCGCTTATGCATGAGGAGAAAAGCGCTAAAGTTGATAAGGCACCCGAGAAGAAGGGGGATCAGAAGAAACCACAACAGCAAAACAAGAAGGGTGGTAATGATAATAACGGCAAGGGAAAGAAGAAATGTTTTAACTGTGGGACACCAGGCCATCTCAGCAAGGATTGCCGAAAGAAAAAAGAAGACATGTTGTTTTCATTGTGGCAATGCGGGACATTTAGTGAAGGACTGCCCAAAGAAGGGGCAGAGGGCAGGAGCTACCTCGGGAGGACAGGTGCAGGCTCTTATGGCACCAGGGCAGGCAAGGGGACAAGTTCAGGCTCTCGCGGTCCCACCGCTGCAAGAACGAGGTAGAACCATTTCTGTTGAAAGCTTAGTTTTTCTGTTTGATCATCCTGTCCGTACCTTATTCGATTCGGGCGCATCACATTCGTTTATCTCTACATCATTAGTTGAATCACTGCACTTAAACACCAGTTTAGTAGAGGATCCCTTAGTTGTTTCAAATCCAATAGGGGGCTCAGCTTATTTGTCCATGATGTGTTTAGATTTGAAAATTTCCATACTTAGCGTTGAATTTAGATGTGATGCTTATGTGTTGGGCTTCACGGGCTATGGGTTAATTTTAGGAATGGATTGGTTATCCAGAATTGGGGCCGTTCTTGATTATGAAAGGAGAGTATTTAGGCTCGTGACTCGCCTTGGCAACACTCTCGAAATCTTTTGTAATCCAATAAATTCGGTTATGCTAAGTTATCTAGAATCGCTTAACGCGTCTGAGAAAAATCTACGATCTGTTAGAGTGGTCCGAGAATATTCAGATGTGTTTGAGGAGGTGAAAGGCTTGCCTCCGAAGCGGGAGATAGATTTTCGAATATATCTTGTGGATAATGTGAAACTAGTATCTTTGCCAGTACGCCACATGGCTCCACGTGAAAGGAGGGAACTCGGTAAGCAAGTGAAGGAGTTGCTTGAGAAGAGGTTCATAAGACAAAGTATATGGGAGTGGGGTGCTCCAGTAGTATTTTCCACGAAGGCAGATGGGTCCCTTAGACTGTGTGTGGACTATAGAGAACTTAATAAACTTACTAAGAAGAACAGACACCCACTGCCGAGGATTGACGATCTCTTCGATCAGTTAGTTGGCGCCTCAGTGTTTTCGCAGTTGGACTTAGCCACTGGGTTCCATCAGTTGAGAGTGGCTGAGGATAGCATAGACAAGACTGCCTTTTGGACTCCGGACGGTTTCTATGAATGGCTAGTGATGCCCTTCGGTTTGACAAACGCCCCCGCATACTTTGTTGATTTGATGAGTAGGGTGTTTAGGGAGTACCTTAACAAATTTTTGGTAGTCTTTGTAGATGACATCTTGATCTTTTCTAAGGATGAAGAAGAGCATGCCCTACATCTTAGGGAAGTGTTGGAGACTCTTCGAGCGCATAAGCTTAAAGCTAAATTTTCTAAGTGTCACTTTTGGAGGAAGGAAGTACGATTCTTAGGACACATGGTTTCCAAAGAAGGAATAACTGTAGATCCCACGAAGGTGGTGGCCATCCAAGATTGGAAGGTCCCTAAAAATGCTACCGAAGTGAGAAGTTTCTTGGGGTTGGCTGGCTACTATAGGAAGTTTATCAAAGACTTCGCAAAGATATCAGCTCCATTGACACGCTTGACGAAGAAGAACCTAGTTTTCACATGGGACGTAGATTGTGATGATGCGTTCCAACGTTTGAAGAGAGCTTTGACTTCAGCCCCAGTCTTAGTATTGCCAGACGGGAGTAAGTCGTTTACCATTTATACTGACGCTTGTGGGATAGGACTAGGCGCAGTCTTAATGCAAGAGGGCAGGGTAATAGCCTATGGTAGAAGGCAGTTGAGAGCGCATGAGAAGAATTACCCCACACATGACCTTGAGTTAGCCGCTATTGTTTTCACGCTTAAGTCTTGGCGTTATTATCTTCTTGGCGAGAAATTCGAATTATTCACTGACCACAAGTCTTTAAAATACCTATTTTCTCAAAAGGACTTGAACTTAAGGCAACAAAGGTGGATGGAGTTCTTAGCGTCCTACGACTTCGAAATAGCCTATAACCCTGGCAAGGGTAACATGGTGGCAGACGCCTTAAGTAGAAAAAGATTATCCTTAAGTCCTCTGTTTGTTGAGGGGCAAAGTTTAGAATTCATTTCGATGTTTGACTTTAGACCTTCCGTTGACTTCGTACCCGGTTTGCTAGCATCCTTGGAGGTCAGACCTACGCTTTTGGGACGGATTGGCAAGGCACAGCGAGACGACCCGCAGTTGGTTGAGTTAGTAGAAAAGCTCAAAGGAGGGGAGTCATCAAGCTATCTCCGTAGGTATACCCTAGATGATAAGGGTTGGTTACGTAGGGATGGTAGACTTTGTGTACCAAAAGACGATGACCTAAGGAAGACTATTCTTGACGAAGCACATCGTTCGAAGATGACCATTCATCCTGGCGTGGACAAGATGTACAAAGACATGAAGAGAGTTTACTTTTGGGCCGGCATGAAGAAAGACGTAGCCGAGTATTTCGCTAGATGCTTGGTGTGCCAACAATTAAAAGCGGAGCAAAAGAAACCCGGTGGGTTGCTTCACCCATTGGAGGTTCCACTATGGAAATGGGAAAGCATCTCGATGGATTTTGTGGATGGATTACCGCGATCGAGGAAGGGTAATACGGGAATTTGGGTTATAGTAGATAGACTTACTAAGAGCGCCCATTTCATTCCCGTGAAGAGTAAGAGGACTGCTCCATGGTTAGCTTCTGTATACGTTCGAGAGATAGTTCGTTTGCACGGTGTTCCTTCTAGCATAGTAAGCGACCACGATCCTATTTTCACTAGCGAATTTTGGAGAAGCTTACAAGAGGCGGTAGGGACTTAGTTATGTTTGAGCACCGCATATCATCCTCAGATGGACGGCCAGACTGAGAGGGTGAATCGCATTCTAGAGGATATGTTGAGGCTATGTATCCTAGACTTTGGGGGTACATGGGAAGAACATCTTCCATTGGTTGAGTTCGCATATAATAATAACTTTCAGTCCAGCATTGGTATGGCACCATTCGAAGCTCTTTATGTATGACCTTGTCGTTCACCTACATGTTGGTGGGAATCTACGGATAAGATCTTACTTGGGCCCGATATGATTAGGGAGACTTCGGAGAAGATCGACTTGATTCGAAGGAGGATGAAAGCAGCACAGGATAGGCAGAAATCTCATGTGGATAAGAGGAGGACAGATCTCGAGTTTGAAGTTGGGGACATGGTCTTTGTCAAAGTGTCTCCATTACGAAATGTTGTTCGCTTTGGGTCCGTTGGGAAATTAGCACCAAGGTTTGTAGGGTCGTTTCCTATTAAGGAGAGGATTGGACGGATGGCGTATAGAGTGGAGTTGCCCGAGAGACTTAGTGGTGTACACGACGTATTCCATGTGTCACATTTGAGGAAGTGCTTGCACGAGACCGCAGAAGTGGTAGAGCCGAGATTTCTTAGAGAGGTGGAGATAGAGCGTGACGCGACAATTCGACGAGCTCCTACGCGCATTCTTGGGTCGGAGATCAAGAGGTTGAGGAATCGAGAGGTCAGACTAGTCAAAGTGCAATGGGGAGATGATGAGAGCAACGCTACTTGGGAGACAGAAGAGAAGATTCGTTCACGATACCCTTTTCTTTTTGTGGGTATGTCCTTTAATTTCTCCTTTATCGCTTAGCTTGTACTTATCTTATCTTTAGTATATCCTCTCGCTAGTATCTTTGACCTTTAGTTAGGATAATCCTATGGTTGAAACATGTGTTTGAGACATGTTATGTATGGTGGATGCAAAGTGGATGCAAGTGTTTGCTAGTGGTTGCTCGTGGATGCATATACACACACTATTAGGCACCAGATCGGCTCAGTCACTTCATATTGCATATATATGGATGTATTTAGTAAAATGGATGTATAATGGTTGTATTATCATATAGTTGCTGCATTCGGGTGGATGGTTGTGCACGCATATAGAATTAATATGTATCATTAGGAATCTTTTGCATACATATTGGACGCGTGGCACTATCATGAATTGCACTAAGGAGGTCGAATGAATCAGTAGACCGCCTAATTTTGCATTAGATATGGACATATACACACACTGTGCATATAAACATTAAAGCACTAGAAGTCGTTTAAGGACAATGGATGTTGGTGTTTGATGGTTGACTAGATGGACGATTAGATGGTAGGATATACATTCTTCTTGACTTGGAGATTTCGGGGACGAAATCCTTTAAGGAGGGGAGAATGTAACACCCCGTAATTTTATAACATTAAAATTCACAAATTAAAGTATACTAAATTTTTAGAAAAGAATTAAGTGAAATGGGTTGCACAGAGAAATATATATAAATATATATATATATATATATTGATATATATATATAAAAATTAAAAATTAAATAAATAAATATGCGAAAAAGTTCAAAACAGCGAATTGGGAGGGGGAATAACCGAACCGGCCCATTTTTGAGGTCGACCCGAGCTTTGCTGGGTCGACTAGGGGTTAATCCAGGGTGTTTGGCTGTCAACCCGTGGGCCGATTCGCTCAAATGCAGATTTTGCATTTGATTGGTTCTCATGGTTCAGGGTTAATCTAATGGTCCTAAATAACTTCCTACACCTATAAATACATCCTAATGCTAACCCTAAACCTAATTAAAATAGAATAGTTACCGTCATACCATTGCCATGGAAATCAATGGAGCCGCCGCCAACTAAGAAAGAAGAAAAGCAAATCCAATTCTAATTCTCTCAACCCTAAAGCAAAGAAAAACTCTCTCTTTTCTTCTCTAAATTGTGAGTATGATGATCTTAACAAGATTATTATCATTTTAATTAGGTTGAGTTATGAATGGATTATGAGTAGATGATGTGAATTATCATATATGTTGTTGTAAACCCCTTTTGCTATCATGTATATTGTTAATCCAATGTTATGTGATGATGATATCTTATATGTTGTAAATCATGCTATGATGATGTTATGTATGTTGAAAGTTTCTATGCTAAGTTGTGATGAATCATACATGTTAAAAAGGGCATGATGTTACCATCTATGCTAGTTAGTTCATGTTAATTAAATCATCATGTTTGGGTTATGTTGATCTATATGACAAGTCACATATGCAAGTTAGATTGATTAGAAAAGTTATGAACATATACCAAGACATCTGTTATGACATCTAGAATTATTCTATGACATATGTGATATCCTATGCTAGTTCACACCATCATTATGTTGCCTAAAAACCCCATATGCAAGTTTATGTATAGATTTGGGCTATGATCATATCATGTAAATTGAGACATTTAACAAGTTGACACCTTTTGATCCTTAACATGTGTAGTTTATGCAAGTTTCACCCCTATTATGATTAGATTTATTTTAATTGTCTATATGTTGTGATAATTTATCTTTGTGCTAGGTGTTAGACTATACAAGTCTAGCCTATATTATGCGTTGAATAAGCGAACGTATAAATATGGGGTAGGGGTAATATTAAGGATTTAATATTAAAAAGTTAGGGTGCAATTGATATGATTTTGCATGCCATAAGTGGATGGCCATAATTGAGTCAATTATGGACATCATTAAAAGTTGACTTAATTAATAATTTGAATAGGGAATTATTAAAACTGGGGTAAAAGATTTTAAGTGTTAATCAATGCTTAGGACACGAGGTTGGACTCGTTTGTGACGTAAACCTGCCCGGACCCGCCCGGCAAATCCAGTGGTCACAAATGTCAGCCCAATGTGAGAGGTCCTAGGCCTAAACTAAAGCATAACGGTTGTAAAGACACGAGGTTAGACTCTTTTATGGTGTAAGACTGCCCGGACCTGCCCGACAAATCTAGCTGCCATAAATGCCAGTCTAATGTGAGAGGTTTTTATGAGGTTATGGCCTGAATGAATTAATAAATACTTAACCAGATAAACATGTAAGGTGGGGCATGGGGGTTAAGTAGGTGCCTTGGGTGGCATGAGGAATCTAGGGGGTGCCCTTAGTGGCATGTGAAATATGATTAGTAAGACTTAACCAAACACACATGTAAATGAACATGACTAAGAGGGTTAAGTGGGATATACTAGTGACAAGCTTAGGTGGGTAGCTTGTGGGGGCCCATTTCGGCCAGTATCCCAAACGTATCTTTGTGGGCTCGACCCAAGGCGAGGACGGGACACGCAAGCTGGGTTTGACTATAAGAGGCCAAAACGGGGAGCGGTGGCAACGCAAGTCCAACGGGTTTCGTATGCGTGTGTGGACCCGGGCTGGTAGGTAAGACGTTGTTGCATCGTGTAGGTATAAGTCGTGCATTCTCAAGTTGTATCGGGTTGCCACTTTAGGGGAGTGATACACCCCACTGTGGGGCCAGCACGGGTATCTACGAGTAGGGAGCCGATCGAAAGTGGGTAGTGGGGTACACCTAGTGGAGATAGGGGCAGACAACACCTATGTAGTTAGCTATGGGTACGTAAGGCTATTTATAAAGTTTCTGTGTGAAGCAAGTGGGATTAAACAATAGGGTGACTAGTGTGGTGCAGTGTAGTAATCATTCGTTAGTAATTAGGTGTGCCTTTACCGTTATCTTTAACGTTCTTAAACGCTATCTTTATCTTCCTAAGAGTTCATAGACATTTACTTGTCTTCCAGCTTATGCCTTAGTCTAGTTATTTTGATAATAGTATTGTTAGAATTATCATACTCGCCAGACTTTATGTCTGACCCCCTCCATTTCTACCCTTTTCCCCCTCCAGGTCCTCAGGTTGGGCCCAGCTCTAGTGGAGTTTGATTGAATTGCTTCATCTCTCTTTGGAAAGCTTGGATCGTTGAAGTAAAGTCCAGCTTGTTATCTTTTTAATGGCTATTTATGTAATGGGATTATGTATTTTGTTTTTATGAAGATGGATATTGTGCTTGGTTATGATCTATGGTTTTATGATGTAACAAACATGTTTAATTTTCGCTGCAATAAAATGAAGTTTTAGATTTCCAAGTACTATTTATTATCTGTCTTATTGTAATTTTTTCTGTTCTATATTCACTTACAACCTCCATGGAAGTTAATGCATTCCCTTTGTGAGTGACATTAATGGACGTGGGGTGTTACAACCGACAATGGCGGCGAATATGTTTCCCGAGAATTCTTGGAGTATTGTAAGCATCACGGAATCTGGAGACATTTTACTACACCGGGAGATCCGCAATCTAATGGAATAGCGGAGAGAATGAACCGAACTCTACTTGAGAAAGCTCAATGCTTGAAATTGACATCGGGTTTGTCTAAGGGATTTTGGGCCGAATCTTTGTCAACCACGGTGCATATTGTGAATCGAATTCTGTGCTCGGCCGTTAATAACAAAATTCCGGAGGAAGTGTGGAAAGGAAAGAGTGTTGACTTGAGATATCTTCATGTGTTTGGTATCCCGGTTTATGTGCATCATCCGGGGAATGATAAGCTTGGAGCTAGAGCATTCAAAGGGATCTTGCTTGGTTTCACAGACGGCGGTAAAGGCTATCGGATTTGGAATCCGAAAACGAAGAAGGTTGTAAATTCTCGTCATGTCATTTTTGATGAGTCAGCTTTTTTCAAGGAGAATGAGAGCTCATCGGATGTTCCGGATTTGGTTGATGGTGAATCAAAGGAGTAGGAAGTCGTTCCCACATTCCGTCCAAGTGGTAGTAGAGTTGAAGAAGCCCATGGGGTTGAAGCGGTTGATGAAACATCACATAGTCCACATTGTTCCTCTAGTGATGTTGGTGATGTACATGATACCAGAGAAGTTTCGACTAAAGATGGAGCCGAAAGGGATTTGGGTGATAGTATTGCTACTCGGGTTGGTCGACGTGCAATAAGACCTCCCGAAAGATATGGTGATTGGAACAACCTTAGCTTTTATGATCGTTTGGACTATGCTCTCGATGTAGTCCAAGATGAGCCGATGGACATTGATGACGTCATGGAGTCAAGAGAGAGCTCGAAGTGGATTTGCGCCATGGAGGAAGAGATGCAATCGTTAATGAAGAACCAAACTTGGGAGTCGATTCCACTTCCTCAAGGAAACCATGCTATAGGGTGAAGTATAAAGTAAAGTTAGTGGCAAAGGGGTTTGCACAAAGGAAAGGAAAGGAGTATGATGAAATTTTTGCACTGGAGGTTAGTCATACATGGTGTGTACAAGGCCCGATATTGCAAATGCCGCCGGGGTGGTTAGTTGGTATATGGCTAATCCGGGGAAATCGCATTGCGAAGCCGTGAAGGCTATTATGAGATACTTGAAAGTCACAACATCTCATGGTCTTGTTTTTGGAGGTAGTGATGAGAGGAGTTGCAAGTTGGTTGGTTATTGTGACTCGGACTACGCCGGTGATAGGAATCGGAGGAAATCAACTTCCGGGTATGTCTTCACGCTTGGCGGGACAACCATTAGTTGAAGATCAAGATTGCAAACCATAGTTGCTTTATCCACTACGGAGGCGGAGTTGATTGCCATTGTGGAAGCGGCCAAGGAGGCACTCTACTTGAAGCGATTGTTGTTTAATTTGGGTTTCGAACTTGAAAGTATTGATGTTCGATGTGATAGCCAAAGTGCTATCCATTTGGCATTTAGCTCACGGACTAAGCATATTGAGGTGAGGGAGTCATTTCTTATAGCCATGGATGAGGGTAAGCTAGTATACCTTCGGAAACTGCACACAAAGGATGATGCGGAGAACATGTGTACTAAAGCAATGTCGTATGGGAAGTTCGAGCACTGCTCGAACTTAATTCGCTTGTTGAGCTGCTAGGTGCCACGGGGTGGCACGGGGTGGAGAGAGTGATTTTGTTTGTTGATGATGGAAAGGAATAGCGGTGAGAGATTGGAAATCTATCTTCATGGTAAGTACTCATTACACTCCCGAGTACATTGTTTTTTGGTGAGACGTGGTTTTGAATACTTTCAACACTTCGTTGGTGGGCGGTAGCCTTGTCGGAATTTGTTAACGGAGTGCAATGGGTGGTGGCTTTTCCGGAGCTCATTGGGAAAGTACTCATGGTGCTTGGTCAAAGGTAGAAGGAAATGTTTGGGTGCATTGGAGTTTGGACTTGAGATGGTTACAGTATAAAGGTGGAGTGTTGTGGTATGCGATACTATATGTTGGATTGAAGAGGACGAAGATAGCTTCGAGTCGGAGGTGGCCATTTGCAAATCGGAGTTCGCACGAGAAAGTTATGAGCTGAAAGGTGCAGTTTTTCAGTGTGCAGGTGCGATAGACGTCTGTCATAGGGGACGTCAGACGTCTGAGTTGTCAGGGTGGATTTTCCCGAGAGTTCTGGCAGACGTCTGGCATCCCCATGACAGACGTCTGAGAGAGGGAAAGACGTCTGTCATATTGGGGACAGATGTTTGAGCTGAGTGTTGAAGCCTAAATAATTCCCTGGGAGGGACATACGTCTGTCACCTCCCACGATAGACGTCTGACGAGTGTTTCAGGTTGTTTCGGACTGGAAACTTGACAAATTGATTTGTGAAGACACGGGGGCAATTTTGGTAATTGGCCTATCTCTATATAAGCTATTTTTCAGGTGTGTTAGTGTAAGAGCTTGGATACTTGATTTGGGATCAAGGGTTTAATCCCAAGGGTGAATTAGACTTTATAACCTAATTCCAATTCTTCAATTCTATTCTCCTCAAACTCATTTCTATATTGAAATATAGTGATCATTGGATCAATCTCTTGTATTCCTTTCATCATGGTAATAAAATACTCTCTTCAAAGTGGATGTACACTAACAAGATGTTAGTGGAACCACTATAAATCCTTATGTGATTTATTTTTGCTACTTTGTCATTAATTTCTTGCTTGTGATTGAGATTTGGATTGTTCGTGATTGGTTGATATTGGTTTAGCGACTAAAGTTATTGTTTTGGTTGTTTTTGCAAGTCTAACAATGATCTAGTCCTCCGCTAGCACTTTGTGGTTTAGATATCGGATTCGAGTGGTCTTGGATCGGATTAATCACAACGATTACAACATCATGCTCATCGTTGACTTAAACGCTGGTTATGCTAGGATTTTCTTGTGTTAAATAAAATAAAGGGCGTTGAGATAGGGAAGCAGTATTATGGAGAGACTGGAGCTCCTACTAAGAGTTTAATGTCCTAGAGGAAGAGGTTAAAGATTGGTTGTGTTGTATATCTGGAACTGTTGTTATCAAGGTGAGTGTTTTTTATGGTTGTTACATTTTTTTATTAGTTTGTTTGCCAGTTTGTAAACTATAATAGCTTTTAATAATCTACTCAATCAATAGTGTATTGTGTGTTTTATATTATTTGATGGATTCTTTGAAATTTTAAACAAGAATGATTTATTCCCATACCAGTGTATAATTGCTTAATTTAGTTACTTGGTCATAAGTGTGTAATATCAAAAAGTTACATAGAGACGATGTCTATCAAATAAAAATTGCTCATATGTTAATTCAATCGATTGTATAGGCTTCTTTTGGGAAACAACAAATGATTGAGGAAAACTGTGTTCATGGTAGAATCTAATTTCCTAATATCAACAACCAGATGTTAAATTACTAATCAAGCACTACAAAAAGCACGTGCACCAAAGCTGCAGCTTCTTCGGAGGCCAATGAAGACACTAGGTTTTAAGACGATGCATCGAAGAGTGGGGATGTTGATTTTGTTCAACTCACTGTGCCTACTCTTTGTGCTTTTGCTGTTATGGTAAAAAGAATTCACTGTCTAATGTTTTGACCTGAGCTTCGTTAAAGTTTTGACGTAAGTATGGTAAAAATTAGACCAACTGTTTACCATGAATTTGGCAGCATTAGCAACATCAAGAGTGTAATCTAAATTCTAAACCAAACCTCTACCAAGCTCATCAGCGTACAAACGTATATATCAATGTTTCTGTTCGTGATTTTCCTTATAAGTGCTAGCTGTTTAAATAATATATATTATAAATACCCATGCAAAAGTTAGTTTATACATCAGGTATGTTACAACTACCCATGCAAAATAGCAATAAGAACATCCAATATAAACACAAGAAGACAAAATAGCAATAAAAATATTGAAAGAAGTAACCTGATGTTGATAATTCTTGAAGATCTGAATCTCCTTATGAATTTATTTTCATTTAATTCATCAAAACTACTCGGAAATGTTAATAGTCAATTATTAAATCAGAATATTTGGAATTTAAATATATTATTAGGATAGCTTTTCAAAATTTTCTTTCTTAAAACAATTGATTAATCAATCCATTATTTTGATATATATCCTTGGATGCCAAACAGAAAATGAATTGGGTTAAAAATACATAAAAGTTGGTATGTTCCTTCGCTATTTTGTACGCAAATTAAAAATACCAAGTGATGTCCAACAGGTGTATCTGATTTCTATGAGTTAATAAGATGACGCATGTTTGAGATAAAAATAATTATTGTTGTCAATGACTCCTAAAATGATGTAATTTTGTTGTATAAATATTTGACAAGCATCAGATAACAAACTAAGATTTTGCTATATAAATGTTTGGATGCACATTAATTAACTTGAAATAAAGTAATTATTAAATATCAAAACAACAAGAATTTCTTCATATCCAGATAACCAATTGATATAATACAAATTAATGCTGTTCGTGTTATAATTATGTAAGGTAATCTCAACCAAATTCAGCTACTACAGAACGTTAGGCATGCAACGCCTCCTACTTAAATATAAAAATAAAAATGAATATGACCAGTCAATGATAATCATACTGAACTATTATTTCAAAAAATCATGCAAATTTAGTTTTGTAATAAATTAATTTTTTGTACATGTTTTGTTACAGAAATTTATATTAACTTTATTGGGAAGGAATCATTTCATCTTTGATTCTTTTTTCTTGATTAATTTTTATAGGTTTATGGAGCAATTTCTATAATTTAACCACTAATTTGCATATTTATTTGGTAGAATTATGGATTTTATAACAAAGCATTAAAGTGAATCCCTTTTATTGTGGATTTTGGTATTCGAACAAGCAAAGAAATATTAAATTATGATCATATTGTAAAATGGTTATTTAAATGATATTCAATTTCATACATCTTAATATTTATCGGACACCGTCATTGTAATTTTTGCACAAAAGTACAAAGTGTTCTTTTGTTATGAATTTCATAATAAAATATTTTAACATCAAATGCAGGTCTATTCTTTTTTGGCTCTTAGATTAAATCAAAATCCCTTGATCAAATGCAAATGCATGTAAATAGAAGTACAACAATAACAAGTAGAAGAATCAGTGGACAAACATGAGTATTGCAGCATGCTGTAATATTGTGTCAATCTGCAAAAATATACTGAAAGTTATGTTCTCTTGGTTATTATAATCTGGAAAGTTGAGAGTCCTGAGACCAAGTTTGTTCAATGAAACATATGTTGCATCATTTTTGTTCTCGCTGAATAATTCATTAGTTGTCTGTTTTAATTTCGTGTATATATGTCACATTACTTCTTGCAAATTTTTTACTAATTGGTTATCTATTTTAATTCCTAAATGCTTATCTTTTTTGCTTCCATAAAACTAAAATTTACTCCATAAACTCCAAAAATACGAGTTGAATTTTTGTAAAATATTGTTACAACTTCGATTTTAAGGGACTCCCAGTAAATCTCCACTGAAATTTGTTTTAAACTAATTTTGAGTAGATAATTAAAGTTCACCAAAGGACAATAAAATGGGCCGTTTCAAAAATGATTGATTTATACAACTAACCCTTGAGTATGACCAATAATTAATCGTTTTTGAACCCCATATAAGGTATATTTTTAATGTTTTTGTTCTCGTCCATATATATTTTATTTAACATTGTAACGACCCGTATTTTAGCCGTCAAATATTTAATTTAATTTATTATTTTAAATATTATATTTGGAGTATTAATGGATTTTTAATATTTAATTCATTATTTAAAACGAAGTTTTAACGTTATTTATAAGATAAATCGAGCTCGAAATCGCGCGGCAGTTCGTTATATGAAGTTTTGAACTTCAACTGAGAATACAGAATCCATTTTTAGTTGGATTTCCGTGATATGAGAAACGTTGAAACCGTATTGATGGTAATTTTCATATGAAAGAGAAAAATCCATATTTCTTGTTATAGATAGAAAGTTATGGCCAAATCAAATTTTGAAATAATCGCTGTGGAAATCGTTATTAAAATATATGCCTTTAAAATAGCCATTTTGCAAACGGTCCCCGATTTCGATGAAATTAGTTTCATTAGGACCATAACGTTAAATTATTGCACGGTGTTAAATGGCGGGGCAAACTGATGTCGTATGTGACCACGGCAACCACAAACGCCCGCTCAGTTTCTATAGTGCGTAATTATTTTAATAAAAGGTTATTTGGGTATAACTTGAACAGACGATCGAATTAGGCCACGAAACCAATTCCGTTAAGTTTGTATCGTCGATTTGAGTTAGGATAGGTATATGGTTTGCTATTTTTGGAGACCGTGTAATTTGGTGTCCAAAATAGCATTGCGGGGCACATAAAAATAGCCTACCGGGAAAACAGTCTCAGAATGCGACGAAACTAGTGCCGTTGGGTTCATATTGAATAATTATTATAGGATTTCAAAGTTTCAAGTTGATCGGATTTATTTAGCGATCGTGAAAATTTTAAATGCGTGTTTATTTCTGGTTTTATAAAGGAAAAAAATTTCAAACGAAGTGGGAATTTGATGAAACTTGTCCCATTGGGTCCGGAATACTTTTTTACACTA
The DNA here is from genome assembly GCA_030737875.1 of Allium sativum. Lineage (NCBI taxonomy): Eukaryota > Viridiplantae > Streptophyta > Magnoliopsida > Asparagales > Amaryllidaceae > Allium > Allium sativum. Next base: position 154,291,370 of record CM060909.1, on the reverse strand, counting down.
AGATTAGATTTTTTGTCAGAAAATAGACATAGTTTGTGGTAGTTTTTATCAACTACTTCACCGCGAAGTTTCGTTATGATATTATTTTAATATAATTCCATCCCTTTATATGCACCCTTCACTTGAGAAACCCTCGTTAAACAAATTCATGGTCAACAACGCCTCCACAAACCAAATGAACGACAGAGATTCCATATCCTTCCTCTTCATTTAACTCAAAATCCATCAATTATTTCCACAAATCCCCAATTACAAACATATTCAGGGCAACACCACCTATGTTCTGACCGGTTGTGATGTGTTTTCAAGTACTGAAGAGACTGAAATCTCGACCGGAGGAGGTGGCGGTTGAGGAGCTTTCACGGGCAATTAGTGGTGTTAGGGGGTTCACTGTTTGGAATGAAGGTGGAGGGAGCCAAAGCGCTCAGATTGGCACAGTTCGATGGAGGTTCAATCAAAGGTAGGTGGTGCGGTTTTCTTAGATTTCGTGCGTACTAGGTATGAGCGTGAGCCATGAAGGCAGCGTTCCTGGAACAAGTAACACTCACGAGAAATCCAAAGTAAGGAAAAGAAGGGATCGGCCTCAAAATAGATTGACCAAACATATCTTCCAGTAAAGCATATGATTAAGATTTTTATTTAAAGGGTGTTATCTCAATTAAATCATGTTGACTAAATCCAAACTTTCACATAGGAATTTGGAACCTGCTGAAGACATAAGGCAGAAGTGAATGGGAATTTGATCCTTGATGGCCAGAAGAGGTATTCCGCCTATATGGGTTTACAAACTGATTAGTAATTTAAAGATATAATTAAATTCTAATTAAAAATGAGTTGAGATAATTTAAATAGTATATTTAGTTATGGTGTACAACTCGTGCAGGACTCTAAACAACGAAGAAAAGCTTGGAGACAAACCAAGTGCAGGGAAGTAAATGGATCGGTCCATTTTATTTAAGTACAGTGATTAAGTTAAGCAAATATTTAATTAAGAGATAATTAATTTAATTATTTAACTTAACATATAATTATAATATTTATAACTATCGCATATATGAACAGAATGTGACTAACCAATCCCGTTTGAACCGTATGACTGAACTCTACATTCTGTAATTATTTTGGACAAGACTGGAAGCTGCTAGAATATTATTATTAAATTAAACGCATGTTTAATTTAATGGGAACCGAACCGCTTTAGCGACAACATAAATCAAGGTGAGTTAAACTAACTTGATATTTTTCCCATTTATATTTTTTATATAAATAAGGTTTTTATTTTGTGTGCTCTATTTGCTATGGTTGACTGTTCACTAGTTATATAATTATTTATTGCTTTAACTGATGAAATTAAACCATTGGTTAATTTCAGTAAAATACCAAATCATTATTTTAACGATTGGTTCCAATAAAGGTAACTTACCTTATTGGTCACTATTATCAATAAACATGTTTAATGGTTTGGATTGTTTGATCTGTTTGAATTGTTTTAAACTATGTGGAGATAACCGTTTGTATACAGAGAAGAACAGGTTGGAGGGATCCTGTAACAACCCGGAAATTCTGAGCCAATTTGAAATTTTTATTTTGGCAATTTTAAGTTTGAATATTTAAAATGAATTATTTTAAATAACAACGACGAGAAATTTATCTTGAATAGAATTAAACGTATATATTTATATAGATCGTCGTTAGAATATGAATATTTATTTTTAATTATGAAAGTAATTGACAATGGCGCGGTAGTTCGAAAATTCGATTTCAAATTTCAAATGAATGTGTGGGATTCAAAATAAACCGGATTTTGGCAAAACCAAAAATATTAGAATCTATTTGAGAATATCTTTCCAACGAATCCGAAGAATCAAAATTTCATAGCGGGGATAAAAAGTTATGCCCAGTTGAAAATTCAGAATAGTCGCTATGGAATTTTCGGCACTTAAAAATGGAAATTTTGCAAACGATCTCTGTTTACGACGAAACCACTTTTGTTGGATCCGGGATGTCGAGTTATTTCTAGATCCCAAAATTCGTAATTTTCTGAATCAATATGTGAGCGTGGCAAAGGAAAACGCGTTTTGACCAGTTTCAGTTGATTTTAATCGACTGGAAAATGGCCATTTTTCAAACGGTCTCAGAATTCGATGAAATTATTTTGTTAGGACCGTATCGTCAATACGAAGCTAGAAAATATTTTTCAGGAATTTTTAGAGTTCGTATGAGGCCCCGGTAAATTGAAATGTGCGTTCAAATTGAATATATAGATTTAAATTTTAATTTAAACGAAAACTTATCAAAATGATCGAATCAGCTTACGAAACATATCCCATTATGTTCGGAATTGGGTTAATTAGCTAGGGACGACAGTCGGTGGGTTCGATTTCGAGTTCAAAATAAAAAGTTACTTTTTGAAATTAAATAATAATATATATATATATAATTATATACTTCTCTCTATGCCCTCTCTCTCCTCACTTATTCTCTCTGCCATGTTTAGAAAAAAAAACAAGAAAAAATCGCTCTGCTTGAGATCCACCCCCCCCCCCCCGTTGCGCGCGCTGCCACCAGAAGGGCGTCGCCCCCATCGGCCGCCGCTGGCCCACCTCCATCGCACCCTCCCCTTTCTCCTTCCTAGCTCCTCCTTCAGTGAAAACCGCACCCCTCCAAAGCAGCAAAGCTCACAGCCGCCTCCATACCCGAGCCGGCTCCACCCCCGCGACACCCCTTCCGCCTACAGCCCCATCCGCCGCCACCGCCCCGTCCATCGACCACCATGAGCCCGTTTCAACCCAAGAACCCCCTTTTTTCTTCGATAGATGTGAGTATTTCTGATTTTCCTTTAAATTATTTGATCTAGAATAGTGTAGGAAGAAAGGAGATTTTTATTCATAGAAAGCAAAATATAAATATGATTTTTATATTATAGAGATAATAAAAATATGATTTTTATATTATAGAGATAATAAAAAATATGATTTTTATATAGTAGAGATTATAAAAATATGATTTTTATTTATGTAGAGTAATAAAAACATAATTTTTATTATAGTACTAGCAAGATAAAAATATATTTTTTATCATGGAAGTAGCGGTGTAGAGGGGTGATTCTTACATATGTAGTAGAGATATAAAAATATGATTTTTATATATAAAAATGTGATTTTTATATAGAAAATGGCGAGATAAAAATATGATCTTTATTATATGAACACCGGCATAAAAATAGAATTTTTATCTATATAGTAGCATATTAAAAATATGATTTTTATATACTAGAGAATATAAAAATGTGATTTTTATATATGTAGTGGCTACGGACAACGAAAGTGACAAAAGGCGAGCACGACGAAGATTTCCTACATATGAAGAGTCGTGGCGTTTGGTTTAGCTCTTGGTGAGAACTTCTCACTTTAATTCTTGTTTTCTAGTTAAAATATATACTAGGATGCAGACGGTGCTTAGCAGCACCCGACACTCGTCGTCCACAGACCATGAATGGCTTGTATGTTTGATTTTATGTAGTTGTGAAAATTGATTGTGCGATGTGGAATGAAATAAAATATTTATATAGTTAAAAATAATTTATCGTTAAAAATATAATTTTTAACGTGAATGTGAATAAATAAATATTCATTTACAAATCGAACGATTTGTTTATGTACACCTATTTGAAGGATATTGATTGGGACGATGAATTTTACATGTCGCCCAAATGCACGAATAATATTCAATGTTTGTTGATTTGAAATCCCACACGGGTGTTGGGATGATATTTGGCATACACTAATCCCAATTATTTAGTTGTATGTCGATCGATTGGTTGACAGACTGTGTAAGCGTTAATTATTTATATTTAATGCTTATGCAGTTGTGTGGTGCACTTTGGATGATGGTTGATTATTTATCGTTGATATTATATACATGTGTTGTATGGAATCCATATAATTAACATTATATGGTAATTGATTGGGCCTCATTCCAATTTGGAAAATAAAGAATATTATAAAATAAAGATTCATATGTTTAATAGAATAAATAGTCATGTGTAGACGATACTCATGTGTTGAGAATATTCATGTGTTGAAACTTATCATGTGTTGAACGAAATATTTTAACAATAAAATTTACATCTTTATCATATATAAAATTAGAAACTAAGTGGAAACTAGATAAGATGAGTGGTTTCCTGGGTATTGATCTGATGTTGGTTCCGGCCTTCGGGGTTAATACCTAGGGAATCGTTCTCTTACTAATTTACGGTTGGAGTCTGATTAAGAATTAAACGATAGAAATCATAATTTTATAAAACATATTAAATAACAAAAATAGCCATGTGTTGACAATACTAATGTGTTGAGAATATTCATGTGTTGAAAAATATATATTCATGTGTTGAAGAAAATATTCATTTGTTGAATAGAATAACGAAGTTATTGAAATATATAAAGCTGTGTTGATTAGATATGCGCCATTTTGGCGCGAACGATATTTATATCGATTAAATTCGTTTTTATAATGAATATAGAAAGGGAAGTGATTTCAAAATATAACATTTTGAAAATATTATCATTTATATATTAATGATATGGAATATTCAATTTTGATTTAAAATTGAATATGAAGTTGAATTTGTTTTGAAAACGAATTTAAAATGATTTATAAAATATGTTTCGAATTGAAATTGACGAAATATATATATAATATATATTATATATATATATATAATGGCCTGAACAGAACGCGTCGCGCCGCGGCAGTTCGCGAATTTCGACCATTGACTTCGAATTGGCGTTACGGGAGATCCGACCGTCGGATTCTCCTGAAACCAGAACCGTTGGGTTCGTATCGAAAAGAGATTTCCAATGAATATTAGAAATTTGAAATCTAACGGTTGGATTTGGAATTATGTCCAAATCAAATTTGGAAAAGGTCGTTGTAAGTGCAGTTCGACGACCGTTATTGGAAATCGACCGAATGGGCCTTGATAAAATTATTAAAAAAATCAATAATTTGTGTAAAATCGTAATAAATGGTTTAGAAAGAATTGGGGTGAAAAATCCCATATTTGAAAAGGATAAAAATATATTTTTATCGAAATGAACTAGTTTTGAACTAGAATTATAATCCAATATTTTTGAATAAATAAATTGGATTTGAAGTGGTTTTAAAAAAATATCAGAATTTCCAATATACGAATTGGAATGGATTTGAATCGAAATTATCTTCGGATTATTTCAATGTGTGATTTCGTGATTATACAGATATGGTTGTGGAAATTTGAAAGATATATTTATATCGTTATTTCCAGTACGATATTTGTTGGTTTCAGAATTTGATATTGAATATAAACCGATATATTTTCTATTCAGAGCCTTGTATTTAATATCAAATGGGATTTTGGGTTCGTCGTGAATGGTGTCTTAAATAACACTGTTCTTGGACCCAGTATAGAAAAGAATAAATCTTTTAATTAAGATTTAGTGAAATTGTCCAATTAATTAGTATTTAATTGGAATTGAATTTAAATTGGTTTTTGGGGTTTATCGTGAGCGGTGTTTTGAATAACACCTGTTCTTTAACCCGATTAACAATGGAAAGTGATTTTGGGTTTATCGTGAACCGTGTTTTAGATGACATTTGTAACACCCCATATTTTCTGTAAACGTTAATGTAACAAATCAAAGTATACTTAATTTTTAAGAGAAGAATTTAGGGAAACGAGTTATGCCATTGCGTTCGTCTCAGAATTCTGCTTGAGATAGAGTCTGAGTTTGCGTGAATCGGACTTCGTATGAAGAAGTTATGGCCTTCGGAATTTTCAGCTCAAATTTAAAAACAGCTCGAAACTGAATTCAAAATTTAAAACAGAACCCAGAAACGGGCTGGGTGGGAAATTTCCTACCCAGGACCCAGGTCGACCTCCCTCCTGTAGGTCGACCTGGGGGTCGATCTGCCCTGTTTTTCCAGATCCGAGGCAAAATTCATTTTTATGTATCCGGGCTAATTTCTGGACCAAATTCATGAGTTCTACGCTATATAAATGCCCCCAAACTTCACTTTTTCCACACAAGTTCAGTGCGCCTATACTCTGCCTCAATCCTAATTAAAATAAATCTTATTCACCATTAAAACAAGTTATAGTTCTTTTTCAAATTGGAGTTTCAAATCAAGATAAAGCTTCAAGTTGGACCATAGGCATTCTACTTCAAGCAACGTCACTCGAATCATAGCAAATCGCCTTTTCTAAACCGATCACTGTAAGTTCGGTTATTCCTTAGATTTGAATGTGTAATTGGAATTGTGAATGTAATGAATCAAAATATAGAACTATACCAATTTGCAAGTTAATTATCTTTGATTCGTGCTTATGTCAAATCTAGCGTTATCTATGCCTTTGGATCTGATTCTCGATTGTGGCCTAGAACTTATTATGGCTAATTGCCAATGACTATGATTATGGGGCTTTTGCCTAAGACTATGACTATGAAACTGTTGCCCATGAAACTATCGCATATGACTATGACTCATGACAAAGAGACTATTAAATATGACTATGACTATAAGACTGTTGCCTATGAGTATGACTATGATTCATAATTTTGAGACTATTGCATATGATTCATGACTATGAGACTATAACCAAGATTTATGACTACGAGACTATTTCCTATGACATTGATTAAGAAACTATTGTGATTAGTCTCCCATGACTATTGTGGTTAATTCCCTATAACTATTGTAGTTAGTGACTTATGCATATTCCCATTAACCTATTAGGTTGTACTTCGAACTGGCATTATGTTGGACCAAATCACCTATGCATATTCCCTTAATTATGTTGGATCCCATTTTTGGGGTGTAACTTGTCTAGTTTATTCCTATTCACTATTATGTACATCCAACCCATTGGAACCATTATTTTTGTATTTGGTTCATTCTTGCATGGTCATTCTTTTATGTCAATTCTCGTGCTTATCCCCTATTCCTTGCTTTGATACTATTAGTATCATTTCATGAGTACTTAGAAACTTGTGAAATCATGTTATACGTACGATTACGACGCGGGAATTTGGGCGTAGCTTAATTAATTTAGTTTGGCATAATAAATATGTTGGCATAGTTTAAATTGGCTATAAAAATGATTGATTTACATGCATATTAGACTTGGGCACAAGTTGATAAATTTAATTAGCCATAAAGTGTGTAATTGGCGTGTAAACCAAGTTTTGGACATAAACGGTAAACTAGAATATTAAATCTAGTTTTGACATGAACCGTAAATTGGAATATTAATCTAGATTGGGCATGAATTGTAAAAGGGGAATATTAAATCTAAATTGGTATAAACTGTAAGTTAGGCTGATTGATAGGTAAATCAAGTTTTGGGCATAGAATATAAATATGCTAATTTGCATGACAAATGAATATGATCTAGGCTAAATTGATTTACGGAAAATTTACATAAATAGTAAATATGTAAATTTTGTAAAAGACGAATATACCTAACCCAAGGTTAGACTGAGTTGTGGTATAAAACTGCCCGGAACCGACCGGCACATCCAGTGACCACAATAATACCTGTCTAATGTGGGTGGTTAGTACATCAAGCCCGAGGTTAGACTGAGTTGTGGTGTAAACCTGCCCGGAACCGACCGGCACATCCAGTAGCCACAACAATATCTGTCTAATGTGAGTGGTTGGTGCTTTAATTAATTAATTAAGGCTTATGAATAAATCAAGCTAGAAATGGTGAGGTTAAGTAATTAGGGAAACACTTAACTGTAATAACATGATAACTAGGCAAGTGGGTGAGGTTAAGTAAATTTAGAACACTTAACCGTAATAACATGTTAACTAGGCAAGTGGGTGAGGTTAAGTAAAATTAGAACACTTAACCGTCACAACATGTTAATTAGACAAGTGGGTGAGGTTAAGTAAATTTAGAACTCTTAACCTTTGTAACATGTTAATTAAGCAGATGATAGGGTTAAGTTAACTAAGGTAACACTTAACCAAAATATATAATGACATGTGGTGGGGTTAAGTAATACAAGAGGAAAACACTTAACCAATTATATAACATGATGTATGGGAAGGGTTAAGTTAACATGAGAACCACAATTAACCAATATAACATGATTTGAGGTAGGGTTAAGTCAACTTGAATTGATTAATGAAACTTGACCAATATAACTTGATGAGCGAATGGGGTTAAGTTAAATGGAAATACTTAAACAATATAACCTGATGAATGAATAGGGTTAAGTTAATAAATCACACTTAACCAATCTAACATGATAAGAAAGAATGGTTAAGTTAATAAGAACCACTTAACCCACACGACTTGACGTGTAGGAGGTTAAGTACATGTCGGGTAGGTGGGTAATATTAGTACATATAGGCCCACAAACTTAATCGTTAAGAAAACATGTTAGAATCGATGAGAGGGTTAAGTACATCTCGTATAGGTGGGTAATATTTGTATATAAAGGCCCATAAACTTAACCAGTAGGAAACCCTAGTAACGAGGACCCATTTCAGCAGTAACCCACATAGATGTATCATGATACCCTGAAACTAGGCAGGGTGGGGTACGATTACTGGACTGATTATAAGAGGTCAAAAATAGCGGTAGGGAGTACGTCAGTGTAGGTTCCGACGGTTTACGGGCGTGCACGTACTCTGAAGTGGAAAAAGCAGGCACTAGGTACCAGTAGTTATACACTGTGCATCTTGAATCATGTCGCGTCGCTATCATAAGGCTTGATACACCTTATGGTGGGGCCAGCACAGAGTATCTACATGCAAGAGAGGGCCGACTGACACGGACACATGGAAAATTAATACAAAGTAGGTAGCATAATCCCTAGTTGGACCTAGGTCGCGTAAACCCAGAATTCGAGAAGCGTTCAATAGGTAGCATAAACCCCAGTGGCTCTGGGTAGCGTAAACCCTGGTTGAATCTAGTAAGCACTCGATAGTAAACCCTAGATTAGATCTAGGTAATAAACGGAATCCCCATAATAGATGCACACCTAAAGGCAACCGCAAATACGGGGATTAGGATCACGTTATCATATGATCATAGATTACTAGTTTGGACACCAGTTAGGTAGTGCAGAGATATAGAAATCAGTATAAACAAGGTAGTTGTGAAGCAGAGAAGGAGTAGACGCGCATTCAGTTTATCAGTACATTCAGTTTATCAGTGCATTCAGTTTATCTCGGGAAGTATATGTTTTTTCTCGGGAGGATAGTTCGACTACATTGGATACCCTCTAGCATAGTAAGTAAGCGAGGTCCTATCTTTAGTAGTGGGTTTTGGAAAGGGAGGTCAAGAAGCTTCGCAACCATGAAGTTAAGTTAGATAAGGTACAGTGGAGTGAAGCTCAAGAAGATGCGACTTAAAAGACTGAAGACCAGATACGCGCATCTTACCCTTTTTGAGGTTATATCCTTGATTCCTCTTTTTCTGAAAAATATATTTGTATGCTAGTCTTTAGCTTTTAAGTATATCCTCTCGATCCTATTCTCAATCCTTAGGTAGAAGCCAATGGATGTAAACATGTGTTTGAGACATGTTATGTTTGGTGGATGCAAGTGGTTACAAATGTTTGCTAGTGGTTGCTCGTGGATGCATATACACACATTAGGCACTAGATCGGCTTAGCCACTTCCATGTTTGCATATGCATATATGTATTTGTATATGGATTAAAACTTGATGTGTTATCATATGAATGTTGCATATGGATGAATGAATATGCACGCATATAGTACTTACATGACTAGGGATAATTGCATATATGACGGACTCATGGCACTGACATAATTCACATTAAGGAGGTCAACTGAATCAGTAGACCGCCTGATTTTACATTAGAAAAAGACATGTACACACACTATGCATAGAATCATGAAAGCATTAGAAATCCTTTTAGGGACAATGGGTGCCTGTGATTGAATGGTTGAGTAGATGGATGCTGGATGTTAGGATACATTCTTCTTAACTTGAAGATTTCGGGGACGAAATCCTTTAAGGAGGGGAGAATGTAACACCCCGCATTTTATGTAAACGTTAATGTAACAAATCAAAATATACTTAATTTTTAAGAGAAGAATTAAGGGAAACAGGTTATGCCATTGCGTTCGTCTCGGAATTCTTCCTGAGATAGAGTCCGAGTTTGCGTGAATCGGACTTCGTATGAAGAAGTTATGGCCTTCGGAAGTTTCAGCTCAAATTTAAAAACAACTCGAAACTGAATTCAAAATTCAAAACAGAACCCAGAAGCGGGCTGGGCGGGAAATTTCCCGCCCAGGACCCAGGTCGACCAGGAGGTCGACATCCCCCCATAGGTCGACCTGGGGGTCGACCTGCCCTGTTTATCCAAATCCGAGGCAGAATTCATTTTTATGTATCCGGGCTGATTTCTGGACCAAATTCATGAGTTCTATGCTATATAAACGCCCCCAATCTTCACTTTCTCCACACAACTTCAGTACGCCTATGAAACACCCCAACCTCTATTAAGGTCACTCACAAAGGGAATGCCTTAACTTAGGTGGAGGTTTGTAAGTAAAAGTCACAGATAAAACACAAGACAGATATAAACACATATACATAAGCAGCGGAAAACAACAAACTTTTTATTTCATAAATATGTGTTCAAAAAAAAAACATTTCCATAACTGTCACATAATATCTTCCAAAACATTACAACATCTTTTATGTCTTGGTTATTAAATAAAGAAGCATAAAAACATAATTAAAACTGCATAAATCCCCATAGAGTGTGTCCAACAGCCATAGCCAAAGAGAGTCCAAACCGTACATCTACTATCATGAAGCTTGCAAAGAATCTGACTAAGCTGGGTTGTTTCCTCCCTGTGGACCTGGGGGGAAACGGAAGAAAAGAAGACGAAAGAAAATAAGGTCAGACATAAAGCCTGGTAAGTCTAGTGACTCTTCAGCATGAGAATAAGAAAAAGGACATGATAAGTATAAACTGGAAATAGGAAAGTATCATAAACTAAGGTAAAGCATTTTGAATCGAATATACTATCGCACCCCACACTATATCTTTGCACCTACATGCATTGTCTCAACTGGCCCCCCATGATCGGGTGAAGTGATCCCCTTTCTAAAGATCTGCTCCTACTCGCATAATCATCTGTGTCTTATGGCCCCCAAATGTTGTAGATACCTATGTTGGCCCCACCATGGGGTGTATCAAGTCCCATGGTGGCGACCCGACACAATCCTTAGAATGCATAGATTATGCTACTGGTGCCCCCAATGCCCTGTTTGTCTGCTCCGAAGTGTGTGCACGCCCGTACTTCGTTAGAACCCACACTGTTGCACCCACCGCCGTCGCTTTTGACCGCTTACAATCAGCCCAGTAATAATGCCCCACCCTGCCTAGTTTCAAGGTACCATGATACCTAATTGGGTTACTGCTGAAATGGGTCACCGTTACTAGGGTTTTCTAGTTAAACATGTTAAGTGGTTAAGTGTCTGTATTTACCTAACCCCACCCATCAGTTTAATTTAACATGCTGAATTGGTTAAGTGTTTTAGTTAACTTAACCCTACAATCCTGACTTGTCTGTCCTTAGCTTTTTAAAGCGCCGACCACTCACATTAGACAGATATTGTTACGGTTACTAGATGCGCCGGTGGTTCCGGGCAGATTTACACCGAAACTCAGTCTAACCTCGGGTCCTTATTGGGCTCCATGCTTGACCAACCACATTGGATAGGTATTGTTGTGACTACTGGACAGTCAGGCGGGTCCGAGCAGGTTTACATCACAACTCAATCCAACCTTGTGTTAAGCATACTCGTATTTTCTAAATTTACATATTTGTCTTTATTACTTAATATATGTAAATTTGTCAACAATTAAATGTTGTGGCCCACTTTCCAAGTTTAATATTTTTAGTATAAGAATTTATACCATTCAAGTGCCACCAATTTTGGCATGTGACAAACATGCCAATTTCATATATATTTCCACCAATTTATGTCAAGTTACCAATAATCCCAATGTTACCCTGTTTAAATATTAGGCTAACCTCGGGTCCTTATTGGGCTCCATGCTGAACCACCCACATTGGATAGGTATTGTTGTGACTACTGGACAGCCGGGCGGGTCCGGGCAGGTTTACATCACAACTCAATCCAACCTCGTGTTAAGCATACTTGTATTTTCTAAATTTACATATTTGTCTTTATTACTTAATATATGTAAATTTGTCAACAATTAAATGTTGTGGCCCACTTTCCAAGTTTAGCATTTTTAGTATAAGAATTTATACCATTCAAGTGCCACCAATTTTGGCATGTGACAAACATGCCAATTTCATATATATATTTCCACCAATTTATGTCAAGTTACTAATATTCCCAAAGTTACCCTGTTTAAATATTAGGCTAACAATCTTAGCCTAATTTTCATTCGCATGGTTTTTAACATATAATATTAGGCTAAAAACTTAGCCTAATTTAGCGCACACAAAATTGGCATAAGGGAATTCATAAACATAAACATGACATATGTGTAAACTTGGCATTTTTGGCATAGTTAATATGAACATCATAGGTGTGAACTTGCAAAATAATCAACATGAATGCCATAAGTGTGAACTTGCAACATAGGCTAAATCAACTTACAAACATGTGAACTTGCATTGAAATAGGGGTCTAACCAATTTGGTGTCACATGAATTAACATATGATTTAGACAACATAAGCCTAAACATGTTTAAATCTAGGCATAACATCGAACATTACTAGCATATGACAAGAATATGACATGTTTATAAAATATATATATGATTTCATCGCATGAGTGAACTAGATCCAATCATATGTCCAACTACAACATGAAACATGTACTAAAGTGGATCTTGGCATGGATCCAATTATTAACTTGCAACTTTCTTATAAACATATTAGCATGTATATGAACTTAGGCGTAGAGGTTTTAGCATATATATACATAAAATCTTAATCACGTACAACCTGTATAATCACATAAACATATAGGTGTCGATTACAACATGAACTTTACAACTTGCATGTGATTCTAAATGTACAATAGGATCAATATCAACTCAACTATACCAAAAAACATCACAATACCACAATCATTTCAATACATAGATGTGTAATTTTTATTATGTTCAATCTTTTTATTGAAAACTATGAACAATAAAAATATAATCTTTCATGTTACTTCTTTTTATTTAAACAAAGTGAAAATAAAAAACACGATCTTTAATAAATAATCTTTTTATTGCAACTAAAATGACAGTAAAATATATCTTTCTATTTTACTTTTTTATTGTAACTAAAATGACAATACAAATATATCTTTTCATTCTACTCTTTTTATTGTAACTAATATGACAATAAAAATATGTCTTTTAATTCTACTCTTTTATTTGTAACTAAAATGACAATAAAAACATATCTTTTAATTCTATTCTTTTTATTGTATTGAACAAAGTGACAACAAAAATGAATTTTTTTTATTATAATCCTTTTATTTTAATGAAAACAAATTTTGGCAAAAACCATGTTTCATGTAAAAAATAAAAATGAGATTTTTATTGTAAATCTAATTTTTACAAAACCATGTCCTATGTAAACAATAAAAATGAGATTTTTTGTGTTAATCTAACTTTTGACAAAACCATATTAAGTGTAAACAATAAAATGAGATTTTTAGTGTTAATCTAACTTTTGACAAAACCATATTAAATGTAAACAATAAAAATGAGACTTTTATTGTTAATCTAACTTTTGACAAAACCATATTAAATGTAAACAATAAAAATGAGATTTTCATTGTTAATCTAACTTTAAACAAACCATGTTTCATGTATATAAACAGAAGATGAAACTTATATTATAAAATCAAATCAATATTCATAGATCTGAAATAAAAATAAAATTTTTATTTCAAATCGAGATCTAGCAGTAAACTATAGATTCAAATAAAAGAATTTCTATTGTAGATCCAGATCTAACAAACATGAGCATCACAATCAACAATCAACAAATTCCAAACATCACAGATCTGATTTTAATAACATAACTACACGATCCCAAATAGCGAGGAATAATTAAATTTTAATTATAAAAATAGAAATCTCACAGTGATCGATTTTTAGAAATCGTTCATGCTTATTTCTGAATTTCTGTTCACGTTCAATTTTGCCTAAATTTCCAAAGTTCTCCCTTTCAGCTCTAATCAATTCCACATTGTAGAGCTCGGCAAGACGATTCCAGCGGAACTGGAATCACTGAATTCTGAATCCGTTTGATAAAGATACAAGTGTTTGAATGTTAATTACATTAAATAAATTAATTAACAACTTAATTGATTAATTTAATATATTAAGTACATTAACCTAAAACACGGCCTCTACTTTCTTCTACTCCATCTTCTTCATCGAGAAACGCAGGAACCCATCGTTCAAATTAGGTCTCGCTGCCATTGCTCCCTCGTACGCCGTAACCATCATCTGACAAGCCCCTCCGACAGCGTTGACAGCCTTTCCCCGCGCACCAACTCCAAGGCAACTCGCAGGCCCCACCATCTCGCCACAGGCCCCCGAACGCAGCTCCTTCATGAGCGAAATCCAACCACTAGGAAACCCCATCTTCGTTCTTGACCGTTGATCGGCTAAAGCTAAAGAATCTCTTCAATTTTGTGTTTGGAATTTTCAAAAATTATTAGAGGATTTGGAGAATTTAGTGGATTTTAATTAGAGCGTTCTGGCCGAAGAATTATCGGTGGCGACTGCTCATATGTTTAGTGTGACACCCCATCTCCATTAAGGTCACTCACAAAGGGAATGCCTTAATTTTGGTGGAGCATTTATTGTGTATAGAACAGAAAATAAACAAGACAGATAAATATATTGGTACTTGGAAAATAAAAATCACTTTTATTGCAACGGAGAAATAGTTTGGTTACATCACATCAAAAACCAACTACAAAACCAAATACACTTATTATCCATCTTGACAAATAAACTCTGAGTACATAAAATAAAAGACATAACCCCAACATAAAATAGCCATAAATAAGATAGGCTGAACATTACTTCAATGATGCAAGCAACTTCCAAAAGAAAGAGATAAAGCTGTCCAAAATCAAGCTCCACTAGAACTAGTCCCACCCTGACCACCTGGGGGGAAAAGGAAGAAAAAAGGTGGAAACAAAGGGGGTCAGACATAAAGTCTGGCGAGTGCAATAACTTTAACAATATAATCATTAAGTAACTAGGATAAGGCATAAGCTGGAAAATAAGGAAATGATTGTAAACAATGGGCATGACAGAGGAAACAAAGGAAATAAGATGAACAAAGATAACGTTAAAGGCGCACCTAATCACATAAGATAATTACTACATTGCACTACACCAAACACCCTAAAAGTTGATCCCGCCTACCAAACTTAATAATGATAATGGTAGTTTCGTGTACCCCTAGCTGCCTTCATAGGTGTCACATGCCCCTATCTCCACCAGGTGCACCCACTACCCCACATTCGATCAGCTCCCTAACTCGTAGATACCCGTGCTGGCCCCACAGTGGGGTGTATCACACCCCAAAGTGGCAACCCAATACCACCAAGAATGCACGGCTTATATCTACACGATGCAACAACGTCTTACCTACCAGCCCAGGGCCACACATGCACATGACCCCATTGGACTTGTGTTGCCACCGCTAACCCATTTTGACCTCTCACAATCAAACCCAGTACGCGTGTCCCTTCCTCGACTTGGGTCGAGCCCACAAAGATACTTAATGGGTTACTGGTTTGAAAAGGGGCCCCATGTATGACATAAGCTTTCCACCTATGCTTGGTCCCTTCTAAGGTTTTCCCCACTTAACCCCATTCTTATTCATGTCTTCTTACATGTTTTAATCTTGGTTAAGTGCATCTAATCGTATTTCACATGCCATCCAAGGTACCCACTTAACCCCCCATGTCCCACCACATGTTTATCTGGTTAAGTGTTTATTAATTCATTAACACCGTAACCTTGTAAAGACCTCCCACATTAGGCTGGCATTTGTGGCTGCTGGATTTGCCGGGCGGGTCCGGGCAGTATTACACCACAAACGAGCCTAACCTCGTGTCTTTACAACTGTTACGCATTTGATTCATGCCTTTGACCTCTCACATTAGACTGGCATTTGTGGCTGCTGGATTTGTCGGGCGGGTCTGGGCAGTCTTACACCACAAACGAGTCTAACCTCGTGTCTTAGGCGGTTTATTATTACACATCTTTATTTAACCCCAAAGTGGATTAATATCCCTATTCAAATTTGTAAATAAATTCCAAATATATTTATGTCCATAATTGTCACCTAAATTATGTCCATAAATACCAATTTTTCCAATTTATGTCTTAAATTAATTATATGCCTTTTTAAGGCCATTTATGCCAATTCTCAATATGTGTATATTCAATATTACCCTCATCGTCCCCACGTTGTTCGTTCGCTTATCATGATATATATATATATATATATATATATATATATATATATATATATATATATATTAGACTAGCAATTAGTCTAACACATAAAAGGGAAGAAGCATCACAAATTTGCATAACACACAAAATGGATCTAACTTGCAAATAAGGATTACAACATAACTTGCATAAACTTGGTATTGTCATGAATCTAAACATAGGCCTAAAAGGTGTGAACTTGCATATATGAATATAGTTTTCACCCAAAATTTGCATATACGAATATAGTTTTCATCCAAAACTTGCATAGGCCATAGTCACAAACTTGCATAAAACTATGTATGTCATAGATCTAAATCTAAAGGTGTAAACTTGCATATATGTGAATCCAACTTATACCTACACTTGCATATAGTCATTTTACTTGGTTCTCATGCAAACTTGTGTACAATTCACATATAATCTACACCCAAACTTGCATATAAAATGATGTCAAACATGAATAAAGTTGAACATAGGTGATTGGGCATTTACAAAGGAATCTACAACAAAAACTGTCATTATGAACAACTAGCATATATTCACAAAATATCACATTTTCTAATGTTTCACAAACATAGCCATATAACCCAATTTATATCTCAACCCAGTTAACTTGTTAATTATCTTATTAAAGAAATTGAACTCACTACTCAAAGAAGGTCTTGAGTTCTAGGATCTGAGTTCTGAAATTGATTTAGCTCGCCTTTGAAGTAGCCAATTTCGTTGTTGTTGTTGTTATAGACTTGAGTTGAATTGATTTGATTAGCTTTACTTTTCCTCTAGTTGATGACGGTTATTCTAGGTTGCAAGGTGATGGCATGACGACCATGGTACTAAATTTGATTAGGTTTTAGGGTTTGAGTCTATATGTGTTTATATAGAATTTAGGATTAATTTAGGCCATCTGATCAACCTAGAATCAATCAAGACCATCTAGTCAAGATAGGGTGACACCTCAGCCCTAATGACTCAGCACTGAGTCACAAAATTGTCATCTTTCCGATCTTCCCGGGGGGGGGGCACGTCGACCCCCAGGTCGACCCCTAGGTCGACCTGTAAGGGGGAGGTCGACACTAGGGTCGACCCCCAGGTCGACCTGGGTCCTGGGCGGGAATTTTCCCGCCCAACCCGCTTCCGACTTCTGATTTGAATTTTGAATCTATTTCGAGCTGTTTGAATTTATTTAAATTTCCTGGAAACTTCCGACAGCCATAACTTCTTCATACGAAGTCCAATTTACGCAAACTCGGACTCTATCTCAACCAGAATTCCGAGACGAACACAATGGCGTAACCCGTTTCCATTGATTCTCACATTTGAAATTAAGTATTCTTTAATTTGTCAACTTTGATATTTAAAATTACGGGGTGTTACATTTAGGGTTTAGAAATTATTAAAATAATAATATATTTCATCATTTTACGTGTTATAAAGCCAAAAACGGGCCGGAGTTCAAATCAGGCCTGCTCACTGCCTAACAATAGGTTTTAACGCCTTCTGAACGCAATGGGACTAGTGGCGAAGCCCAATTCTAAAGTCTGCAGCAATTTCACTTAAAATATCATATTTTTAATTAAACAATGTATAAATTTCAATGTACATATTAATTTACAAGGGCCACATACTGAATCCAAAAATTCCAGAAAAATTACTTCTAGTTATGTTTTGATGATATGGTCCTAATAAAATAAATTTCATTGAATTTGGAGATCGTTTGAAAAATGTCCTATTTCCAGTCGATTAAATTCAACTGAAATTGACAAAATACATTTTCTTTTGCCACGCTCACATATTGATTCCAAAAATTATGAAAATTGGAATCTAGCAATATTACGGATCTAACAAAAGTGGTTTCATCGAAAACAGAGGTCATTTGCAAAATGGCTATTTTTAAGGGTTATATATTATATTAAAATATATAAAAATTCTACAGCGATTTTTTTGAATTTTAAACTGGACTTAACTTTTGATTCCCGCTATGAAATTTCAATTTTTCATCATTGGAAAGATATTTTTAAACAGATTTAAATATTCTGGTTTTACCAAAATCCAATTTATTTTGAATCCTATACATTCAGTCAAAGTTCAAATTCAAATTTTCAAACTACCGCGCTATTTCTAACTCCTTTTATAATTAAATAAAAAAATTATTTAACTTCGATTTAAATAAATTTTTAACCGTTATTATTTAAAATAAATTATTTTAAATATTTAAAATCCATTAAAATTGCAAAAATAAAAATTTTAAATTGGTTCCAAAATTCCGGGTTGTTACACTAAGGGTAATATCAGAAGTCGTAGATAAACATAAAACAATGAAGAGAACCCTTGGGCAAGGACGAAGAGATACATCTACACATACGTAAGTTACAACATAATTACTAAATAGGTAGAAGGAAACATGATCAAGCTTGTGATAACACCATTACCCTTTCGAAGGAATCGAAAGGGGCCATCTATCAATATTTTTAACTAGGAAGAAGTTCTCGGCCAAACTAGAGACAGGTGATGATTAGGAGGATTCCTTCGACGAGACCAAGGGAATCACGACCAAACTCGGGTCAAAGACTAAAAAAGACCTTTGGTGGCTTCCCTAGGCCACAAAAACAATGGATAACACACTTTGGAAGAACAGAAAGAAAGAAAAGAAGATCCTATCAACGAATGTCATAACCCCTTTGAAATGGTTGGAAGGGCCACCTTCTAAAAGTCCTAACAAGGCAAAGGCTCTCGGGTAACTAACAAGTTGTCAAGTGTACCATCGCTTAAGTAGAAGAACCCATCAACTGTGTCGGTAAGGGTTTCGATAACACGAACACTTGAAGAACATCACTCCATAAAGCTACCATCAAGAATTATTACATCCCTTCAAAGCAGTTGATTCAAGATACGAATCCCTCGGAGAGACCAACTCAACAATAGAAATTTCACTCAAGATTAACACCATCAAGATAACCATAAAGAGAAATCTTAGGGAAAGACCTTCGAGGGAGGTTTTCTACTATGTATACTCAAATACCAATCAATAGATACTTTAAGCATCCGCAAAAGACCAGAACTTCCTAGCAGCATGATCAGAAGTCAATTTAAAGTTTCCTTTCGAGCCTTCCGCATACCTCTTCTTGCAAACAGGTCAGCCACCTCAAGAGTCAAGGCTTATGGACCATGGCTATTAGTCTCTTACTTCAATTTCAGTAGAGGCCAGAGAGTGAAGGCATTAGTAGGGAAAGGGGGTCAGCCCGCATCTATAAATATGAACCCAAGGGTCTAGAATATGAGTGACTTTCTCATTCTAAATACTTATTCCCAAATTCTGAAGTGTAAACCCTAATTTTTAAATAGAATTGGATATTTTTTTCCTATTGTAATCGGAGGGATGCTGCACTTATCAAAATTATCACATAAAAATATGAGGTATCCAACAAAAATGTTACCTTGATTAGTGTATAGTTTATTCACTTTTCTTTCAATTTTTATTTAAGAGAGTCGTTCTTTCAGTAAGCAACAACTTTTACTATTCTAAGGCTACAATACTTCTTCTTCAAATGATCGCATGTCTCTTGCTTTACATTTTCAGATGTCGACCATTTATTTGGTTAATAGGTTTGGAATTTGAAATTTAAGTTGAATCTATTGAATGAAATATGTTCAAATTGGTAATTAAAGTTTGATTTGTTGCTTCGTGAATCACTTAATTTGATTTTATTTGACTTTAAATGGTAAATTGAAATGATTGAAATTTTGTTCTAACTTGGAATATGAAATTGAAAACTGGTAAAAGTGGATTTTGAAACTTGAATTGGGTTCAAAGGGTTTAAGAGGAAATAAACTATTTGTTTCATATTATATTTATAATTTTTGAAATTAGTATTATGTTATCTTAAATTATTTTATTTCATATTAGTCTATAAATAACTGTTTTTAAACAATTATATTTTAATTTTGACAAGCATTCTTGTCTCATCTAGTTAAGGCATTGGGATAAGATGCAAGGGGTCATGAGTTTGATTCGATCGGACTTCTTTGTCATGTAGTATTGTACGTACTATCCCAATTTGTAAACAAAAGTATCCAATTTCAAAAAAAAATTACTATTATATACATAACTATTTTGAATAGAAAGTTTATTTCCAATCCAAGCTAGGTGTTGAGCCCACATTATTTGAATATAAGATTTCATTTGGGTAATGATAATTATGACTTGAAGGCTAAAACCAAAAATTAAATTTAGAAAATGAACTAATTTATGATATGAAATTATGTATTCAATATGGAATCAATGGGAGAAAATGATAATGTGAAATCGAAATTTAAACTAAATCGATTTATGACATGAAATATGATATTTTAGTTAAACATGAAATGATCACGATGTGTAAAATGAAGATTGGTGGTTGAAGAGATCAGGATAGAATATTGGCATTGTAGTGATCCGAACTTCCCGGTCGGCATAAACCGAACAAGAAGGCGGACTGCTTTGAGAACACGAAGCATCAGAATGCAAATAATAGAAGATTTCATTGCTATTACAACAATTTACATCAGGGTTCAAATAATATACAGTAGAAAAATATCAGAGATTTAAATTACAAAAAAACAGAAAATATATACATAAATATAATGTGTAGCGGAAAAACATCAACTACCACAATTGAAAGAAATACACGGATACAAAGCTTTCTGAATATAGCTCCAGCTGTAATCTAGGATCCTATGAAAAGAAATATCTGCGAAAACCAAAACTACTAGTTGCCCATGTGAAAAATATGGGCACCCAGAGTTTAGGTAGAAACAATAAACTCCGAGTCAGTCATGGGACTAGTGTGAGAACTAAAACATTTATTAAATCTTTACTTTAAAAGTTGGGAAATCATGGGACCACGCCGTATAACACGGAACGGGTTTACTCCACATGAATCTCAGTATAAAATAAAACAATGCAATGCTTTTTGGAAAATGAAGTTATTATAAGACTCAAGTCGCATCACACAATGCAACGCAAGCCGGAGGATAGAGTTTTACCTTATTATAGCCAAACATGCTTGATAGGCTTAAAACAAATCATTCTGATATTACTATAAGTGCACAGTGTCAAAACAACTTCAAATATAAATGTATCAATCATAGATGACATATGTACCATGTATTATGCTGCCATACATAGGTTTATAACTAAAACTGAAAAGTCGCGTATTGGAAATTGGATTTCCATCATGAGTCAAGGCTAGCGATGGCTCCTTCCGATTCGAGACACTCTAGCAAATGCCTCAGGCTCACACCTACGGGCAATCCTTGGCTCCTACAGGGTCGGTCCAAACTTATTTTAGTGGATTTATTATTCCTGAACACACTTTCTCGGTCCTATAGGACCTAGGGAATCAATATCCAAGGCACCTCATTCCATCATCCACATAAGTAAAAATGTATGGGCTCCATACTATGACACCACTTCTAGCTAGAAAGAAACGTCGTGCACTCCCTGCGTCCCTAATCCTGTTTTAGACTCATACCGAGGTGTAAGTCTCGCGAATTAACGCTATACACAAAGCTATGCTAATTAAAGCCGTGCTTTGATCATCAACCACAAGGGTCTGCTTTTCAACAAAAACCTTGATCATTTGCATCTTAACATGCCACATTGACAATCCATATCGCACCACTGATTTCCACCAATATATAACCTCTAAGCTCGTGCATCTCAGAGAAGGGTGTTAAGCAAGAGAATAAATTCTCCGCCACCAAATAGATATACATTTAGTAGAGATCAACGAATACAATATAAATGAATACAATGCCAGACATACCATCCATTTGCATGTCCATTCTGGGTCTGAACGAAACCGGAGGCACCTTATTCCTCGTCCCATATGTCCAATATAGGAGAGAGGCCCTCGCATATCCGGTCGATCTCCAAGTACGTCTGGATGATCATCTCTTATTACCTTGTCTTGGGTGTGTAACCCAATCAAGACATCAGTAATAATCCATTCGATGTGAAGATCTCTGGTCTTCAACAACGTCTTCATATCATCGACTTTTAGTCGCTGTATCAGTTATTCAGAATAGGATAAACCCGATTTTTCCGAATAACTCACGTATTTTATAATCAACAATCAAATGCTATTAAAACATATCATATACCTCATTCCAATTCAGAATATTCTTTTATTCAAATATTCACATCTTTAAGGAAAGGTTCCCATTAATTTTATCAAAGATAAATTCTTTTAAACTTATTCTTTAATCTTCCTTTGGATATCAATTTCAAAAGATTTTATTTCATCCTTCGACAATTTTAAACCAAATTAAGTTTTATAAAACTAGTTGGGATTATCAAGCCTTACAGAAGAAACCATTTATTTATTTTATTATTTTCCAATCCCAACCTATTCATCCCATGGAGCAAAACTGGTAGTACTCCATATCTAACACCTACGGCGTTATCGGTAAAATTAATTACCATTTCACGTTCAAATCTAATTAAAGATTTAACTATCGTTGGAGTAAAACTGGTGGTACTCCATCCTTGATCATTTCATGAATTCAAAAAAATTAATTATCCCATTCTCATTTTAATTTACTTAAAGATTCATTAAAATCTAGTTCCGTTTTAATCTCAAAAATCATTACTTTATGATTATTCATTTTAAGAAATTAATCTTGTCTTCAACGGGGTTAAAGAACCAATGTCATTTAAAACACAGTTCACGATAAACCCAAAATCATCTTCCATCAAAATGGAATCTTCACAGAAAACAAATCAATATATAATGGATATAAATTTCCATATCAAACTAATACTATAAATGGAATAACGACAAAGTTTTTTAAATTCCATATATAGTAACGACCTTCATTCCCAGAAGCTTATCTCGATTATTATTAAATCAATTCCATTCCAGTTTAATGTATTAAATTGGAAAACTTTACTTTGAAAATTTTCCATTAAATCTTAATAAAAAGATTTATAAATTCCAAATCATATCTTCATTGTTAATTGGGCTAAAGAACAAATGTCATTTAAAAACATCGTTCACAACGAACTCAAAATCATTTTCCATTAAATTCCAATTTATAAATATAATTGAAAAACTTCATGAACCTTAATTAAAAGATGTATTCCTTTCTCAACGGGGTTTGATAACGGTGTTATTAAAGACACTATTCACGACAAACACAAAATCCAATTTGATATTAAATACAAGGCTCTAAACAGAAATTATATCGGCTTATATTCAGTATCAAATTTTGAAACCAATGAATATCGTATTGGGAATAACGATATAAATATCTTCCAAATTCCTCAACAATATCTGTATAATCACGGAATCCAATATCGAAATATTCCAAAGATTATTTCCATTTCAATTTATTCATTGGAAAACTCTGGTTATTTCAAAACCATTTACAAATCAAATTATTTATTTCTAAAAACCATTGGATTTCTAATCTACTTGTTAACTAGTTCATTCGAATAAAAATATCTTTTATCTCTTCAAAACTTTGAATTTTCATTCCAAAATCTTTCCAAATCATTAATTATGATTTTACATAATTTTTCCATATTTTTAATAATTTTATTAAGGCCCTTACAGTCGATTTCCATATACGGCCATCGAACTGCATTCATAACAACCTTTTTTGAAATTGATTTGGACATAATTTAAAATCCAACCATTCAAATTTTAATCTCTTATATTCATTGGAAAAATCATTTCGATACGAACCCAACGGTTCTAGTTTTAGGAGAATCCAACGGTTAGATCTCCCGTTACATCAATTTGAAGTCAATGGTCAAAATTCGCGAGCGATCGTTGCGCGGCGCGTTCTATTCAGGCCATTTAAATATTTTTAATATATATATTATCGATTTCCATTTAAAACTTATTTTATAAATTCATTTTACAATGATTTCAACTTCATTTTCAATTTTAAATCAAAATTGAATATTCTATATCATTATAATATTAAATTGATAATATTTTCAAAAAAAAATCAGATTTTGAAATCAATTCCTTTCTGTATTCATTATAAAATGAATAAAATCGACACAAAATTCTGTTTGACTTAAAATGGCGAATATCTACTTAACTCGGCTCTATATATTTCAATATTTTCGTGTCCATCCAGAATCGGACATCAAAATCATATTTTGATTCTTCTGAATATTATTTTAAAATATTCATTATTTATGAATTGGAATCAGACTCAATCAATTACCATATAATTTCATTTATATGGATTCCATACATCGCATGTATACAAAAATAGTGATGAACAACTATTAAACAATCAATTCACATCCAGAGTGCAATTTACAACTGTATAAGCATTAAAATAAATAAAAAACACTCATCACAGTCTGTCAACCAATCGATTGACATACAATTAAATATTGGGATTAGTGTATGTCAAATATCATCCCAATACCCGTGTGGGGTTTTCAAACAATAACAGTCTATTTAAATAAATCATTGGTTAATAAATTTAACCAATTCTAATTCGGTTTGAATTATTTTTCTAATTAACCAATTTTACTTAGACAAATAATGAAAATTTACTGTTCAAATAATAAATGGATATTTATATCTTATTTCAACAACCACAAAGTGTCTATCCACATTGTTTGAAATAAGAGTGTCGTATATTCAAACAACGCTTCTTATGCAAATGAGTCGTGAATTGTTCATGTGTTGAACTCAAACAGTGTCACATACAATAGATACAAATCAACAATGACAATTGCTACATTCAGTTATAAAATAAATAACTGTACAAAGATTTTAGTGAGAGAATTCTCACATTGGTTTCCACTCTGCCATTCTTTATTGGATGATTTTTATTTTAAACCAAATTAAACGAACGTTTAATTTGGCCTAAAATTCAATTCTCCATTTCCGTTCTGATCAGTTCCATGTTGTAGTGTTCGTCGTTGCGAATCCAACACAACTGAAATTATTGAATTTGGACCTTGTATGAAAAAGATATGATTTTAACATATTGATTACACAAGTTTAATAATTAATTAAATAATTAAGGGGTTAACCCTTCTCTTCCACATTCAAAATTTCAGGCCGACTCCTCCCAAAACCTCCAACCGCCAAGCGCCGCCACCAGACGCCTCGCGCCGCCGTTCCGAGGTCGCCACCACCTTCGCCTTCACGTCGCGCACCTCCGACGGGCACCTCGACGAACTCGCGCCCCCCTCTGCCTTAAAAATCGAACTCGAAGTCACCCCTTCGAGTAGCAATTTTGAACGAACCAAGCAACGATGCTTCATCAAACCTATACGGATTCGAAGATCTAGAAGAGGCCAACAATATTCGTGTTGAAATATTGGGTGATTGACTTGTGGATTAGGAATAATTGGGACATCAAAAATTGTCAATTTCGACCGTCGAATTTGTGTAACGCGGCGGATTTGAGTTGTGATGGAAATAGGGTTTAAACCCTTATATATGTATAATTTTGTATTATTTTAATTCCAAAAATACCTGTTTATTGATACAAACTCCAAATCAAAACCAACGACTGTCATTCCTAACGAAATACCCCCATTCCGGACACAATGGGATATGTTTCGTAAGCCAATTCGAGTGTTTCGATCAATTTTCATCAAAATTAAAATATATATAAATATAACGATCAATATTGAATTTGAAAGTACATTTTAATTTACCGAGGCCACATGCTGACTCCAAAAAGAAAAATTTAATCTAGCTATGTTTTGATGATACAGTCCTAATAAAATTAATTTTGTTCAATTTGTAGATCGTTTGAAAAATGAAATCTAGCTATGTTTTGATGATACGGTCCTAATAAAATTAATTTTGTTGAATTTGGAGATCGTTTGAAAAATGGCCTTTTTCTGGTCGATTAAATTTAAACTGAAATTACAAAACACGTTTAAATTTACCACGCTCACATATTAACTCCAAAAATTATAAAATTTGAAACCTAACAATAATTTGACATTACTGATCCAACAAAAGTGGTTTCATCAAAAACGGAGGTCGTTTGCAAAATGGCTATTTTTTAGGGCTATATATATTATTAAAATATATATTAAATTCCACAGCGACTATTTTAAATTTTAAACTGGGCATTACTTACAATTTATAAAGTGAAATCTCAGTTTCTTACATTCGTTAGAAAGATATAGTTAAATAGATTCAAAGGTTTCTTGTTTCATCAGATTCTGATTTATTTTGAATCCTATACATTCAACTGAAATTTAAAAATTGAATTTTCAAACTATTGCGCCATTTTAGGCTTGTTTTATAATTAAAATAAATTTATACGTTCTAACTTCGATTTAAATAAATTTTTAGTCGTTATTATTTAAAATAAATCATTTTAAATGTTCAAAACCCATTAAAATAGCTAAAATAAAAAATTTAAATTGGTTCAGAAATTCCGGCTTGTTACAGGCGTACTCTATGCCAATACTGGAACCACTTCAACACTGTTTACACTGAGGGTGTTTTAGAATGAAATGGTCAATTTGGCGAATGTTTACTGGAATTAAGTAAAAGATCGATGTTGGATAGCCTTGACACTTGTATCATTATTAAATGACTAAAATAGGAGCATATGTTTGGCCCAATGAGGTTAGCTACTTCTAGCTGACACATTCCTTTGATTAATTACCTGACTTGTGATTCAATTGGTGCAACTTGTTTAATTGGAGGTACCAGACGCGGTCAGCCGCGTATGAGTTACGACGAGCATGAATGCATTGCCTCACGTGCTTTGTCATGTTTATCCCTATATGAGCCCACTACGATTATGTTTTTTATTGTACTTATAAGGGGTCTTTTGATAACTACTAGTTTACGGTAGTGTTACAGTACCTACATAGACTACAATGGTTGTATAAAATGTGTTAAGGGGAATATGGGTAATGCCTTAACGCTGTTTTCAATATTAATATTTTTCTAATAGACATTATTTGTTATTGCGTATATTATTCTATGTAAATAGTTTAACGGACCCTTATGAGATGGAAAAACTGTAACATCTCTTAAGTTAGTATGCACTTTGATTTATTAATTTACATGAGGATGTTATTCCTGACTTGAATGTTATGTTTTCATTATGCTCGAATTAACCTCGAGTATTACAGTTGAGGATTGCTTTCCTGGGATGAACACTTAGCTGGAGACTTCATTTTATTCTAGTGATTTTATCATTTTAGTTACTATACAATCATTAACTTATGCTATTTCCATTTATTTTATTTTAAAGAGAAAATGTAAACTAATGAACCACTTATGTATATATTTATTTTTGTCGTGAGAATCTTGGTTGAATTTTATTTTTGTGTCTATGTTCTGTGATTGATTTTATTTTACATATTGATTATCTATCATTTTTAGCAAGTAATGTGGTTTAAAATAGTGGGTCGTCACACAGAGCTTGACCTCTCAGTCGTTCTACCTGTCCGATTTGGTAGAGGAATTTGATCGTCATTTCCTCTTTCCCTTTGAACATGTCTTCTTGACGTTTTGAAGCTAATTAATCGCCTCATCCATTTCCTCCATTTTGAGCTATAAGGAAGGATTTCTAGCAGATGAAGCCTCCTAGTCTCCTTCATTCCTATCGGTTTGAGAAGTATCTCTTCTCTTCCTAGTCATTGTCAATCAGTTTTTGAATCATTCAGGTTCCAATTGAGATGACCATCTTTCGGCTGCGTAGAAAATGTTAGCTCCAAATTTATTAGGAAGAAGCCATAAATAATAAAAAGTGCATGAAAAGTAAAGAACACGTGAATTTTATAGTGGTTCGACTATTAGTTTATATCCACCTGATCTAATCTGTTGTTCAGACGGTAGGACAAATACAATTATGGTTTTACAAGAAAAGAGAAGATAAAGGGAGTTATATCTCTAATTCGGTAGAGTTTCAACATTAAAGAGCCAAAAAATCTTCCCAAATGAGTGCCTTGGGTCTCTATTTATAAACACAAGTGGGCCCAAATCAGCTTGGAGGAGAGTGGAGGTAGTGGAGAACACGAGGTAGCCACGTTCTACAATTTCGAGTTGGCTGATCCAGATTTGTACCCATCCCGAAAGAAATGTGAGCAATGTCGATCTAAATGCATGACCTGATAGATGATCTGAATCCAAGCTGGCTTGCCTTCAAGTTGCTTTAGGTTTCCAAGCATCGATCCAATGCACTTATGATGGCTGATCCGACCTAGTGATGCATACCGATCTAAAGTGTTAGAGCTTTGATCGATCTAAATATTTACACTTCACAGTTTCAAGTTTACTTGATTCCTAGGCTCCACCCGAGCGTATATGTTGTCTTCAGCCTTAGGTTGTTATTTGTACCTAATTCCCGAGCACTCTAATTATCTCTTGGGTGATCCACCTCGATGATTGAATAATCCACGCGTCCAAGTCCAAAGTGCAACGGCCTTGTAATAAGGTATGTTAATAGTCGGGAAAGTGGGGATTACCCATCTAAGAGAAAGACGATCCGACACGCCATGTTGGATGGGTTTGTGACGGCCCGCCCCGCACCAACCGACATTTACTCCAAAATGCGCTATACACATGTCCAGTTAGCACGGGACGGTCGTCAGAAGGAAAAAGGGAAGAAGGAAATGAACTAACAAGGAACCTGTAGAATGTCTCGCATCGCATAGAACAAAATATAATAATAACATACTTGACATAAAACAGGTGAGACAGTGCATAAGCTGAAACAACTTACACAGCAGTGGAAAAATCCAAGTACAACTTATGATCCAAAGTTAAACATTATTACAACTTCTCAGACTGTCTCAAAAAGCAAAGCAAGATAAGGGAGGTATGCTACTAATGCCCAAGTAGCGACCACCAACGACACAGAGAGAATATCTATATATCATACGTAGAAGCCTCCTGCTCGCCTCCGAATCAGCTACTCACGCATCACCAGCTAACCTATCTCTAGTTTGCTCGTGTGAGCACCCAGAGTAATAAGAGGAGACATAAAACTCTGGGTCAGACATAAAGCCTGGTATGAGCGATAAGCATCTAAACAGAACAATAACAGGTAGACTAAAACATACCTGAACCTGGACCTGCAACCAAAGAGTTAGCACTACATATTGTACAACACTCTAAGGTGCCATTTCAAATGGTGTAAAGATAACGGGGGTGGGGGTGTGCATGTCATAGTGATGGAAAACAATCCAACATAGCATCCATCCTCACATCTCTCACTCAGTGCATAAAGCATACGATATTCACCACTTCGATCACCCAACATACCTTGTTATGATCACTTTGCCCAATGAAGTCATAAATGGCTTCACTGCACTGATACATAGCCACAAATCCTTCGTTATGTCCACTTTGCCCCATGGAGTCGCAATGACCCCACTGCACTGGCTCATAGCCTTACTAATCCTTTACTATTTCCACTCTGCCCCCATGGAGTCACAATGACCCCACTGCACTGGCTCATAGTCCCACTACGCATCATTTTGCCCCTCGAGTCATGATGACTCTACTGCACTGAAAACGTAGTCTTGCTACCATCACCTTGCCCCTTGAGTCGTAATGACTCTACTGCACTAATAAGTAGCCCATCATCCATTTTCAGTGGTGAATCGAAGTTATGAACGTCGACAACTCCTTAGCACACGTCCCGCAGCAAAGCCCAACCATGAAGTGAACTCATTGGTTCTCAACTGGATCCTGAGCTCTAACTTCCATTTGGACTACCTTTGCATCTCGGGTTATTGGTCATCACCGGATCGGTTTGGATCTCCCCCTAGTCATCAGTTCAGTTCGGATCAGAGTGCTCCTCCTTCGCTGGATCGGGTCGGGTCATCATCGCCTCAGTGGATCGGGTTGGGTCTCCATGTCCAATCGCCGTCATCGGTTCGGGTCAGAGTCCTCCAATGTGCCACGGTTCGGATCGGGTCCTTCTCATCACCCCGGGTCTGGTCGTAGCCTCCTAGCCTCGTCGTAGTTCATTGGTTCGGGTCGGAGTACCATGGTGGATCGGGTCGGAGATCATCAGACGGGTCGGATCAGACGATGCCTGCCACGAGAAGAGCGAATAGATCGAAGAATGAAGTATGGGGAGCGGATCGGGTCCTCCCTCCGTTCCGATCCGGATCGGTCTGTTTTCTGCACTTTTCCAACAAGCAGTTTTACGCCACTCGACGGCGTTTTCGACCATTCTACCTATTCTAATCAATCACAAAGCATACCATACAGTCATAGCAACATGCATAATCAACCTCAAACATCAAAACAATTATATAATAGGTTAAAATGGATCAAACTTACCCAAAACCCCATACTTCCCCTTAAGCATGTTTAGGTGAAACTAATGATATGATTAGCAAAACTTAACCAAATTAACCCAAATTCATATCAGAGTTCTAAAACATCATTTCGAATTTTATAAATATTTTTCCAAAATTTTATCATGCTTAAATTCGCTAATTAACACTAATTACCCTTAATTAGCCATAATTAGTGAGGAACTATGCAAATCACTCACCTTAGCCACAAATAAACTAAGATCTGAAATAAATCTCTGATTTGATGCGAATCCCAATGCTAAACAGCAGCTCTATTGTTGATTTGGTGTAGATCTCCCTTGATTTGATGTTGCTAAGCTTAATCCTTGATTAGAAGATGATTTGGAGGTGATTTAGAGGTTGGAGGCCATTTTTAGGGTTTCTTGGAGATAAGTGGAGGCTAGAAAACTGAAATGAAATGATTCTCTAACCCTTTTCAGCCTCCCCCTAACCCTAACCCCGAAATGGGTTATGGGCATATTCACTAATCACCCTATTTGGCCCGGTTAAGCAGTTTTTCACCTTCCAAACCTTATTTCAGCCATATCTCCCAAACGGTAAGTCCGTTTTTTACATGTGACCACTCTACGGAAAGGTAAACCATCAAACGAATCTAATGGAAGTGGTTTCAGATCAAAATTCCTTTCCAATCAAAAGTTATGGCCAAAACAAGATCAGCTAGGGGCAAAACGGTCATTTAAAAATCGACAAAGATAATGAACAAGGGAAATGAGTCTAATGGTTGTTTCCCAAAGTTACATGACCATACGACTTCATATGGGAAAGAAATAAGTATTCTACGATCCTCCGATGCGTAGAATGCGGGTTGTTACATTCTCCCCCCCTTAAGAAATTTCGCCCCCAAAATTCCCTAACCAAAACACACAAAGGGTCCCGCATGCCTATCAACCGTAAAACAACGATCAAACATGCAAAACAATCAAAACAAGTCTATCCTAGCATGCGGAATAACTAAATCACAAAGTAAATCTTACCAGGCAAAGAGTTCTGGATACGTCTTTCTAATGCTCTCCTCTGTCTCCCAAGTACAGTCATTCTCATTCTCGCCCCACTGAACCTTGACTAGCTTCACCGCCTTCCTTCGAAGTTGCTTCGTATCGTGCTCGACAATACGGATCGGCTTGCGGTTCCCAACCGCCTCGGGTTCTACTTCGAAGTCCTCTAACTGATCAGGTGAAATAGTCATATCTGAGTTGTGAACGAACTTCCTTAGTTGGGAAACATGAAATACATTGTGAACTCCCACTATCTTCTCTGGTAAGTCAACTCTATACGCCAAATTCCCGACTAGTTCAAGAACTGGGAATGGGCCAACATATCTTGGTGCTAACTTGCCTCTCCTGCCAAATCGTATCACGCTCTTCAACGGAGAAATCTTGACAAACACTAAATCACCAGCGGAGAATTTTAAATCTCTTCTCCTCTTATCAGCATAACTCTTCTGCCTATCTTGGGCAGCCTTCATTCGTTGTTGAATGGTCTTAATCTTATCTGAAGTTTCCCTCACCACATCTGGTCCAAGCATAAACTTCTCGCCAGTCTCTATCCAACATGATGGTGAGTTGCACGGTCTTCCGTACAAAGCTTCATATGGAGCCATACCGATACTGGATTGGTAGCTATTATTATATGCAAACTCTACTAGATGCAAATGACCATCCCATGATCCACCAAAATCCAATATACAAGTTCTCAAGAGATCTTCTAATATA